>WOVY01011555.1:0-391651 GCA_013436015.1 Rhipicephalus annulatus | reverse complement strand
TGACAGTTTCGTCGAGCTGATCAACAAGTTTCTTGAACTGCACCAAGAACAAAATAGGCAGCAAAATGATTTAATGCGCTTGCTTGTAAACGCGACGGAAAGATTAAGCAGACCGAGTCGCGACAAGTGAAGCCAGAACATTTTTGACGGAGAGTCTAGTAGTCCCGAGTCCTGGCTCACATTTTACGAGTATGCATGCAATGAGAACTACTGGCAACAGCGACGAAGATAAAGTGAAAAAACATGCGACTATTCCTATCGGGCATAGCAAAGAGTTGGTACGAATGGCGTCTCAACGCTCACAGCAACAAACCATGGATAGAGTGGAAAGCAAGCTTCCTGAGCTCTTCAGCGAGAACAAGGTATTGCTATGGGACAAAGCAATCACGTTTAAATACAGGTCTGGATCTGCACTCAGCTATTTTTATGAGAAAAGGCGCTTGCTACTGCTGGCGGACTCATCTTTGCCTGAGACGTCTGTGGTTCCGCTTATCATTCATGGTTTAAGTCCGGACCTCCAGAAGCAGATACAAATGCGAGAACCCAAGACGGTCGAAGAACTTCTGCAGGGAATGCGAAACCTCTACCTCCAGGACCTAGGAACCCAGCGTCAACCCATGACACCGGCTGCAAGAAATACCGGGGCCACACGAGGTGAGGAACGACGCCCGCTTGCAAGCTGGAGAGCTACTGCAACACCCGTATCCTTTTTGACCGCCCCGGGAGGCTCAGACCATGGCGAAGAGTTAGAGGACGTAACAAAAAACTAAATGGAGAGGGTCTCGGCTTCCACCTGACGACATCAAGAGAAGCTGTTTATTTGTCTCATACAAGTCTATTGTACATATCTGTTTTGTGGATGGAAAGGAACGGAATGCGTAGTTGACAGCGGAGCAAGCGTCATGGTTATTAACGCAAATATTGTTGAGAGGGCGAAAGTAAAAGAGGGAAGACCAGTAGAAGTACACGGATACGATGGAAGACGAGATGTCCACGATAAAATGGACTTGTATAACCATATCGTTGTCTCGGCAACACTGTCACTGCGCAAGCACTGGTACTCGACGGAGTTCCGTATGAACTACTGCTTTCACGTCCAGTCATCAGTGCACTTCGCCTTAATATCTACTGGACAGGCGAAATTACCACAGAAGAAAAGCACCGCGCTGTCAACGTTGCAGTTTCGCCTTCAAGGACTCCGCGGAAACCATCGTCAGGTGAAGATGTTAGGACGCTTTACCCAGAATTGCTGTGCTTGAAAGGATATCCTACAGCAACTACGAAGTTTGAGGTTCCATTCCAGCTCAGTGATACGACGGTGGTGAGAAAAAAGCCCTATAATATGTCACGAGAGAAGAAAGTGTGGCTTCAGAACGAGATTCAAAAGATGTTGGATGCGCAGATTATCCGTCCATCCACGTCTACGTTCGCTTCACCCATCACCATTGCACCAAAGGAAGATGGAAGTCTTCGACTCTGCACGGACTACAGACAAATTAATAAGCAGACTGAGCTTTTTCCGTTTCCTATGCCACGTATAGACTCTATCATAGATGACACGGGTGGCTGCAGAGTTTTCTCGCGCATTGACCTATGTAAAGGATTTTGGCAAGTTCCAATTTCTGAAAAGTACAAGAAATATTCTGCCTTCATTACGCCCTTTGACATCTATGAGTATAACCGACTTCCATTTGGATGGAAGAACTCACCCGCTTGGTTCCAGAAAATGATGAACGACGTCTTGCGACCGTTTATCGGGAAGTTTTGTAACGTCTACATAGACGATATAATAGTATACTCCCGCAACGAGGAAGAGCACTCAAACCATCTGGCTAGTGTACTTCAAGCACTTTGTGACGCCGAGCTTAAAATTAATGACAAGAAGAGTGAGTTTTTCCAAAGTAAAGTGGTGTTTCTTGGAAGAGTATTTGACGGCCAAACCAAGACAACGAAACAAGAATCAGTTGAAAGAATCGCAAAAATGCAGAAGCCATATGACTTGCACTCTTTGCGGGTATTTCTGGGTCTTGCAGGGCATTTCCGGCCATTCATTAGAGATTATGCGACCAAAACCAAATGCCTTACAGAAATGACTAAGAAGAACGTGCCATTTCAGTGGACAGCAGAGTGTGAATCTGTTTATCACAGCCTTGTGACTATTATTTCATCGGATCCGGTCCTGACTCTTCCAGACTTCAAGTTGCCCTTTGAACTGAACACCGATGCTTCTTATTATGGCACAGGCGCCGTGCTTTACCAGAGAGATACCGACTCTCCACAGAGCCGTCAACAGAGGGTCGTCGGGTACTATTCGTACACATTTTCGAAAACTCAACTGAACTACACGACTACAGAGAAGGAAGTCTTGGCCGTCCTAATGGCCGTACGCTATTTTAGGCCTTACCTGGATGGCAGGAGCTTCAAGCTCTTTACGGATCACCAAGCCTTAACGTACATACTTAACCTCGCCGAGCCTCGAGGAAAAATTGCTAGGTGGGTGAGTGAACTCCAGCAGTTTACTTTCATGGTCCACCACAGGCCTGGAGAACACCTCAAGGACGCAGATGCGCTTTCAAGACTTGCGGTAGTTCCTGATCATAAAAATGTCAACGCAACATTGTTGTGGGAGGGAACTGAAGAACTTAAGTTCCATAACGGAAAGTTCACAGTCCCGGGAACAATGGTGCCTCGAATTTTGGAGCTCTATCACGACTCCCCGCACTCAGGTGGACATGATGGCTTTTGGAGGACATATCACAAGATTCGTCAGCGTTTCCAGTGGAAACACATGAAAGAGGACGTTCAAAGGTATGCTCAGTCTTGTCATCAATGTCAAGTTCACAAGGCCAAGTACCTTCAGAGAACAGACGAGATGGTTTTGCCTCAACATTCCGACGTACCATTTGAAGTCATTCATCTGGATTTCGCAGAGCTCAAGAAGAAGGCTGCAGGAGTAAGAAGAACGCAGTCTTTCCTAGTGGCAATAGACCAGTGCACAAGAATAGTGGCTGCACGGCCGGGAAAGGAAGACGCAAATAGTGTGATCGCTCTTTTGAGTCGGGAGATGTTCAAAAATACGAAAATAGTAATATCAGACAATGGGCCAGCGTTTCTCAGTCAGCGTTTGCAAGATTGGGCGAAGGAACGAGGAGTTATATTGCGACGCTGCGCTCCGTACCATCCTGGCATGGCTGAAATGGCATGGCTGAAAATGTTATGGCTGAAAGAATCATTCGTGATTTGAAGCAGTTCATTGCAATGTATCCAGGTTTTCAGGGTGGATGGAAGTGCTGCTTGGAGGCATCTGTCGCTCATCACAATCGCTCGCACACTGCGAGCATCGGCTGTAGTCCATATTTTGCAGCTTTCGGAAAGGTACCAGTGCTTCCTGCTGATCAAGAACTTTGCATTGCAGACCGCCTGCAATTGTGCGAAAAACGAAAACCTTCGGAAGCCTACCAGCGATACCGGGAAAGTATGAAGAGGAACTTTGACCGTCGCCACAACACGCGGATACCTCAGATTTAACTGAACGATCTGGTGCTTGTCAGAAAAGGCCTTCCCGGCACAAAGCAGATGTACATGGGACCTTATCGCGTGGTGCAGATCGCAGTGCAACATGGCGTTCTCAAAAGGGTCGGTTACACCAACGATGATGGTGTGCTGGAGTTTGCGACCATTGGAAACGTTTTCAAGTATCATCCCAGGAGGGATGAGTCTTCAAAGAGGGGGAGTGTACGTGGACGTGAGGCAGGGTTGGAGGGAGACGAGGAGGAAGAGGAGGTTAGAAATAAAGAAGATGGCTGACACCCCCAGCCTAGTACTGTGTATTATTACACAGTAGGGAACCGGCAACCAGAACGGTGGAGCAGAAAGAGCAAGCAAGTTTGGAAAAAAACAGGTTCAGCTGGCTCAATTGTCGCAAGGCCCAGCTTCAGCGAAGTAGTGGTGGGGCTCAGAGGGGACAAAGCAGCCGGCGTCACAGGTGTAAGTAACCACTAGGTGCAGGTCGCTCAAGCTGAAAAGTCACAGCATGTGATAATCACCGGCAACTCGAATATAAACTGGTGCACAGAGGCAATCAAAGAGAGGGTAAGAGGTGACAAGAAGGTTGCAGTAGAGGCGTTCCCAGGACGCAAGCTGGAAGCAGTCATGAGGCAAGCGAGCGCAAAACTCAAAACTACAGATGATATACGAAACCTCGTAATAATTTCAGGTGGTTTAAGCGACGCCCTAAATGAAGATGCAGCAGGACTAGCAATCACAAGGGCGAAAGGCGTCGATGACATGCGCGCCACTTCTCCTCAGGTACAGGTTGTGATATGCACGATACTGGAGGTACCGGTGCGTGATAGGAACCTGCAAAGAGCGGTTGTAAACGCAAACCAAAAGATATGTCGAATGAGTCAAGAGAAAGGCTTTGAGGTGGTGGAAATAAACAGAAATGTGCATAGGTGGGGTGGTTTTCAACGAGACAGAATTCACTTCGATAGGCGGCTAGGTCATGAGGTGGGTTGGCGACTTGCAGGACGCACAGTACCTTTTCTTGGGGGAAAGTGGGTCCTTCGGGGAGCAGGATAGCTAGTAACGAGGTAAACAACCAGGGAGACTCTTTGACAGGTGGTATGGACAGATACGATTCCAAAGTGGCACATGTATGTAAGATAGGTAGAATCCGGGGCAGAAATAGACGTAGCCACGAGCACCGAACCAATTCAGACATAGGGTATATTAACATGCAGGGTGGTAGGAACAGGGTGAAGTGGAAAGAGATAGAAGAACAGCTAAGGGAGGACAGGCCGATGGTATGCGGTTTTGTAGAAACACATCTCAGGGACATGGAACAACCTCCTAAAAATCCGGACTACGCATGCGAATATTGTAATAGAACAGAAGGCAGCAGAAAGGCGGGTGGTATTGGGACATTCATTCGTAAAAGTACAGACTGGCAAAGGGTCAAGCAGGAGTGCAAGGAACATTTATGGCTAAAACGGAAAGTGGCAGGGAAAATGACACACCTTGGTTTCGTGTACTTGTGGACGGGAGCAAAGGCCAGAGAGGAAAACCAGGCAAAGGTAGAGTGTATATCAAAGGACATTCAGGAGTTAGGAGGAGAGTACGCGATAAATATACTAGGAAATATGAATGCGCACATAGAAGATATAGATGGGTATACCAACCCGACAGGCAAAATGATCAAGGATATGTGTGAAAGGCATGGATTGACCATTTGCAACAGTACTGAGAAGTGTGAAGGGCAAATAACATGGGAAGTAGGAAGCCTGCAGCCGACGATAGATTACGCACAGATGTCACATAGGATGTACGATAAGCTCAGGACAATGCACATAGATGAAGGTGGCTCCAGACGTCTGGGTACTGATCACAAACGTATCAAGCTAAATTTTGGAAGAGCAGTGAAAGTGGGAAGAAGACAAGATGAGCAACTACAGGTAAATTTTTATTCGGAAAGTCAAATTGAAAAGGCCCCTAAACAAATTGAGAAAGTAATCACTGAGGATAATTAGACAGTGTGCACATACATGAATCTCATTAGACTGTTTGAGGTAGAGTTTGCTAAGGCACGTGACAAGACACCCCAGAAAAGAAGGCACAAACCCAAAAGTTGGTGGGATGAGGAAGTTAAGAGAGCCATAGCAAAACGTCAGGAAGCCTCTAGGGAAAACAGACATGCTTAGCAGCGGGGTGATTCGACAGATGATGTTGAAAGAAAAATTGGAAATATTTATAAGCTCTAGATAGGTAGCATCCTTTCTGATCAATGAAAAGATTAGAAGAAAGGATGCTCAGTGGCTGGCAAAAGCACATAAAAAGGACAGAAAGGCAGCTGCGAAATTTTGGAACCATCTAAACTCCCTAAGAAATGAAACAAGCCTAAAAAAGAGGTTTATAACTACAGCTCAAGGTGCTAGGCTAAAAGGGGACGAAGCTATTGAATATATAACAACAAGGCTGACAGAAAAACTTTAACAAAAAAAGTGCCTTATGCACCGCAATAGGCAAGGATGGACCGAGTGGCACAATGGCTCCATTTTCACAACGAGAGTGGGAAAGGGCTTAGAAGAAGGTTCCAAGTAGTACATCAACACGCCCAGAGGGCATACCAATTATGCTGATAAAGACATTGGGTCCGAAGTCTAAACAGACTTTGAAAGAGGCAGTGAGCAGAACAATAATCGATGGTGAAGTCACCGATGGATGGAATCTTAGCAAGATGAGCATGATCTATAAAGGAAAGGAGACAATCAACTATCATCCTATAACAGTAGTCTACAGGCTGGCGATGCAGATAATGAAGGAAAGACTGTAGGCACGGATAGAGGATGAGGGGGTGCTAGAAGAACTGCAGAAGGGGTTTCGGAAACACAGCAGGTTGGAAGACAATCTGTTCTCACTGACGCAGTGCATCAAAATAGCAGGAAAGGATATCAGGCCCCTGTGGCTAGCATTTTTGGATATGAAGGGAGCGTACGATAGCGTGGTTCAAGAGGAATTGTGGGGAATACTGGACACACTAGGCGTGGAAGATGTGGTCACTAATCTTTTAAAGGATATCTCTAAAGGTATCAAGGTAAGTGGGAAAAACAGGTATCCAAGCCTGCAGAGGTAAAACGGGGGCTTAAGCAGGGGTTTCTCCTTTCACCCTTAATATTCATGATGCACGTACAAGAATTAGAGGCCAAATTAGGGAGAGGTGGACTGGGCTTTAATCTCTCTTTCGTCAAACAAGGTAAGCTCATTGAACAGGCACTACCAGCATTCATGTACGCAGATGATATAGTGCTAATGGCATACAACAAGGAAGATTTGGAGAGATTGGTAGACATCTGCGGTAAGAGGGAGATAGGTTAGATTTCAGATTCAGTAAGGAAAAATCAGCAGTCATGATTTTTAATGACAATGAAGGTAGTGAGCTTAGAATACAAGAGGTCACGCTAGAGATAACAGATAAATACAAATATCTGGGCGTATGGATAAACAATGGGACCGAGTACTTGAGGGAACACAAAATATACGTGTTGACTAGAGGTAACAGGATTGCAGCGGTAATGAAAAATAAGGCACTGTGGGATTACAATGGGTATCATGTTGTGAGAAGAATATGGAAAGGGGTCGTGGTTCCGGGTCTGACGTTGGGCAATGCGGTCTTGTGCATAAGGTCAGAAGTTCAAGCAAGATTAGAAATTGAGCAAAAGTGGAATAGGTAGGCTTGCTTTAGGAGCTCACGGGAATACACCAAATCAGGGAGTACAAGGTGATATGGGATGGACATCATTTGAGGGCAGGGAAGCAAGAAGCAAGATAAAGTTTGAGAAGTGATATAGAGAAATTGGGGAAGAGCGTTGGGCTAGGAAGGTATTCAGCTACTTCTACATAAAGGATGTCGATACAAAATGGAGGAAGTGTACCAGAAAATTGACTGGTAAATACTTAGAAAACAGCAGGGGGCCAAACCAAAAAGTATTATCGGTTAAGTAGAAGGTAAAGAAGCTGAGACCAATATGTCAAGAATTGGCATGATTAAGAAGTCCGCACTAGAGATCTATCGAAGTTTTAAGCAGGAAATTGCCAAGGAAAGGATGTTTGATAATACTCCGGGTAGTTCTTTACTGTTTGAGGCTAGGACGGGAGTATTGCGAACCAAGACATATTGGGCCAAATACGAAGATTACACATGGTATGCAGTGCACGTGGAGAGGAGGAGGAAACTGCCGAACACTTGATATCATTCTGTTAAGTGCTTCACCTTGTAGATCAGGATGATGGCGCAGAGTTTTTCAAAGCACTGGGGTTTATGGACAGGGAGGGCAAAATAGACTTTAAGTGGCTAGAACTAACTAGAATGATGTTATCTGATTGGTGGCGAAAGTCAAGGCAAGAGTGAAGACTAAACTCTTCACTACATAGTACGAATCCTCAACCTCACTATTCAAAGGAAAAATAAATCTAGTTTTTGATTTATCAAGTATTACGGCTTGGTAGCGCTAGCCATCGTCCGATCTAAAGGGTACAGCCATATCCATCCATCCATCCATCCATCCATCCGGGTAATTGTAGCGAAGCCTCCGAACTCTGAAATGGGTCGAACTCTTCAGTACCTTCTAGTGGGGCTACCCAACAAGGATGCCGCTCGCGCTTGGAGTCCGTGCTTGGCCGTGACTGTCGCCATTGTGTATGCTCCCTGGTTGCCGGCTAAAAAACGCCTTAACAATATATATATATATATATATATATATATATATATATATATATATATATATATATATATATATATATATATATATATATATATATATATATATATATATATGGGATATGGCACAACGGGAGCGTTGTCAACAAGGATAAATATATTTATTTCCCAACAGTTTCGGGAGGGGTCCTCCCTTCATCAGGGGATGAGTTATACTAACATGAACTTCCAAACTTCGTTGCTGCCGCGTCCCTCTAGCCTTGGAAGATGTTTGCGAGAGTGAGAGAGAACTAAAAAAAGAAAGAAAAGAAAAAAGAAAAAAGACGAAAAGAGTAAAAGAAAAAAAAAGAAAGTAAAAAAGGGGAAGAACCACTGTCAACACTGAGAACAAAACTACATGTCCGTGCACGCCCACATCCGGTTCTAATCCCGTGCCGGTGAGTTCTCGGCGTGTGTCGGGCCACCCAAGATTGTCGCCGCGGTGGCGGGAGCAGTCCGTGACGCCGTGCGTAAGGAAAGAGTTTCCCCTTAATGGGTCTGTCGGCTCTCTTTCATCTTCGTCCGTTTCCCCTCAATGGCCATCAAGTGGTAGGCGAAGAGAACCACTTTGTGTGTGCATGTGAAAAAAAAAACAAGAAAGGACAGTGTACACATACGACTCAGTCAGAAAAAACAAGCATGGTCTCCAGCTATCAATCTTCGTCACCGATTTCCTCCTGGCTTACTTCTCGGAGGCAGCAAAGTCTTCTGCGGTCCTCATTGATGCCAGCTACTCATGTCCGAACTTTGAAAATAAAATATGCCTCACGCTGTTCGCGCTCGCGTCTGATTGAGAAACCGGACTGCAAAAGAGTTACGCTGATATTTTCAAAACTGTGGTTTGGCAGGCGCAGATGTCTAGATAAAGGTAGCTTCGGCAGTGAAGTGGCGTGGTACCGGTGATTATTGAACCGCAGCCGAAATGGCGTGTCTGTTTGGCCGATATATTCTTGTCCGCAGATGTTGCTGCATACATGCTGCATATATATATATATATATATATATGCATGCAGTGCCCCTTAGCACAGCTACTATTGTTAGGCGGTGCGATTCGCGATTCTCGTCCGACTACGTTGGCCTTGAACTAGTTTTGAGACCTCATGCTGTCGAAAAGGTGAAATCTACAGTGCGCATTTGTAGAGACACGCTATATTCAGCTTCACCAACTGGGAACCATTGGCGCAGAGCTACCCAAGGCTGATTTATATATTATATATTTTAAGTGGTGGGGTGTGCATTTACATTTACAGCGCGGGATCGCCTTATTTCATTCCACGATATTTGCACACACTACCGTTTAGAGCGATTAACCTTCCCGCCACTCACGCGCAAATCTTCACGCAGGTGCGAAATTCTGTGGCGACAGCTGCAGACTCGCACCTTTCTTTCGCCTTACCTCCTACACCGCATTCATCCATCCTGTTACCCTTCCCCCTCATGTAAATTTTGTGCCTCTTCCACAGCAGACTTGAACCACATCATGTGGCGCTGCCCTAAGCACCCTCTTCCCCCATTCCTGAAACGCCTAATTTCTAGTGAGGAGCAGTGGGAGGCTGCCTTGCGCAGCTCGAGGCCCGCTATCCAGGAGGCCATCCTGGAGTGGGCTGAGAGGGTAGAGGAGGACTACTTCAAGTAGTTCATCCCCACCACACCCTTTCCTGTTGCCCCCTTCCCTTTAACAAGGGATAAATAAAGTTGTTCATTCATTCAGATTGCCTTCCTCTCCTCTGTTTACTTATGGCTTTGTAGTTCTGCATGCGCGTGACACAGTATTTGTTTTTTGATCTCACCGCTTTCTGAGCACAGCTAACTTCCGGTGAATCGGCTCAGCTAATCTCAATATTGTAAACACCTAACCAATGAAGAAAGAGGTAAGAGAGAAGAAATCAGCATCAGACACACCCTTTCTGAATTATTTTTGATCTCTTACATGGGTTTTTATGGAGCTCAAATTAAGTAGGTTGGCGTGTCATACATCAAGGGCGATGACATCATGTGCTAGATATAAATGATGTGCAGGTACGAAAAAATCTTCATCAAGAATGGGCGACGGAGAAGCCGAAGCACATAGCAGTTCCTGCACGGGCACGCGGCTCTTTCATTATTATTCGACTGCAGCGCCGTCTCTGCGGGCAACGCGGAAGGGATCAGGCAGCGAGGCGCGGTCACTCCTTTCAACACTTCTACACTTCTAGTACATGGCTGCCGCATAAGAACAAAAACAGTGCTACATCCTTTCTCTCCTTCAATTTGAAAATTTTTTAGGTCGCTAGCGTCACCTGTGGCGGACGGTGCAACAACGCTACACTTTGCATAGCCTCCGAAAGAGTGGTGCACAGTTGCAGGTCTCAAACAACTCTCGACTGACGCGACTCTATGGGCCGCAGATGGATGGATGGATGGATGGATGGATGGATGGATGGATGGATGGATGGATGGATGGATGGATGGATGGATGGATGGATGGATGGAAGGATGGATGGATGGATGGATGGATGGATGGATGGATGGACGGACGGACGGACGGACGGACGGACGGACGGACGGACGGACGGATGGATGGATGGACGGATGGACGGACGGACGGACGGATGGACGGATGGATGGATGGATGGATATGGCTGTACCTGTACCCTTTAGATCGGGCGGTGGCTAGCGCCACCAAGCCGTAATACCTAATAAACCAAAGCTATATTTATTTTTTTTCCTTAAAAAGTGAGTTTGAGGATTCGTACTTTGCAGTGAAGAGTTTAATTTTCACTCGTGCCTTGACTTTAGCCACCAATCATATAACCTCCTTCTAGTTAAGTCTACCCGCTTAAAGTTAATTTTGCCCTCCCGGTCCCTAAACCCCAGTGCTTTGAAA
This sequence comes from Rhipicephalus annulatus, assembly GCA_013436015.1. Lineage (NCBI taxonomy): Eukaryota > Metazoa > Arthropoda > Arachnida > Ixodida > Ixodidae > Rhipicephalus > Rhipicephalus annulatus. Next base: position 380,531 of record WOVY01011555.1, on the reverse strand, counting down.
AACTCGGTGCCATCATCCTGAACTATAGGGTGAAGCCCTTTACAGAACATTATCAAGTGTTCGGCAGTTTATTCTTCCTCTCCACACGCACTGCATACTGTGTCTACCCCTTCGTATTTGGCCCGATATGTCTTGGTTCGCAGTACTCCCGTCCTGGCCTCAAACAGTAGAGAACTACCCCGAGTATTATCATAGATCCTTTCCTTGGCGATTTCCTGCTTAAAAGTTCGATAGATCTCTAGTGCGGACTTCTTAATCATGCCCATTCTCCACATGTCAGTCTCCGTTTCCTTCACTTTCTTCTTAACCAATAGTTCTTTTTGGTTTGGCCACCTGCTGTTTTCTAAGTATTTACCAGTCAACTTCCTGGTTCGCTTCCTCCATTTTGTATCGACATTCTTCATGTACAAGTAGCTGAAAACCTTCCTAGCCTAACGCTCTTCCCCCATTTCTCTCAATCGGTTCCCAAATTTTATCTTGCTGCTAGCTTCCCTGCCCTCAAATTATGTCCATCCCATGTCACCTTGTACTCCCTGATTTGGTGTATTCCCGTGAGCTCCTAAAGCAAGCCTACCTATTCCACGTTGCTTAATTTCTAATTTTGCTTGAAATTTTGATCTCATGCACAAGACCGCATTGCCGAACGTCAGCCTAGGAACCATGACCCCTTTCATATTCCTCTCACAACATCATAGCTATTGTATTTCCACAGTGCCCTATTTTTCATGACTGCTGCATTCCTGTTTCTTTAGTCGTCACGTATATTTCGTGTTCCCTCAGATACTCGGTCCCATTTCTTATCCATACTCCCAGATATTTGTATTTATCTGTTATCTCTAGCGTGACCTCCTGTATTCTAAGCTCACTATCTTCATTGTCATTGAAAATCATGACTGCTGATTTTTCCTTACTGAATCTAAAATCTAGCCTATCTCCCTCATTACCACAGATGTCCATCAATCTCTGCAAATCTTCCTTGTTGTTGGCCATCAGCACTATATCATCTGCGTACATTAATGCTGGTAGTGCCTGATCAATACGTTTTCTTTGTTTGACTAAAGAAAGGTGGAAGCCCAGTCCACTTCCCTCTAATTTTGCCTCTAATCCTTGTAGGTACATCGTGAATAATAAGGGTGACAGGGGGCACCCCTGCCTAAGCTTCCGTTTTACCTCTGCAGGCTTGGATACCTGTTTTTCCCACTTACTTACCATTCCCCACAATTCCTCTTGAACCACGCTATCGTACGCTCCCTTGATATCCAAAAATGTTAGCCACAGGGGACTGTGTTCCTTTTCTGCTATTTCGATGCACTGCGTCAGTGAGAACAGATTGTCTTCCAACCTCCTGTGTTTCCGAAACCCATTCTGCAGTTCCCCCAGCACCCCCTCATCCTCTATCCACGCCTGCAGTCTTTCCTTTACAATCTGCATCGCCAGCCTGCAGACCACTGATGTCACTGTTATAGGACGGTAGTTGTTTATGTCAGCTTTGTCCCCCTTTCCTTTATAGATCATGCTCATCCTGCTAAGTTTCCATCCATCGGGAACTTCACCATCGATTATTATTGTGCTCACTGCCTCTCTCACAGCCTGCTTAGACTTCGGACCTGATGTCTTTATCAGCCTAATTGGAATGCCATCTGGGCCTGTTGATGTACTACTAGGAACCCTTTTCTCAGCCCTTTCCCACTCTTGTTGTGAAAATGGAGTCATTGCACCACTTGATTCGTCCTTGTCTATTGTGGTGCATAAAGTACTTCTTTGAAGAAATTTTTCTGTCACCCTTGTTCTTATATATTCAATAGCTTCGTCCCCTTCTAGCCTAGCACCTTGGGCTGTAGTTACAAAACTCTGTTCTAGGCTCGTCTCATTTCTTAGGGAGTTTAGATGGTTCCAAAATTTCGCAGCTGCCTTTCTATCTTTTTTATGTACTTGATGAAAAACGCTCCGCCCGCCGCCGTGATGTTGGATGGATGGATGCTATGAGCGTCCCCTTTATAACGGGGTGGTGACAAGTATGCCACCAGGCTCGACAAAAAAAAAACTTTTTCCCTTTTTTTTATGTTGGCCTAATGCCTCTACTTCGATAAATTCTATCTTAATGGAAAAAAGGTAAATTTTCAGCTTAAGTTCTCTGCCATTTACGGCACACTGTCCATATTTTATTTTTCCAATATTTATTTTTGTCCTTTCTCTCTAATTTTCTGCCACCAATACTCTAACCGTCTCTTACTTATTTCAATCGCGGGTGTGTTCAGCTTTCCATTGTTGTCCCTAAAACCCAAGGCTTCCTGTAGGTTCGTGCCCAAACGTACACCTGGGTGGATATCTCCACATTCAATCAGAACATGTTCCGCCGTTTCCTTATCTTTCCCGCAGCATGTGCATTGTTCTTCTTCTTTACTGAATCTTGCTTTATAACTACGCGTTCTAAGGCAACCCGATCTCGCTTCAAACAGTAAAGCGCTTCCCCTTGAATTATCGTAAAATGCCTCCCTCCTTATTTCATTTTTGCCCTTTCGGTAGTTACTCAAAGCCGGTTTTTTCTCCATAGCTGCCATCCAGTAAATCCTCTCCGCCTCCCTGACTTTTCCCTTAACGCTCTTTGTTGACATATGGCTCACAATACCAGCCGTATATTTACTAGTGAGTCTTCTAGTTCTTTTTCTCCACTGTGTGTCCACGCTCTTCCTATACAAATAACGGAACACCTTCTCTGCCCATCTACTCTCCTTTATATTTCTTAGCCTTTCTTCGAACCTTATTTTGCTCTGCGCTTCCCTCGCCTCAAAACCTGCCCACCCCATATCGCCCTTTACAGCCTCGTTTGTCGTCTTCCCGTGAGCACCCAACGCGAGGCGTCCCACAGTCCTTTGATTTACATCCATTCCCGATTGCAGATTGCACCTCTGCCCTCATGCACACCACTGAGTTCCCAAAAGTAAGCCCTGGAACCATTACACCCTTCCACAGACCTCGAAGCACCTCATACCTATTGTATCCCCACAACGCTCTGTGCTTCATTATTGCCGCATTCCTCTTTCCTTTTGCTGCCGAGGCTTTTTCCTGTACCTCCATGTATCTATCACTCTCATTTACCCATACTCCAAGGTACTTGTATTCACTTACCCTCGGTATTTCTTGGCCTTGTATGGACACCGTCTGATGTTAGTGTCGGTCGCGAGCGCTACCGCGCGGAGCTTGTTTAAAACTGAAGGCAGGCCAACTCCGCTGGGAGCGTGAGCCATTCCTCAGGCATCTTTCTAGAGGAGGCGTTGCTCTAACCAAGTGGTTGGTGTTCTCTGGCTTCGCGCGCTGTTCGATATTTCGCGACCTTTCCCTGAGTCTACAAAGTTTTCGTGTGTGTTTTGGCGCCTTTAACTGCAACTCAGGATGAAGTATGCTTCAGCGTTCGTGAGTACTTCGTCGTTTTTTTAGTTTTTGCAAACATTGCTTTCGATCGAAGGCTCTGTTGTGCAGCTTCAGTAGAACTTGTGGGGGGTTGATTCTTAGCAATATAAGAAGAGAGCTTCTTTGGCGCAAACAATACGGAAAAGCGACAAAGCGCTTCACTGCGCAGTTAAGTGTTTAACTGGCGTGGCGATTTGTTTCACGCGTTTATACGTGGGCCCATTTGTAACCACAGGCTGCGATGCTATTTCTTAATTATTGCTGGCCAATTTCGGCCTGTGTGAACGCATGCTAAACTTAGAGTCGTAACCTGCTCCGAACTTAAATTTTAGTGCTCCCAAAGTAACATTTTGCTGCTCCGAAAATTGCTCCAAATTGAATTTGGGCTGCTGCACCCGTGTAAATTTCTTGCATCTTTTCCGATTGTCTTTGTAGGAGTTTGTGTGCTTTGTTTAGAATTTGATGTTTGATATTTTTTAGTAGTCATTTATTTCTTTTATTGTTCTAGGTCTCACTAGATATGCTCATTTCATTGAGCTGTATTTTAACTATATTCATTTGCCCTAATCTCTTTGAAAACTTGACCGAAGTACTCATGTACTTTGTTTTATTACGAACAGTATCTTGATCACGGCTGCTTCAAAGGAATTCTACATGTAAATGAGACTTTGATTTTACTTGAAATTTCACTTGCTTGAAACTCCTTAGCAAATTGGCCTTAGGCAGGCTTGATGTAGGGAAAGGAATCGTGTTAATGGGAGTAATTAAGCTGTTTCAGAATAGCCAAGGAACAAATAAGGGTCACACAATGCAAATTGCATAACGAACGGGTCGTTGAATGCACCAAACCTTTATAAAAGCTTCGGGCCAAATTCTTTATCTTCATCAGCTACAGCATAAAAATTTCGTATATATCCCTTGCAAAAGTGTAGCAGGTACCACACTTCTAGGAAGAATCACGAGGGATGGCACAGTGATTGTCTCCTTACTACACAAAAATTATGATGAATAATGTCCTAGTGGGTACCTACAAGCGTGCTTGTAGCAGTTACCCATTTAGTGTCTGAAAAGGGCTCTCAAAAGCTGCTATTCCAGCTTTTGTTTTGACTGTGCTGCGCTTCTTCAATTCATTTTATTTTAGTTTATGTCATCACATCACTTAAATAAATGTCATAACCTCTGTGCTTTCTTTTTTTCTAATTGTGTGTTGGACTGATTTTATCGTATCTGACGAAGAAACAGGCGCTGAACTCCCCTTCTTTTATGTTAATTTGTAATGGCAAATTGGACTTTTTCTTTGGACATGCTGTGGCTGAAGTGATGTTTGCTAGAAAGCTTTAGAGGAATAGTAGCATTGCCACAACAGTATGTTTGAGCAGGCAGTAAAATGAAGTCACTGTGTATCACACTTCCTTACAATGTTTTTATTAAACATATGAATATGCCGTGTGTAACTTGCTCAAGGAAAATGGTTTGTGGTGATGCATGAGCACAACTCCATATTGCTGCATCTGAATTGTAAATCTGTATGTGTGTATACAAGAAAAGTTTATTATGTGTAGTTTTGCAATAGTGGCTTCCACTCTATTATAGAAAAATTATGTGTGGCTGAAATGTTTTTTTTCCTTACTGTTTAGAAGGTGAAGAGTGTGTCCAGCTTCTTAAGAAGACAAGTGGGTGCATAGGTGAAGGCACGTGCCTACAGGGTTACACAACATTGGCATGTTTCTTTGTGCTTTGACTATTGATCTTACAACTATCTTGTAGTAGTTTAAATGATTTCTGTTTTCTTCTAATATTGACTTTCTTATGAATGCCATACTCTCTGAGAGCTCATTTGAAACTTGCACGATATTTGCTCAATCAGAATTTTTTACAGCTTTCCTAGAACGTCTATTGTGCGCAGTCAAGAAATACTGCCAATTTGAAGTCGACGCTCCTGCAAACATGTTATGCGAATGATGTAGTGAGCAGGGCATGTATACATTTAAAACTTAATGTCGCCTAGGAATTCCTCCCACCTATCTTAATAAATGATGCCACGTATCGGAAACCACTACTTCATATACCCAAAAGACGGGACCGTCGGCTGTTTTGAACATTGTGATCTGTGTAATCATGGTGGCCTTTGCAGTGTGCTGTGATATGCCTGTGCCTTGAGATGCTACAGAGCAAACAAGTGAGCAATGCGCTGTCTTTGTTGAAAGAAAACAAGACAAAAACGTGCTAAATGTCATGTCAGGCGGTAATATGCGAACATAGCTTCTTGCTTTTTTGTGATCTACTCCTTGCCCCTTCTCTCCCCCTCTGTGTAGCTTCAGTGCGCTCGCTCAGACTAAAAGCTAGAAAAAGCGCTCGGAGTGTGCGTAACTCTGTTCATACTTGGCAAGTTCCAACAATCTTTTGCAGCGGTTCAATTCCGAAGCAATAAAATCCGATAGCGAGCCCATTTGATAATTACTTCCAAATGTCTTGCACGGCCTCTTTTTTAAAGTCTTTTTGCAGAAGCAAGTAATAATGATTTGCTAAATATTCAATGCTACCCGATGACTAGAGGCTAAATTTATAAGCACTGGAAAATCCAGTTTTAGGCGCCGAAAGTAGGCAATCAAAAGTTTTTGGCCTTCAAAATTATATAGGACAATAAGTTTGTACAAAAATTAAAAATTCCTAATACGTGTTGAACCTGTGATAATAGCTCAGAGGCGCCAATGGTTTAGCATAGTCATGCAGATTTTTTTTTTGCCGCGTGGATTAGTGAACACTTTGCTTTAATTGCCGAACTTGGTGAGTTCAAGGGACACCTAGGAGAAGCAATCAGTTGTTTTTGATTGATAAACTGCACTTTGAGAACTGTAATGTCATAAGTTTTGCTGTCATAACTTTATCAATAACGGACAAAAATAGGGTAGAAGTTTCATTCTTAAATTTAGCCCTGTAATCTGCACAATGGACGTAAGAAGTTCCACATTGTATTTTTCATATTTTCACAACATTTACTGGATGGAATTTTCTAAGACTTCGTATGCAAAGTCTATGGCACCTATAGATCACAATATAGTTCAATTTTAGCAATCAGAAGCTACATAGGGCCCGGTCGATGCCTTCAGTAATTGATGGCATCAAAGTGTTTGTTGCGGAAGTCTCAAGGTAGCATCTCCCCCCGTAGTTTCTTTTCGCACGCTTGGTGTTTTCGGAATTGTGAAATTGTACTTTGATAATGCGCGAAAAACAATATTATGTTTAGTGCCTTTTTTAAGTGACCACCATTCAATGAAGATGCTCCTTGTTCTCTTTCTTCTCGGCAATGGTCAGAAGGGCATCATATGAGAAGCTAATAGCCAGACTTCTGATGGGGCAAAAGTGCCTTTTATCCTTATAATAACTGGGTTTAATGGCACAGTGAATTTCATCCTTCTCTGTCAATGCCTAAAAGGGCCTCTCGCCTAGCTTGAGCCGTTCGAGCTGGCAAGAGAAATGCCTGAACTGGGCAATCGCGAATCTTGTCTTCTAAGATTTTCAACACTGCGTGCCTCGGAAAGACTTGAAATGTCAAATTGCAGAAAGACTGAATTTGGGCCAGTTAGTGATAGTACTGGAACATATTTTAACACACGCGCCACTACGCGACATAACCAACGTTTGTTTTTGCTTCTCTTGTGTCCGCATAGACGTGCACCGTGTTAAAATATCTTCAATTGTCAGATTGAATTGTCAGGCTGTCATTTCACTGTCACTGTTTCACTGTCAGTCATCTGAAATGTCAGACTGATAACTGCTGTTATCTTAGTCCATTGCTTCAATACATTGTTATCCATATTTTTCTAGGTTACTGTCACAGGATTCAGAAGGAATCTGAGGGCTGTGTTAGATGAATGAAATTACATTTCAAACATTGTGTTAATAGCTGTATTTTACAAGCTTCGTAAAATACTCCCATTGTATTTTTTATAGTAATTGGGTCATTTTCTGGTGACTTGTTTTGTTTTCAATCGTCCATGCATTTTATATAGAGTGTCATACGATTGATTTTTTTATGAGGCTCAATTGTTTGTACTTTTCGTAAGATCTACTATATTCACATAGGAATGTTTGAGCCAGTTTTAACTTCTTGTTTGTTGTAGGCACGCTCGGCATGGTCAAAATACTGTCACTTGCATAGGCTTGTGTTGGCAAATAAAGAAATAGTGTTGGCAAATAAAGAAAAATTGCGTTTAACCTTGGGACTATCCAGTGAGCCTAAGCAAAACCAAAAGCAAGCTGTGTACACTATCATCCTAGTATGCTACTCAGTGGCATAAATTAAAAAACAGAAAACGTCATAAGGGGTGACACATATCAGGCCATGGTGGCCAATTTTCAATATGATTATGGGTCGAATTTTGTTCACATAAGAATGTAATCATGCTTTCAAATAGAATTTTAAAAAATAAGCACAGGTCCGAGCTCGAGCGATTGCGTTGTTCTATACAGTCTCTTTTTTTTCACCTTTTTGCGATTTCCATAGTTCAAACAGCTGAGGGGCATTCAGCACAGGTGCGTGGTGACAGATAAAGAGCCTTTTAAAATGCTGATTGCGCTATACCTAACTGTTAGTTCAATTATATCATGTGCTCAAGTTAAATTTCAAGGGGGACACTTGCAACAGCTGTTCTCCCCAACCCGAACAAAACAAAATTCAGGACTCCTTTTACCCTCCCTTGCCCCCATTATTTACACCAATGATGCTACTATACGGCTTGTATACAAGCTGCGTACTAGGATACGGCATTTTTAATCATAAATATAAATATTTCTTAGGTGGTTAAGTGATGTTTTATTCTGCAGGAGTCGTTAAGAACATCCGTCTCCTCTGAAAACGCCATTAGCAAGCTTAAGCTGTAGCATTTTTTGCTGCTCTGAGGACATTTAAGCCTTTTCCAAAGCACCATTTTTTCTGCTCTGGAATCTTCTTCAAAAATAAAATGTCGCCTCCATTCATGGTGTGCTTTAGTTGGATGAAATTAGCTCAATTTCGTTTGGTTACTGAGGTCAGAATGGAACTGTGCAGTGATATTATTACTGAAAGATGCCCTGGGGCACTTTTTTTAGCATAGTCAGAAACAACTGGGAATTGATAGGCGAAGCTCCTGAGAACATGAGGTTATAGCGCAGCATCCGGTATGGAATTCACGATTCTCAAAGTCATCCAGAAATTTCTCCATTGTCTCTTGGCAAATGATGCCGTAAACTGGAGTAAACAAAGATTCAAGGAAAATCCACGCCCTTTAGCCGATTTAAGCACCGTGAGTTGCATGTTTACGAAGGTCACCACAGCATGGCGCGATGAGCTCGTATTTGTTCGAAATGGCACTGAAAATAAATCATGAGTTTGAATGAAAAAAAAAAAGATAGCGCACAAGATTATGATGGGCACTCGTGGAGGCACTTGCCCTTTTCGCGTCCCCTCCTGCATCATTTTCAAGCTCACTCACTCGTACTAAGTGCAAGGTAAAGTTCCTAAAGCATGCGCAAAATTTCTGTAACTATATTTGTACTCAACGCATTCTTAAAATTTTGTGACAGTCAATTTGTGAAGTAATAACCTGCTTGAATTAAGGCATTTGGTGATTACTTGCTAAAGTGTTGCAGCACCGCTTGATGTATCGGCTGAAAATCTAGGATTCAGGAGTTATTGATTGTGAAGTCATCCTTGATTGCTTCTTATCTAGTATTGTACAAAACCTGGTAAGCTTTAACCTGCGTAGCTTTTGCTACATGTCAATTCATTGCAATGACATACTTGTGCATTTGACTAATTTTATTGGTTGTTGAGCTCTGCTTTCTGTCTGAAAAGTGCCCTCAGGACCTATTGAGTGAAGAAGCGGTTTATTATTATTATTATCTATTCGATAACTTCATGAGCATTTTAACATTACGGACATTGCAGCCATATGGTCATAAGGGTGAATAAGAAAATGCTTGTGTACTAATGCTTTTATGTGTGCTTTGAAAAGATTTCGAGTTGTAAAAAGGTGCCTCCTAATCAAGACGTTCTTGTTGTTTGTAATAATGAGTGAAATAATTTTATCTTTGTTAGGTTTCTATAGTAAACTAATGAAATAAAGCCATTTGCATGCCTGTGCAATCTACGTAAACAGCGGAGATAGAAAAAGGTAAACAGAGATTGAGGTGTTTCATCTTCTTCTTTCTTGTTTTTTTCCTTTATCCTTTTCTACACCTCCATTTTTCTTCTTTGTCTCTTTCCCTATCTCCTTCTGTGTTGCCCTCTTGTTCCTCCTCTTAACCCTCTTATCACTTTTTGTCCTGCTCAGTGTCCTCTCCCATCTCTCACTATGCTATGCTGTACACGGTTGTGCCATTATCACTTCCCTCTCCCATCCTGATGTTAAACCTCAATATGTGTGGTTGTGCTATGCTCGAAGATGCTTGGCACAAACTTGCTTTCTGTGGAGCTGGTCACATAAACTGGCACAGCGAAACACCTAAAGAGCTGTGCTGTTGAAAGCGATTTGAAATTTACCTGCCTTGAGTTTCTTTTTCTCTTTTTTTGTACAGCATCGCAGTGGTTTACACATCCAGGAAGTACGGACGGTGAAATGTAGCAATATGGACGCCACTATTGCTGTAACTTTTGTAACTACGAGACAGATATAGTGTCTCATATGAAATCCCACATCAGGGTTCACACAGGTGAGTGGCCATTCAAGTCTCACTTGTGCCCTCAGAGCTTCACAGTGAAACCCAGTTTGGTAAATAATGTGCGTGCCCACAAAGGCGAGTGGCCACATAAGTGCCACCTCTGTCCTAGCTGCTTTTAGCAAAGATCCACTCTGGTAAGAGGTTTGCGTACCGACAGAAATGAGCGACCACGCAAGTGCTACCTGTGTTCTGGAGCTTCTCTCGAAAGTTCACAGTGAGAAAGCATCTGCTCTCGCACACAGGTGACCGACCATTCAAGTGCCTGTTATGTCTTCAAACGTTTGTGTCGAAAAACAACATCAGCAGGCACTTGTGCAGGCACAAATGCAAGTGAACAGTTCAGTAAGAGTTCTTTTAGCTCCTCTTTTCGAAGGTGTGAACATCTGAGTCTGACTTGGTTTTTACAAAATTCTGACAGTGCTAAATATTTTATGGAAACTCTGGGCATTAGTCTATAAGCGATATCCCAGGACTGAATCCTGACTGTGGCAGTCATACTTTGTGGGTTAGCAAAATTTAGCATTGTCAGACTACTTAGAGTCAGGTCGTATTCAAAAACCCTAGGTGGTAAAATTTAAAGCTGAGAGCTTCATTGAGGTTGCCGTGTAGTCCAACGATTGTTTCAGCTTGTAAAAGCTCAACAGTTAATGAATGTAGTTACGAAAACAAAGGACACTCACATTCACAAATGCAGACACCTGTATCGTTATATCGCTGAGATTGTTTTCTCGCTTCTAGATTTGTCTTTGTGAAATAATTTTCTAGTGAGATGCGGCTCTTGTGTGCTTTTATTTCTTTCATATTACTTCCTTGCTTACATATACTTTTGGCCAAAGAACTCATGATTGCACTTGTTCACCCAACATTTTGCTGGCTTCCTAATTGAACAAAAGTAATATTCTCTTCTGACTAGCACTACACTTTACTATTGAGGAAAATCCCAGTTCAGATTTGGAGTTATCGTAATCAGAAGCACGTCGTGCCATATTTGTGTAAACACTTTTTCATTTTTTTCAGGTTTTTGGTAACACTTGCACCAGTTCATGTGTGGCCTAGTTTTTGATAGTATTCTTGTGTTTACTTGCATTGGACTAGGTGTCACTTTTTATTCAGCCTTCAGCACGAGGTGGAGCTTTATAATGTGGTCCCTGGGATCGATATCAATGTCCTTTTTTATGTTTTATGCGCATCTATTGGACAGTCTTTATTACCTGCAAATGAATCTCTGGATTCAAATGTATTAGAGGGCTCCTTTTTAAATTTGCTCTGTTCTTGCGAGATCTGAATATCTTTGTAATATTTGTGTTTTTAAGGACGACAGTCTTTCTTGGGGACCCTCGACGCAAAAATTTTAGTTTGTCTGTCTGTACATTTGTATGTGTGTCCACTCTTAACGGCATCGGGTACTTGAAACGGTCGACCCCATCCGCAGCGCCCACCAATGTTGCTCAAGATTCAGCGTTCATACTTGTTCAATTGTCAATTAAAAAGCAATGATTGTGCATGTCTAGGTCATCATAACAACACGTAGATATTCGGCATGTGCGTCTTTTGCTAGGAATGGCACACATAAGTAAGTTTAAGGACCGTAGCGCTTATCACGCTGCACTGACCATGCGACGCTTGCACGAAAAAGCGAGTGTTTCCAACGCTTTACTAAGATGAGACGGTGGTGGCACATTCGCATCACCTTGCGTTCTACACCTTATCACCTCTCAGACGGGTGTGCACACTCATCTCAGAGCCACGCGCTTTGTTTTCTAAGAAAACTGCCAGATGGCGCTCATGTCTCATGTGTGACGTGACTTCATGCGCTCGTTCGCTTTTGCTGTACGCTCGAGGCACTTTAACGAGTCCCTCCGAAATATCGTTAACCGATTTTCTTGCGCAGAACATCAAATAAAATGTTTTGTTCGCTCTCTCCACACGCAAGACTATGGTCTCTCGACGAAATTAGCTGATTAACATGCAGATACGAGGCCAATTTTTATAGTTTGTATTTTTGAGTTCTTTAATTAATTTACATTACATTATTTTTCAGTATGAATGGTTCTTTGTTGTATAATTGGCTTTAACAAAGTGTTGCAAAATAATTGTGTAAATATTATCACAGCCCTGAATAAAAGAATGAGTATCTTAAATGTCATGCACTTGTCTATGTTGATACTTCAGTGCATCAGATGGTGATTAGAGAACCCATTTACATTTTATTGCATTCAGTAGTCCAAGTCAAGGATTTTGGTGGCTCTTGTGCACTCATTTATTGTTGTTATTGAATATAACAGCTATGACAAGCTTTATTCATAATACTGAGAATGACGTCCTCTTGTGATGCTTAGATTGGTTTAGCTATTGTTTTGGCAGAGCTATCAATTTGCCATACATTGCAAGCTGTAGCTAGCTTTCCGCTTGGTGCTTGACTTATGATTCTGTCTTTAACACTTTGTAGGCAGTAGTACAAATGTGTGTTACTTTTTAATTTTGTTCAAAACACTCGTAATTAGAACTCTTACTGGTCTTTTGCTCTACCGAGGTATAGAAGGAGTCTTTTTTTTCAACTTGTTACTTGGCTAAGACATATTGAGCAAAAGCAAATTGCATAGGTCTCATGGTGTCATCTTTGCTGGCTATCCGTTGCAGTGGGCCAAATGAGCACCTTGAAAACATCGCTTCAACCATTCTTTAAAGTTCCCTTTTTGCCAAATATACAAAACAGAACCTAGCAATCCACTTGTAACACCAATTCATTCAGCCTATTATTCAGTTTCTTTCGACGAGCCAATTTGGGCTTGTTTTGGGTTATAATGTGTGGCAGTTTCGGGGCTGTAGCTAATCTTAAACCTCTCTGGGAAGACACCGACACAGACTAGCAGCCATTGTTACTCCGCCGATGCTCTGCCGCAGCTTCCAGCGGCTGCTAGAAGCTGCGAATTTTTACAAAGAAGTCTTGGTTCTGCACAGGAATCTACATTCTAGATAAGAGTTTTTACTCCTCGTGTCCCTGTCGAAAGGTTGCAGTGTAACTTCCGTGTTCATGAGAGAATGTGTAATCTTAAAAAGAAAATAAAGATAAAGACCATTGTTTGTGTGTCAGCAAATTATGATCTCGCAATAACGAAAATACCTACCTTGCCACGGAGAGGTGTTCGGTAAGAAAAGAAACGTGCAAAAATAAAATGTGGGTGGTGACGTCATGAATTTTCACAGTATGTACTAGGTAATACAAAGTTTCCAATTAGTGAAAATAATGCAGAATTTGCTCCAAGTTGACCAATGATTTATTGTGCCAAGTAGGAGGAAAATTTTCTAGCCAGTGTTGCCCACAAAATGTTCTTTTCCTTGGTTCTAGCAGCTTTGTATGCCTCGTAACGGTATTTTGAAAGGTATTCATTTGCTAAGGAAGAGCTCGGTGGGCTTCATATACTGACACTTGTATATGCTTTGTTTACTGGCATTGGGTATTATTAGTGAGAGGGATTGAAAATACTTACTGAGTAAGGTTCTTTCATACTGCTACTCATTTACTTATGTTTTTTATTAGGTTCTCTGCTTCTTGTTGATATTTTTGTGGGCTTTATCAAATGGATTCTAGATTTTAATCATTATTGTATACACAGCTGTAGTTAATTGCAGGCATTTTTTATTGTGCTTGAGACAATGAGTGTCTATTCAGACAATCAGTGTCTATTGAGAGATTATACTCGTAAGACTGTAGGGTTGTTAATTTCACTGCTATGGGTTTATTAACCCATGAGCAAGTATTGCAAATGATGATAAGGGGCGCGAAAAAACGACACACAACAGAGAAGAAGTACACGGGACTGTGTACTGTTGTGTACTGTTGTGGACTGTTCTCTGTTGTGTGTCGTTTTTTCGCGCCCCTTATCATCATGAACCAGCACCAACTCGCCCAACTTTTTACTTTACTATTGCGAATGAGTTCTGCCGAAACTTGCGAGGTGGCAGAAAGTCCAAGAAAGGGAAAGAGGACAACCACCTGTTCCTAGCAGAAAGCCACAAGAAAATTCAAAACTAATTTCACATTGAATTCGTATTACAAGCGGGTCATTGTCTTCTTTCCCTTTCTTAACCCTTTTGTCACCTTGCCGGTTTCGGTGAAAATCATATGCGATACTTGTGTCCATGTAGTTAGAGTTCTCGATGAATTCACCCTCACGTTGACAATCACTAGCTTCCTGGTTAGCTTAATAGGGACAGTGACAGCCCCAAAAAGGCGCTGGTCCTGGATTTGAACCTGAACCAGATCGAATTTTGCGGCAACAAAGAGGCTTTCTTTCTGAGCAATTCGTAGGGATTACCTTTTGGTTTGGTACTACAAACATTGATGTCTTCTTTTCCTTTCCTAACCTTTGTACGTGGTAATAGTTGGGCGCACGTTTCGTGACCATCGTCTCGACCTTGTGCTAGATTGTCTTAACAAAGCACGTTTGGTGTTGCTCTTAAAAAATGCCATTTTGGAGAGCATGAAACACTCGTTCTTGGCCACTTGATAGACAAAGAGGAGATGCGACCTGATCCAGTGAAGACGGCTGCAGTGGAAGTTTTAAGTCAGTCTCGCTCAGTTAACGAACTACGAAGCTTTCTATGACTATGCTTTTATTTCGTAGCTCCATCCTTGCATTCGCTCTTATCGTGCACCCATTGACGTGCCTGCTTCAAAATGGCGTACAGTTCAAAAGGACCCCAGAATGTGCGTTTGTTTTTCGAGAACTCAAGTTTCGAGTGACGTCCCATCCGATTCTCCGACATTTCGACCCTATGGCCTCCCCAGAAGTGTAATCGGATGCTAGCGGTGTTGGTGTTGATGCTGTTTTGGTTTAGCGCGTCGATACCAAAGAACATGTCGTGGCATATGCGAGCTTTAGCAAGTCTAAGCGTATCTACACTGTTACAAAAAAGGTATGTCTTACAGTGGTTTTCGCAGCACAATGCTTCAGGCCATACCTCTAAGAATGCTCCTTCACTATTGTGACAGATGACCATTCCCTGTACTGGCTCATCATACTACGCAATCTACCTGGTCGACTTGCCTGTTGGGCACTTCTTTTACTGGAGTACGACTTTGCGGTTGCATATGAAAGTCGTCACTGGCGTGCTGATGTAGATTGCCCTTCTTGGCTGCTGCATCCCATGACGGAGTGTGATGCGGAAAACTTCGACGAGAACATCATATCATTGGAGCCAGGATTTTCTGACCAGAATGCATTTAGCGCAGAGCAGCAGAAGGACGGTGCTTTGCAGGAACTCCTTGCTAGCGGACGAAATTCATCGGCCACTCGTTTTTGCATTCGCGACGGGCTACTGTACAAGAAGCACTATTATAATACAGGTTCGAGATACGTTCTGGTGGTGCCAAAAAGTCCCCGCGTTTCCATTTTAGAAGCTATGCATGACGATTCAACATCCGGCCATCTAGGAGCAACGAGGACTCTACCAGCTCTAGGAAAAGTTTTACTGGCCTAACACGTCAGACTATGCAACAATACATGTCTTACTGCAATGAGTGTCAAGGTTAAAAGCGTCCTACAAGTACCCCTTCTGGTGGACTACATCCTCTGCCGCCTCCAAGAACTTCATTTGAACAAGTTGGAATTGACTTTCTTGGCCCCTTTTCATGGTCTTCAAACAAAAATGGTCTGATTATCGTGTGTAGCGATAGTCTGACTTTATACTGCGAGATGGCTGCTATACCGTTGGCTATTACTCGTGATGTGTGCTTCTTCATTCTACGCTCTGTGATTCTTCGACAAGGACCTCCTAAAGTTAACATTTGGGGCTGTCGATGCCAGTTCGTGGCAGATGTGGTCGAAGAGATGCTTTGTCTATTTGCTTCATGTTTTCGACACTCTACGCCCTATCAAACTCAAACGAACAGTCTTGCTGAATGCAAAAACGCCGCTCTGTTTGATGCATGAGACCACCAAATTTGGGACAATGTTCGGCCTTTTCTTACTCTCATTACACCGCACTGCATGAAACTACTTGCTACAGTCCCTTCTTTTTTTTCCTAGACTGCCACGCTATACACTCGACATGTTTTTCCCACTTCTAGACCTCGATGATCTCTGTATTTCTGAAACTGTGTGCCGTGCAAAAGAGGGCCGACAACTTACCCATTTGCACACTCTTGCTTCGTAAGAACTTTCGAAGGTACGGTTAGACCGCCAAGGCAGACAGGTCACATATGAACACGGCGGCTTGGTGCGGCTTTGGACTCCAATAAGAGAACGTGAATTATGTGTAAAATTGCTTGCACGCAATGGTGGACCATATGTCAACATTTATGCTCTCAAATATATGCTGTGAACAGGGCCACTAAAATCTTTCAGAATATGCACTATATTAGAATAAACAGTTTGAAGTCATGAGGTGTTTTTATACCTATATTTTGGTCTGATCAAAAATTTCAAGTTGTCAAAGGTGTAATGCAATTTTATGATGTTTCTCTTTCGTAAGAAACGATAGAAAATCATCTGTTTTGTCTGTTTTGTGCAGCTCTAGGGTCATCCAGCCACCAGGTTACTAAGGACGATGAGAAGGCACACCGTGGATCAGCCGCCGCTGCCACTGTGACTATGAGTCTGACCACTCGTTTCATCTGAAAGTGCGCATGTGTGTTCACACAGGAGAGTGGCCATTTCAGTGCCATCTGTGTACCCGGCACTTCTCACAGAGAGGCAATTTGGTAGTTCACATACGTGCACACGAGGGTGAGCGGCCTCGTAAATGCCCGTTATGTCCTGAGGCGTTTGTGTCGAAAGGCAACCTTAACAGGCACTTGTGCAAACACAAATGCAATTGACGTCATATACATTGATCACTTCACATGCTTCAAAATTGTAACAATTCTTGTATTCTTTCGTCACAGTTTACATAGTGCATTTTTCAGTTACACAGCTTGCTTCTGGGTGCATAAAGCTCCTTGAGATTTTACAAAACCCATTAATTAAAACTTGCTGGCCTTTCTGATTTCATTCTTAATTATTCACTGTGCTTCAATTGTTTTTCATACACTGGTACTGCTAGCACTGTCAGTAGTGTTGCTTGCTGCACGTTACTGGAATCTTTTAACACTTTTCGGGCCATTAGCTTCTCATTAACGAAGTGTGGACTGAAGGACAGACCACGTCTGTCGGAGTCACCTTAAAATGTAAGGCAAACAACAAATATCTCGGCCAAGGTTTCAATGCAGTGAAGTTATGACATACAACCTTTGTTCTTGATCAATCACTGATGAGTGCATGGTGTCGTTCAGCTGCCACAAATGCTTCTTATGAGCACTACTATTTGCTTAGGTAGTTGGTTGTGTTTTGAATCATTTTAGTGTTAGAAGTATGTAGTTGTTAATATTTTATGTGTGCTAAAGGAATCTCACGCTGGTAATCTTCACCACCCGCTAATAAAGATTGGGTTCGAAACATGTACTGTTTTTTTGCGAGATCTAAGGGTATTTCCTGCATCTAGGCTCTGTATTGCGGGCATTTTTTGTAGCTTTTTGGGTATGTGGTGCAGTGTTTTCACCTTGTTTCTTCATATAAGTACTGATTTGTTAATTGTTTGACCATAATATTACAAAAGTATATCGTAGCTCTTTATAAAATTGCTAAGAGATAGAAGGTAGTACTGAGCATTGTCACTTGTGCAAGTGTTTCAGGTGCCCTAGATAAAATTTATTTACGTGTTTGTGCAATTGTAATCGGTGTATTTTAATGTTTGCAGTAATATATAAATTGGTTTTCATATGTTTTTCTTCCATTTTTCAAGGCAAGCTGAGTAATGGCTCCAGTGGAATAATGTATTTTTACTAATTTATTGTGATTGTTGTTACATACTTGTTATTGATGTTGCTGAGACTAATGTGGTTTTCTCATCCCACAATTATCTAACTATGGCTTTGAGAGCAGTCTAGTCATCGGGATTGTTGCTAATGGTTGTGGGCATTTTGCTTGATCAACTGCTGTACTTGAAGACATGCAGTTGTGCTTGAAAAAAGTGAGAAAATGTTCCTGTTGGAGTATAACTGGAAAAACTTTAATCAAGAAACTTGCTTCCATCGAAACACAGACAAGCTGCTCTGCTGCACGGAAGATGAATGATGTGCTGAGGGCTAATACTTATTAAAAGTCGTTACTTCTAGAAATCATGCGTGTTAATGTGATGGAGCCTTCATAAGCAGCTGCCGATTAATTTCACGAGCTGAGGCTCTTGCAAGAAACACAAGTCTAAATATGAGGGCACTTTTACATCTTGCGCCATTTTCGAAATGCAGCTGTTTATGCAATGAGTGAATGTGCTAACCTTAGCTGAGCATGAAAGCCTCGTAAGTCGTACACCGTCTATGGCAGCTCAAATCCATGCTCAAATCCAGCAGATCAAATGCCATGCTGCTATGCTCGAAGATGCATGTCCAATAGCCAGCCAAGACTGTTTACATTTCGAGCTGGGGGACAGCATCCAGTCACCGTGGTCGAAGTTAATGTGCCGTCTTTCACTACAGCGCATGTCTTGTAACGTTAACATGGTACTAGCAGATAAACATCTGGCGACTTTTGTTGTTTTCATTATCGTCACTGCACTACTACAGTGGCTAATTATATTGCCATGTACGTCTGTTGTTTCCAAAAGCGATCACTTTTAATGTTGAGCTCACAAATGTGCTTTCTCTGGGAGTGCGTGTGCGTGGGTCTTCTCTTTTTAATATATGTATTATTTAGTCTATATGCTTTGCAGTCTCGTTGCATACGTAGTACATGTGTGCTTCCTGACAGCAGTTAAGCATTTAGCAATATTATTGCAAGTGTGTCAAATCGTTTGCATTTTTTTTACAATTCAGCAAAAGTTATGAGAGTCTTTGTGTGCCTATTTATGACTGACATTTGATGAAATCATCATGTGAAATTATAGTCATTAATTTTATTTATGCCAGATTTACTATCATCAGTGAGCTTTTCTTATTGCATATTAAAACATTTAACATCTTACCAGTACTGTCATTGTGGTGTTCATTTGAAGCTTGGCAGACTTTACCTTGCCTCTATCTGCAGAAGCTTATTAAGAGTTGGAGATATTTTTATAATGATAAATCTAGAAAAATTTCTTCCAGAAAACAGGCTTATAGTGATTTAATGTGCTAAGCAATCAAATGTGCCACATTGCAATTGAGCAGTTATAGAACAATTGAGAATATGAGATTTTCATTCTCTCACCAAACATTTCATTCTGAAACACTATGTTTTGATGAAACATTCAAAACATAGTGATTTTCAAGTTTTTTCTGCATTAGTTGTTTAGAAAACAGTTTTCACTGGAAGCAGAGTTTATTCATGAAAACATTGCCTCCTCAAGCTTCAAATACGAATTCCAAAACTGCTTTTGAAAATACAATGTCTTAGCAACTGAAAAGTGTTGGCTTCTTTCATTGTTTGTAACATTATTGCTTTTTTTATTTTTCAGTTCCTCTCGCAGAATGTCAAAGGAATCTGAGGATACTGTTTGGATGAACAACACCGCATTTCAAGTTTTGTGTCAATGGCTGTATTTTAAAAGTTTTAGATAATACCACCATTGCATTTGTTATTGTGATTGGGTCATTTTATTCATTTTCTATTCACTTGTTTTTTTTTCAGTTGTTTTTGCATTTTATATGAAGTGTCATGTGATTGATCTTTTTTATTAGGCTCACTTGTCTGTACTTTTCATAAGCTTTATTAGATTCACGTGAGAATAATTGTGCCTTTCTGGTGTTTTTTGTTTGTTGTAGGCACGCTTAGCATGGTTAAAAAAATGACTCTTGTTTGGGCTTTGATTACAGCAGTTAAATATTATTGTATCAGGTGAATAAAAAAAAGAGACACCTCGCCGCGGGGGTCTAGTGCCTAAGGTACTCGGCTGCGGACCCGCAGGTCACGGGATCGAATCCCGCCTGCGGTGGCTGCATTTTTTTATGTAGGCAAAAGTGCTGCAGGGCTGTGTGCTCATATTTGGGTGCACGTTAAGGAACCTAAGGTGGTCGAAATTTTCGGAGCCCTCCACTACTGCATCTCTCATAATCATGTGGTGGTTTTGGACGGTAAACCCCACTTATCGTCATGAATAAAAAAAGACGAATTTTTGATAAATCTTTTTATATATAGCTCTATATGTTTTTTTGCATTTTATGTGCTTTATTTAGTGTTTTTTGGCATCTTTATTAGATGGACCCTCTGTTTTATTTTTTTCAGCCTCATTGCTTAGACTGCATTATAGATTAATTGTTTTATAGTATATTTTGTGATATAAACATGGATTTAGGTATTTTGGTACTTTTGGTTCATTACAGTTGAGAAACCGAGCAGATATGTGGCATGGAGTATATACACTTAAATTATATGTAATAAAAGGAGAATGTGTGCCCTAGATATGAAATTGGCTTGATATCGTTTGGTTATTGAGGTCAGAGTTGAAATGTGCCGTGATATTATTACTGAGAAAAGCCCTGCAACACTTCTTTAGCATGGTGGGAAAAAGTTGGGTATTGATAGGCAAAGTCACTGAGAAGATGAGGTTCAGGAATTATATCGTAGCATGCGGTATAGAGTTTACAGCTCTCAAAGTCATCCAGAGATCGCTCTCTCGTCCCTTGACGAATGATGCCGTAAACTGGAATGAACAATAATTTTCGAAAAATCCTTGGCATTGGCTGATTTAAGCATCGGGAGCTGCATATTTACGGAAGTCTCCAAAGGATGGCGCAATGTGCTCACATTTGCCTGGAATAGCACTGAAACAATATCGTGACTTGAAAAAAAAAAACTTGTGAATCATGAAAAAAAGAAAGGTCATGATTGGCACTGATGGAGGCACTTGCTGTCTTCTCATCCTCTCCAGCATCATTTTCAAGCCCACTGACCGATACTAAATACAACAGAAAGTGCTTAAAGCATGCGGCAAACCCCTGTAACCATGTTTGTACTCAATGCATTATTTAAATTGAAGCGGAAAGGTGCTGTGAAAGTGAACTTGCGTGTGGCAACCTTCAACGACCTAGTTCTTCAACCAGTGCGTCGACAACACTCAGGATCACGATCTTCGACGGAAGAGGTGAGCCTCGTTTTAAAAGCTTTTCAGCTGCAACAGGAACAGATGGTTCAACAAAACCAAATAATGACATCTCTTATAAGCTCTCTGAATGCTGAGAGACCGACACCTAAATTCGTAGAACCTGATGCTTTCGACGGTGTGTCTTCAAATCCAGAAAGTTGGCTTGATTTCTACGAATATGCCGCTGGAAAAAACAAGTGGCTCTCTGATGAGGCTAAAATCACCAACATGCGCGTTTACTTGAGAGGTGTTGCGCGAAAGTGGTATGAAACATGCATTCTGGAAGACAGTGACGACTCTTGGAGCCAGTGGAGGAAAAAGTTTTTGACTGCATTCCGAAGCAATCCAGTAGAAAGATGGAACACGGCGCTTAATTTCAAGTCTGAGCAAAGTTGCCTTGTCGAGTACTTCTTTGAGAAACGCCGTCTTTTAAAGCTGGCGGAGCCTTTGCTTCCATCTACGGCCGTAGTTGCCTTAATAATGCATGGATTGCACACTAACGTGTTGAAGCAAGTGCAAATACTGTCACCAAAGACTCTAGATGACCTCCTCGCGTGTCTTCAGAACATACCATCAGCTTCGGAAACAAGCATAACCGCCGAGTCAAGCAGCTGTTTCAGTCGGAGTAAAGCGGACTGGTCAAGCCGCGCTCAGCGAGAACCGAGCCACCTCGCAACTCGCACAGATAACTTGCCCTGGCGTGTTCCAAGATGTCGAGTGAATAATATCGACACTGAAGCTCAGGAGTATTCGACAGAAAAAAACTAATAAACGAGGGTGATCAGTCCCACCCGATGACTCCAAATGAGACTGTTTATTTAAGTTGCTCTAGCCTACTTCACATTCCCGTCAAAGTAGGAAACAAACATATGATGGCTCTGGTAGACAGCGGTGCTTCTGTGTCCATTATAAATGCCAAGCTGGTGGATGCAAATCGCTTGCATAGTGGAAGAATCCTACGAGTACAAGGCTATGATGGAAAAGTAACGTTGCATGATCAGTGGGCCTTTGTAAACATCGAGTTCCAGGGTCAGCAAATAGAGAGCGAAGTGTTGGTGATAGAGGGGGTAACGTACGACTTTTTGCTATCAAGACCAGATATAAAGAAACTAAAGATCAACGTGTACTGGGACGATGTGGTTCTAGTCGAAGGAGTAGCAAGGAACGAGACAAATCAGGGTAGACAAGATAATCTACGAGTTGTCAAGTGCGCGGAGGATATCGCAACGACCTACCCTGAACTTGTATGCATAGGAAGCTATCCTCAGGCGATGAAGTCCCACAAGGTTCCTTTCGAACTCGCTGACAAGACCGTCATCCGAAAAGCACCTTACAATATGTCAAGAGAGCGAAAGATGTGGCTCAAGAAAGAGTTGCAGGAGATGCTAGATGCTGATATCATACGACCTTCGGTATCACCCTTCGCTTCTCCCATAACGATCGCACCGAAAGAAGACGGAACCTTCAGATTATGCACCGACTACAGGGTTCTCAATCGTCAGACAGAACTCATACCATTTCCTATGCCGAAGATCGACACAATTATAGATGAGACCGGGGGTTGCCGACATTTTTCCCGCATCGATTTATGCAAAGGTTTCTGGCAGATCCCACTAACCGAAGAAACAAAAATGTACACCGCTTTTATAACGCCATTCGATCTCTACGAATACAACCGGCTTCCTTTCGGTTGGAAAAACTCGCCAGCGTGGTTCCAGAAGATCATGAACGACGTCCTAAAGCCATTCCTTGGTGTTTTTTGTAATGTGTACATAGACGACATTATAGTCTTCTCCAAAACAGAGGCTGAGCATCAGGACCATCTGTCTCAGGTGTTAAACGCCTTGAGCTTGGCACATCTCAAGGTTAATTTTAAGAAGAGTGCATTCTTTCAACAAAAAGTTGTGTTTCTTGGAAGAGTCTTCGATGGGAACACCAAAAGCACAAAACAAGAGTCCGTCGAGAAGATCTCCCAGTTGAAGAAACCATATGACGTCCATTCACTGCGTGTGTTTTTGGGATTGGCAGGACATTTCCGATCTTTCATAAAGGACTTTGCTGTCAAAACTAGATGCCTCACGCGCTTAACGCAGAAAGAAGTTCCCTTTGAATGGAGTGACGAATGTGAGAGAGTCTACCGTGACTTGGTGCACAGAATTTCTTCTGACCCAGTTCTGCGTATACCAGACTTCACTTTACCCTTTGAATTGAACACTGACGCCTCACATTATGGGACTGGTGCAGTGTTGTATCAAAAATGTATTGAAGCATCTGGCCGAGAAAAGCGACACGTAGTAGGTTACTACAGTTACACTTTCAAGCCGTCTGAAACAAACTACACTACTACGGAAAAGGAAGCACTGGCGGTTCTGAAGGCCGTTGACTACTTCCGCACGTACCTGGAAGGTACGAAGTTCACTTTGTTCACCGATCACCAGGCACTCACTCATCTCTTGAATATGACCCAAACTAAAGGGCGTATCGCCAGATGGGTGAATTACTTGCAGCAATTTGACTTCACCATCTCGCACCGACCAGGACCGCTTTTAACCGATGCAGATGCTCTATCAAGATTGATGGTACAAAACAACACAGAAAAATCTGAAGAAATCAATGAAGTGAAGCTGTGGGAAGGCTCAGAACAACTGGTTTTTACTGAAGGTCGGTATCAAGTCCCACCAACTCTTGTTTCCAAAGTGCTTTACTTGTACCACGATAGCCCAGAATCTGGAGGACACGACGGCTTTTGGCGTACCTACAACAAGTTGGTCAAGAGGTTTACGTGGCCTCACATGAAGAAAGACGTCAGTCAGTACGTTCGTTCATGCCATGTGTGTCAAGTACACAAAGTCAAGTATAAACAGCCTACGGACACCATGATACTACCTTGCCACTCGAACGTGCCTTTTGAAGTAGTTCACCTGGATTTCGCCGAACTTAACAAGAAACGGGAAGGAGTCAGAAAAACGCAAGCTTTTCTGCTGGCCATAGATGAATGCACCAGGATGGTCGCGGCACGAGCAGGAAAAGAAGATGCAAATAGCGTCATAACCCTTCTCGAAAGAGACATGTTTAGAACTACGCGGACAATCGTATGCGATAACGGCCCCGCGTTCAAGAGTGAAAAGCTAGTAAGATGGGCTCGAGATCACAATGTATCGATCAAGTTCTGTGCGCCATACCATCCTGCGGCGAATGGGCTTGCAGAACGTGCCATACGGGACGTGAAACAATACATCAAGATGTACGATAGTTTTCCTGGGGGATGGAAATGTTCTTTAGAAGCAGCCGTAAAACATCATAACCGATCCTACACAAGTGGCTTGGGGTGCAGTCCACAGTACGCTTCTACAGGAGAGACCCCTATTCTGCAGGCAGACCGTGAGTTGGGACTCTTGGAAAACCTCAAGATTGTCGAGGAGAGGCAACAAAAATCACAGGAGGAGAGGTACCGAAAACGAATGAAAAAGAATTTCGACAAGAGGCATCGAGCAGACATGCCAAACATTCAAGTCACCGACCTCGTACTAGTGAGAAAAGGAATAAGAGATTCCAGTGCCAAATTTTATGGGCCTTACTCTGTGACCAAGACAGCCACCCAGAACGGAATTTTGAAGACTGTCTGGTACACTGGTGAACGTGGATCTGTTGAATGTGCTTCAATTGGGAATGTCTTCAAGTATTACCCCAGGAGGGGTAATTAAAAGAAAGCGGGAAGGGTGAAGCGGTATGAGCCTTTGGACAGAAGATGAAGAAGCACGAGAGCCGCGGCAGGAAAGAAAAGGAGGATGAAGAAAAAAAATAAAGCAGATTAAGATGGACGCCAGTTCCATACTGAAGCTTTAATGCTGTTCCGTTATTTTAAGTAGGAACACTACATAAATTTATGACAGTGCATCAGGATAGAATAAACTGCTTGAATTAAGGCATTCATTGGTTACTTGCAAAACCGTTGCAGGGCCCCATTAAGTTGTGGGCTGACATTCTAGTATTGAGATGTCATTGATGGTGAAGCCACCTTTGATTGCTTTTCACCTAATATTGTACAATACCTGGTAAGCTTTAATCTCTGTAAATTTTGCCACATATTCTTTTCAATTACATACTTGTGCACTGTTCAAACTTTATTGGTCCTTGTGCTGTGCTCTCTATCTGAAAAGTGCCGTGAAGACTTATTGAGCGAAGAAGTGGTTTGTTGATAATATTGTATTATCTTTTCAATAATTTCGTGAGAATTTTACCAATATGGACATCGCAGCTACATTGTCATGAAAATGAAAGCAAAAATACTCGAGCACTTAGATTTCATGTGTGCTTAGTAAAGGACTCAAGTGGTAAAAAAATGTCTCCTAACCAAACGTTCTTGTTGTTTGGGATAATGAGTGATGTAATTTTATCTTCATTAAGTCTCTTTGGTAAAGAAGTTCAAACCATTTCCACACCTATGCATTTTGAGTAAACAGTGGAAATGGCAAAAGGTAAATACAGATTCAGGTCTTTCCTTTTCTCTTTTTTCGTTTCTTCCATAATATTCTTCTTTAGCTCCATTTTTCTTAATTGTCTCCTTCCTTATCCCCTTCTATGTCGCCCTCTTTTTCTTTTAACTTTTGCATCACTGTGTGTCCTGCTCAGTTCATTTTCCCATTTCTTGCTATGCTACGCTATACATGGGTATGTCACTATCACTTCCCTTTCCCAGCCTGTTGTTAAACTTCACTATGCTTGCTGTACTATGTTCGGAGATGTTTGGCACATACTAGCTTTCTGTGGAGCTAGTCACATAAACTGGCCCAATGAAACGCTTAAAGAGCTGTGCTGTTTAAAGGGATTCAAAAATGACCTGTTTTGTTATTATTATTTTTTTTGTGTTCAGCACCGAAGTGGTCCACGCATCCAGGAAATGGGAACGGTGAGAAGTCGCAGCAGGGACGCCGCCACCATTGTAACTTGTGTAACTACGAGACTGATAGATTGTCTAATATGAAAAACCACCACAGAGTTCACACAGGCGAGCGGCCGTTTCAGTGTCACTTGTGTGCTCAAAGCTTCTCGGTCAAATCAAATTTGGTAGTTCACCTGCGTGTCCACAAAGGCGAGAGGCCACATAAATGCCACTTCTGCTCTCAGAGCTTTTCACAAAAACACCATTTGAAAAACCACCTGTACACCCACAATGGTGAGCGACCATACAAGTGCCACCTGTGTTCCCGGAGCTTCTCTCACAAGTCCACGTTGAAAATGCATCTGCTCTCGCACACAGGTGACCGACCGTTCAAGTGCCCATTATGTCCTCAGACTTCTGCGTGGAAAAGCAACATCAGCAGGCACTTGCGCATGCACAAATGCAAGTGAACAGTTCAGAAGGAGTTCCTTTAGCTCCTTTTAAAATGTGTAATCGTATGAGTGTGACCGGTTTTTACGAAATTCTGACTGACAGTGCTAAATATTTTATGAAAACTCTGAGCATAACTCTATGGCTGATATCACAGGGCTGAATCCTGACTGTGGCAATCGTATTGTGAGGGTAAGCTAAATTTAGCATTGTCAGTCTACTTAGACTCTTGTTGTATTTAAAAGCCTTGGTGGTAAAATTTGAAGCTGAGTGCTTTGTTGAGTTTGCCTTGTAGCACACAATTGTTTCGGCTTGTAAAATCTCAGCAGTTAATGAATGTAGTTTCGGAAACAATCTACACTCAGAGCCACAAATGCAGAGACCTGTATTATTATGTCGCTGGGATTGTTTTCCTGCTTCTAGGCTCGTCTTTGTAAAATAATTTTTAGTGAGATGCAGGTCTTGTGTGCTTTTATTTCTTTCATATTACTTTCTTCTTTACATGTACTTTTGGCCAAAGAGCACATGAAGGTACTCTTTCACCAAACGTACTGCTGGTTTCCTAATTGAACAAAAGCAATGTTCTCTTCAGACTAGCGCTACACTTTTCTATTGAAGAGCCAATGCAGTTCTGAGCCAAATCAATTTAGAGTTATCATAATCAGAAGCACGCTGTGTCATGTTTGTGTAAACACATTTTCTTCACTTCCGGTGTTCGGTAACATTTGCACCAGGTCACGTGTGGCCTAGTTAGTTATCGTGCTCTTGTATTGTTTTGCATTGGACTTGATGTCATTTTTCACTTAGCCTTCAATACGAGGTGGACCTTTATATTGTGATTCCTGTGATCGATATCAATGTTCTTTCTCATGTTCAATGCACAGCTGCTGGACAGTTTTTATTACCTGCAAATAAAACTCTGGATTGAAATCCATTGGAGGGCTCATTTTTAATTCTGCTCTGTTTTTACGAAGTCTGAATATCTTTCTGGTATTTGTGTTTTTATAGTTTTTATTTCTGAGTTGTTGAATTATGTTACATTGCAGCATTTTTTCAATATGAATGCTTCTTTGTTGTCATCAGTTAGTTAAACACAGTGTTGCAAAATACTTATGACAACTATATAAGATCTCTGTCGTAACACGATATGCTGTGGGAATCTACACTCAAGATATAAAATAGGCTCAACTTCATTTGGTTATTGAGGTTATAATTGATGTATCTTTTGGTATATTTAAAGTATAGGCTTGAAAACTATTCTTAACAAGCTGTTCATGATCGAGCTGCACTTGATGTCTTCCAGCCTAGAGATTACTCCTAATCTCATATACTTTCCTTGGCATCTTTGTCTGTTAGTTCTCATTTATTATTAGGTCCAACAATGTTGTATTGCTGACGACCTAGAAGCATGTGTCATGCTGTCTGCGTGACGCTACTCTAGTGCAGCGAAGCCCATCTTGTTTTCAACTGATCATGAGAGCACGTTTTCTATTAATAATTTTTTGCACTGGCTAAAGCAAGACTGCGGGCATTTCTCTGTTAACTCATCATTACTATCACTACATTGCATTGCCTTCTGGCTTTCAAGGCTCATCGCTTCTATGGATATACACCGAAGTCCGAATTGGGAAAAAGTGCATGGCACGCAAAGCTATATATGTTGTCCGATTGGTGCTAACCACCCCTTCCATTTATGCGTACAAATATACATTGTGTACAGGGACACTAAAATTCTTCACAGTATGCAGTATTTCTAAATAAAGAGTTCGAAATAATGAAATGTTATTGCAGTTATGTATTGGTGTGATAAAAAGTTTCAAGTCGTTGAAAGTGTAATGCAATTTCATCACAATTCTCTTTCATAAAAAATGGTACAAAAACACTTCTCTTGTTTACTTTGTACAGCTCTGAGGTCAACCAGTGGTCGGGCAACTAAGGACGGTAAGAAGACACATTGCAGATCGTGCCATCTCTGTCACTTTTGTGATTATGAAGCTGACCACTTGTCCCATCTAAAAGTGCACATGAGGGTTCACACAGGCGAGCGGCCATTTCAGTGCCATGTGTGTCCTCAGTATTTCTCACACAGATTGAATTTGGTAGTTCACCTACGTGCCACAAAGGCGTGAGGCCACATAAGTGGCACCTCTGCATTCGGAGATTTTCACAAAAATTTTATTGGATACACCACCTGTGCACCCAGAAAGGTCAGCGACCACATAAATGGCACCTCTGTCCTAGCAGCTTTTCGATTAGATCCACTCTGGAAGACACTTGCGCACTCACTCGAATGAGCGACCTCACAAGTGCCACCTGTGTTCCCGGACCTTCTCGCCAAGTTTCTCATTTACTGAGCGTCTGCACATTTACGCAGGCGATCGACCGCATAAATGCCCATTATTTACCCAGGCTTTTGCGTCAAAAACCAACCTCAGGAAGCACTTGTCCAAACACAAATGCAATTGGCTTATTGTACATTGATCACCTCACATGCTTTAGAATTATAACACTTTTTGTATTCTTTGGTCAGAGTTTACATAGTGCATTTTTCAGTTGACACAGCTTGCTTCTGCGTGTATAAAATAATCCTCCTTGAGATTCTAGAATACCCATTAATTGAAACTTGCTGGCCTTTCTGATCTCACCCTTAGTTCTTTGCTGTGTTTCTATTGTCTTTTATACACCTGTACTGCTGGCACTATCACTAGGGTTGTTTGGTACATGTTAGTGCCACACTTTAACACTTTTCAAGCCAATAGTTCGTTATTTATGGATTGTATGGACTAAAAGACAAACCACGTCTCTTCGAGTCAGTATAAAAAGTAAGACAAATAAAAAATATCTCGGCCAAGGTTCTGCTGCATTAAAGTAATTATATGCAACCTTTATTCATGACCTATTACGCATGAGTGCATGGTGACGTTATGTCTGCCTGAAATGCTTCTTGCAAGCGCTGCTAGGTGCTGTTTAGGTGGTTGGTTGTGTTATGAATGTTTTTTAGATTCAATGTATAATTTGGTTGTTTACATTTTATGTGTGCTGAAGGAACACCTCGCTGGTAGACTGCACCACTCGCAAAAAAATATTGGATTTGAAACGTGCTGTTTTCTTGTGATATCCAATATTTTTTCCTTTATCTATGCTCTGTAATGTGTGCATTTTTTACAGTTCATACAACATACAGTTACAGTGCATAGAGTTCTGCTTGAAAAGAGTAAAAAAATGTTTCTTTTGCAGTAAATCTGCAAAAAGTTTAATCGAGAAACTTGCTTCCATTGAAACGCAGGCAAGCTGCTCTGGGGCATAGAAAATGAATAATGTATCGCGGGCTAATACTTTTGAACTGTGGTTATTTCTAGAAATAATGTGTATTAGTGTGATGGAGCCTTCATAAGCAACCGCGGATTAATTTTACGAACTGACGCTCTTGCAAGAAACTCAAGTCCAACTTTATGGGCACCTATACATCTTGTATCGTCGTTGAAGTGCAACTAGTTTTGATGAATCAATGTGCAAACCTTGGCTGAGCATGAAAGCTTCCTAAGTGTTGCACCTGCTGTGGCAACTGACACATTAAGCTGCTATGCTCGACGGTGCATGTGCAATACCCAGCCAAGGCTGTCGCATTTTGAGCGTGGAACAGCACACAGTCACCGTGGTCGAAGTTAATGTGCCGTCTTTTACTGCAGCACGTCTTGTAACTTTAACGTGATACGAGCAAATAAAGGTCTGGCTTCTATTGTTTTTTTCATTATCGGCACTATACTACTATAGTGCTAATTATATTGCCATGCACGTGTGTTGTGTATAAAAGTGATCATTTTCATGTTAATCTCGCAATTTTTTCTTTTTCTGGGACTGTATGTGTGTGCGTCTTCTCACTTTTTCATTGTATATTATTTGTTCTACGTGCTTATTTTCATGTTGATGACTCAACATAAAAATAAGATCTATACGTCTATGTCTATCGATAACATTTAATTGGCATTGCCATTATGTGCCATCTTTACAGTTTAAAGATCCTATGTATTATTTACGTCATATGCACTTTTCTCTTAGACGCAAAGCACACGTCGCAAATGATGTCGCATATACGTGCTCTCAACATCAAGTACATTGCAGACATTTCTGTTTTTCAGAAGCGCTTTAGTTGACATTTAGATCTAGAAAATGCTCGAACTTAAATTTACTTGTAAGTTCGAGCATGCGTAATGCGCACACTTACATGAGCGAGAAGATAAAGCGCGTGAACGGCCATTAAACTAACGTGCGTGGTGTTAGTTCTGCCGTATATGATAGTGCGAAATCATGCAACCCCAAAGTGCTTTCAAGTGTGAAGTACTTTAGGGGCCTCGACTATCGTTGCTTGGTGTAACGCAAGCAAAACCACATAACAAATTGAAAAGATGAAGCAAGTGAGAAATAGGAAGAGATAGAAAAGGAAGAGAGGTACTAAGGGCAAGGAAAGTAGATCAAAGAATAGGGAAGAAATAAAGACAGAAAAATCTAAAAAAGAAAGAAATAGAGGAGAACAGGAAGCTCAAGAGAAACAAAGCAGAGTTATTCCCAGACCCGAACTTCCTTCAGACTTGCTGTATGTTTAGTTTTGTGTGCTACAGACCTGCGCTCCTACTTCAGTCAGGCTCTTAGGTGTTGTGCTAGACTTACAGAAAGCATCGACACCATGAGGCTGGTGTCGATGCTTTCTGTAAGTATAGCACCCCACACATGAATCAGTCCGACCAGCCACACGCCTTTGATGCTTTCTATAAAGTACAGCTGAGCGGCAATGAGCAAGACTTCCGTGGGACCGCAGGTCTAACACACCAACTACATGCGGTAAGTGTGCGAAGTGCATGAAATACCTTTTATTTACTAAATGACATTGTCTATGTATATCTATTGAATGTCCATTCAGTGTCCATGTGGTACCTGCAACATTACTCGGCTGAGCTTTTGATAGTCGTGGGTACATCTAATCTTCGTAGTTTAGATATCGATTGATATCAATGAGACAGTTGGAATGTCCACGAGAAACATACCGTGGATATGTCTACGCAATATTTGTGATTCACTGCGATATGACAACCAAGGTGCTTGGCTCCGTGGTGGCGTCATCGGCCCTAGTTGTGAAAATTTTTCTCATTTCTCCGTATGAAATCAGAACATGAAATCGTTGATCGATGAATAGACATGGAAATGTTGGCCGGAGATATGTAAAGATGTAAACTTTCGCTGGCGCCACTGGGATGAACTCATGAGCGCTGCTGGTAACACCGAAATAGTATTTTATATAGATTTTTCTCGATTTTACTCATTTCATAATTAAACATCTGCATTAAAGTAATTTGAGCTGTTGGAAAGCTTAGAAAAATCGACATACAATGCTTAACACATATGCTTACTAGACGAGTGTCACGGTGCCTTCTTTTATTGACGTGGCAGAAACTTATGCGCCACTCGGGGAGTTTTGCAAGAATATTCTCGGGGAAACCCTGGAAATCCCGGCGATAATTTGTATCGCTGAGTTGGTAGACACCCTGATAATAAAGGGACGCTGAAGTGAAACAATAAGCCAGGTCAAAATTCGTAACTGGTAATCCAACTGGTTTCAACTGGTTCCCGTTGGTACAGTGTACTAGAAGGGGAAAAGTGTCGTGCGGCGCCGGAAAGAGAGTCCTTCTTGCAATGACCGCTCCGCGCGCCATCAGAGAGCGCTACTAGCCACAGGAGCGCTACGCTAGCTGCGGTGATACCTCTGCGAGTGGTTTGCGCGGCCGAGTTTTGTATTGTTCCGAGTTGTCGTGCAAATGCGGCTGTTTATGCAAATAATAACCACTGCAACGCCACCTAATCATAAAATCTAGCCCTTCCACACAGGCAGCATCATATTTTAGTGCTGTTACCACTTCTGGCGCAAAATTTCTCAGACAACAGACGAAACAGACATGGACAGGCGCAAACTTCCGTTTGCGTCTGATGTCTACAAAATTTTGCGCAAGAAGTGGTGATTATGGAATACCAACTAGCTTGAACCCACACCTTGTTAGGGCTGTCGTCCCGTCGAGCATGTATTTTTTTTTATTCAGGAATATTATCAAGCAGTGACATACGTTCGAGTGATATTGGATAAATTTTAACGCATTAACTCAAAAAGCTTAAACATCTCTATCTAATGCATACGAGTGTCTGTGTTCGGTCATGCATGTTTTATATCTTTTATATTGCTTCTCATGCTAATCAGTCGAGAAGCTTCAAGCGAATGCATCTGCATGCTGCGTCTACTTTTGTGACTGGTCGTGCACAAGCAAAGACACCGAGATACAAACATAATTCTGAAGTTTATTCTTCTTTCAAACATTTTTTCAGCCCTGCTGCTCCTTTCGATTAAACCAAAATATCTTCACAACGATACAAAAACTTATCGAAAGAATAAGATCAAGGTTTCCCACGTAGAAACCCAAAAAATATCAATTACTAACCCCACCTGTCAAGAAAGCTGCTCAATTACATCGCCTCAGCTTCAGGTGTTTCGCCTGTTGTCTCTTAGAGCTGCGCTCCTTGTTCAGTGACTTAGCATAGAATCGAAAATGAAGAAGTACTTAAAATTTCTCTATACTCAGTGTCAGCTCTTTGTGATGTGTGTCACACCCTGGCTTTGGCAGGTCAACACTTTGAAGGAACATGGCAAAGTCTTGCATGCTTTGTGCGTTCATTTTTTTTTAACTGAAGAAAACTGTAAATGACTCTTCTAAAGCGCTTACAAGACCGGAAAGCCCAGAAGATGGGTATAACAGACCGTCATAATCACAATGTCTAATGAAGTCATTATTGGTATTTGAATGACCCTGCTCTTTGCTCATTGTCAAGAGCCCATTACATGTACTACAAGCAGTTTTTCTGGCAACTTTCCTAGCCATATAGCCTGCAACATAATGTATTAGGCGGCTTGAGCTGTGGTGAGTGACATACCTGCTATGATCTTCAGGTGGAAGAAAACCCAAAACAGCTTCAACGTTATCGAGCTTCCCATCCTCGACAAGGCAGTCAAGTGCATTTATAGGGTTTTGCTTAAGCTGGCATTGCAATGGCCAGCTAGTGAATTGATCTCTTCAGGGCTGCAGTTTCCTGTCTTTGGTGGCTGTGCTACACCATAAAAGGCCAGTACATTCACAATTACCAAGAATTGGGTAGGCGTTGGGTGATCGTTGCAGCCGTTGCATTGTCGCACAATCGCAAACAAGTTTTCCAACTTGTCCTGACTCACCCTACAGGTTAGAAGATAACGGAAACTGCACTGTGAGCCAAGGTACTCAGTGATGTCCAGAGTTGAGCGAATGGTAACCCGTAGGTCCTCGGCAGTGCTGTTGCTCAAAAATCTGTATTTTGAGCTATGAGAGTGCGACTCCCACTCGTTAAGAAACACCGTTAAAAAGTCAGCTTCAGGAGATTCTGGTCTGAACGCTGTTGCTGGCACACGCGACGTACTTATCTTGATTAATTTTGAAAATCTCAAAATGAAAGCTTCTGTCACATTTCCCAGACCATAGAGTCTTTCAATTTGTTTTCGGTAGAAGAGCAGTCCTTTAGGTACCTCATCACTAAAAACAAGGAGTGCTGGTCCTACTCTCTGTTTCGCGAAGCCGTTGTGAAAAAGATACAGCCTGCTGAAATGCGGCATAACTTTCAAGGTTACACTTTCATTATCTAATTTCCATGCTTCCTTTATGTAATATGCATGGACTCGTCCCGCCGGCGTGTTAAACTCACTGTCTAGAAAATCCTTTCTAACATTCTTAAGCAGGTGCGGGAAGTCAGAAAAAAATGCAGGGCAGGGGTGTCATCCCCAGGATGAGTGCACTTGGACTTGGTGCTTGAGGCAGATTCTGTAATTCAAAATAAATTCGGAAACAGTATGATTCACGGAGTTTATGCTTAAAAGGAGGGAATGTTGTAACTGTACAGTGGAGTATCAAAACGAGAAGTAGATAAGAAATATTTAGTACTTTTCATGACAAGCAAGCATCCTACAAGAAAGTCAGCGAATCTTACCATGTACCTCCACATACTACGGTTCCAACTTGCACCATCGCAAGTTACTCCATCAACATGCAGCCCCGCATTTTCACAGAGTAACGTGCACTCCAGGATGATCTTTACAAGAATGTTGGCTTTTACGTTGGCCTTGGTCGCAAATATGCCAAGAATTTGCATCCATTTACCTGAAAATGAGAAACATGTTTGCGTATACTATTATACATCTAGCAACATAATCCACAAGAAGTATCTACACTATGGCTCAATAAGACAAATTTTAAGGCAGCTTTCATGCTCAAACTTTTACTGTACTTCATACCTGTGAAAGACTGAAATACTACGACTAGCCCGTGATCTGCAAGTTCTTTTCCGGAGCCTTCAGTCTCGAACTGACCTAGATCAACAAATCCTTCTATGGAGCCTGAAAGAGGTAAAGACGCAAGCCGAGATGAATGAACACGCAGAAACTAACAGCACATACGGTGAAACACATAGACCATCCAATTAAAAATAATGAAACAGTTTAACTGTTCACATTTACCAGAAGGCTTGACATCAATTTGTTCAGACAGCTTCATTTCGTCGAATACTATGATGCCATGCCGACTGTGCTCGTCCATGTCCTTTGTTTTTTTTTTTTTGGAGACCTTTGAATACACTTGGGTTAAAACCAAAGTCGCTCTGGAAGTGCTGTATTGCCCTCTTTAGACAAATGCGGCCTGGTAAAGCCAGAATGTCGTGATTTCTCATGTGTTCGTACAGCTTAGGTCTTTGCATGCGCATCAGCACGCACTCAAGAAGCCATTCATTTTCACACCTCATTCCTTTTCTTGACTTTCTCTGTGCTGCTTCAAAACACGCCTTGGCAGCTGCTCGCTCTTTCTCAGGAAGGCCTCTAATTCTTTCAGCTACCGCTTTTTCAGATAACTGCTCATTTTTTGTTTTCATATGACTCAAGCTAATTCTTGCGTTGCTAAGCTTGGCTTTTGTTCTCCGTAGATTACGCCGTATATTACGAGGACTTTGTTTGGCAGATACCTTCTGACACCGTCATCTGAAAATCTGGTTGCGTATCAGCTTCCTGTGATACTTACAGTGAACACAAACACCGAGGGCATCTGCTACGACAAGCGTGCAGTTCTTCGAAAAGAACTTCCCATTAAACGAAGAGTATTTGCCACCTAAAGGCTTCATTCCCACGCCAGGGCACAAAGTCAACTTGCTTACATTGTTTATCAGTAACTCTACCTCCTCTCGTGTCACGAGTTCCTCTTGGCGCCACTTTTTTTCCTCTGATGAGAACTTCGGCGGTCGCAGCACTTTCACCGGCTTGCTTCTTAATGTGAATGAGTCTCTTCAAAGCTACCTTGTTATGCTCGACAGCGTCGGCTTCTAACTCAGCATAAAGAAATGAGTCCCCAACACACGGCAGGAAAATTTCCGACCACGCACTTGGAATGGTGAGCTTTGAAAATGACAGACCTTGGCATTCATGTTCAGGAGCTTTATCAATTGCACCGTCTCGGTCAACATCGTTCGACAATCTTTGACATTCTTGTTCAGCAATATTATCGACTGAACTTTCTCGGTTAACATAGACGCAACTTCTGCCACCGTGTTGTTCGCACGTCTTATTCGCTTCGGTTTGGGAAGAATCTGATCGCTAAGGTTGCGATCCTTCCGTTTTTTCGGCAGCGCCTTTGAAAAATACTTGGGAGCATCAGGGAAAATAGTCGGAATGGCATCCTTTGATAAGAGTGGTCGATCTCGGGAGATCTCAATGATCTTACCGTTGATTATGGTCTGAAAAGTTCGCTGTATGAACCTTGTCTCGAAGTGCCGCTCACAAACAGCGCTGCTCTCGTCGAGGACTCGATCACCTGCCTTGATGATCCGTGACCATTCTTCCCGGCGATCACCTTCAAGTGGCACCCGAAACAAGAAGCGCGCCTTCTTACATGAGCGATAGCCGTTGTTACAATTTGGCACAAAACAGAAGCCGTCTCGCTTGTCCCGCCTTTTCCCTGTCATTTTTTTTTCGTTCCCGTAGACAAGCGCAGACACCCCCGCCAATTCTTCCCTCCCCTACAGCACAATGTGGTGAGAAATGCCGGCGATGGGGCACAAGTCACGCGTAAACATCACAGACTGGCAATACAGCACGTGCTAAACCAGAGGTGGCACTGGCTAAACACACACGCTCCTCCGGCTCGCAGCGCCCCTAGAGCACCCAAGCTGTACCAAAGCTGCTTCATCGCTGCGGGGACCCCTCACCTCCATTGTAATGCGCCGCGCATGGCACACTTCCCCTTCTAGTACACTGTATCGTTGGCAATGCATCCCAGTTGCCAACTGGGAACAGTTGCCAATTTCCAGTTGCCCACTGGGACTAGTTGGGAATGCATTCCCAGTTAGGAATGCGTTTCCAAATGATAAATGAAATATTCTCAATTTGGAACGAATTCATTCCCCCTTGTTGCCCAAATACACATGCGCTCCAGATAGCTAAAATATTCTTGAACGTGGAAACAATTGTCATTCTAAGAACATCAAACACTCCAAAGGACTCAATGTTAAAGGACCCTGGCACAAAATGGGAAACTCGAGATGCTTGTGTTGTTTGATAGTCTTTTATGCGAAGCCACACCTGACCGTTTATTAGCGGCGATCGCGTTGCCTTGACAATATTTTTATTTGGTTTTAAAATAAGGATGCGCGCTCTTCCGAGTATTCAGGTAGAATCGACATCGTCTGTTTTTTCACGCAGACCGGGGATCTCCTTGTGACGGTGCAGAGGTCAAGAGCAGAACACGCAGAAGCGCAATACCCCGACTGGCACCCAGTGAGGACTATTGTTCGTCACCTGTCTCACTCTGTTGTCGGGCTGCTCTCGAGGTGGTGTTGGCTGTTTACGCCAGGAAGGCTTTTCTTTTTTTCTGAGGGATAAACAAGCATCATTAAAAAGATTGGCCCCGTATGTGCATGTAATCTGTAAATAAAATCGAAAGATGATAGTCTTGCGTGTGGAGAGAGTGAAGAAAACATTGATTTGATGTTCTACGCAAGAAAATCGGCTAATGGTATTTTGCAGGCGCTGCGTTAGAGTGCCTCGAGCGTACAGCGAAGGTGAATGAGCACATCATGTGACGTCACACGTGAGACATGAGCGCCATCTGGCAGTTCCATTTTGAAAACAAAGCGCATGGCCGTGTGCGCCCGTTTCAGAGGTGTAAGGTGTACAACGCGAGGCGATGGGTAAGTGCCACCACCATCTCGTCTTAGCAAAGCGTTCCCCGTTCCGTGCAAGCGTTGCATGTTAAGCGCAGCGTGATAAGCGCTACGGTCCTTAAAATTACTTATGTATGCGTTTTCTAGTAAGAGATGCATATGCAGAATATATGCGTGTTGTTATTGTGCCCCAGACATGCGCAATATTTGCTTCTTAATTGACAATTCCACAATCATGAACGCTCAACCTTGAGCAACATTGGTGGTCGCTGTGGATGGGGTTGGCCGTTTCAAGTAGCCGATGCTGATAGGAGTGGACAGACAGAAAAATGTGCATATGGATAGACAGACAGATGAAAATTGTTGCGTCGAAGGTCCCCAAGAAAGACCATCGTCTTTAAATATTGCTTGAGTCGAAGCTCCCGCAATGCCTTGCCAGCAGAAGTGAGGCCACCTTTTGCCCCTGCCAATATAGCGGGAACATGCTTTTTTTCTGATAGTGCCCATTTAAAAATCAAGTGTCTTCGATATATGTTATGTAAATGCTACGTTAGTTCTATATTAAAAGATAGTTGTTGCCGACGAAATAACACACAGAAAAGGGTATGAATGACTGAATTTTCAAAGAACTCTGCCTCCAATTAGAGGCTCACTAAGGAAAACTACTAACTGTAAGACGCACTTTGTCTCCCGCAGAAGTTCACACATTTATCTCGTTGGGCCTGTGAGAGAAACGCTTCGTGTTTAAGCGCTGAATGGTGATATTTTATCATGCCCCTAGTGAGATGGCCGCCATCTTGCCAGAAGAACGGCTTCACTTCTGCGCAATCATTTCCACTCCAGCAATTTTTTAATCCTCCATCCTTTTCGGGAAAGCCCCTCTTCCCCATCGTTTTATTCGTCACCAACCGTGCGTCTCCCTATTTGAAAAGAATGTGTTTCAGCGTCTCCTAAGCTTGAACAAACGTGGATGTATAGCGCTTCTCTACTACAGGGTGTCATAGTTTGTTATGCTATTTAGGCGGGCGTTTCAAGCTGACGCGAAATAGTTTTGAATTAACGCCGCCAGCAATATTTATACGATACCTTAAAGAACTTACGATATAATTATGACATTACCAGATTAAAAGCAACAAATTACTGTAAAAAGCTCGCAAACAAAACGTTTAATGTCAGGGGTCTTTAAAGGGTCCCTGAAACACTCTTTTGAGTTACCATGTGATTAATTCACTGTAAAAGCGTATCGTTCGTCTCATAAATTCAATGTCGCAAAAAATTTAAGAATCCGCCCAGTACGAGCGAAGTTACAATGATTTGTCTCACGCTGCAATCGCATTCTATCTTCTCTCGTCCCAAGGAAAGTGCTGTAAGCTAAGCAGGGATAGAGTTACTGTATACGTAAAGGTAGCATATATAGTAACTCTAAGCAGGGAGGAATTGGAGGGGCAAACAAAAAACACCACCCGCGCCTTGTGACCTTGAGCATTTCTTTTTTTCCAATACGTGGTTTTTCAGCACTATCGTGTGCGCGCGCATGCACAAGTGACGGCCTCTCGCGGCGATCTCTGTAAAAACCAAGCGCGCCATCTTGAAATGAACAAATGGCTAGTAGTAGTGGTAATCTACGTGTGATTTTTGGGTGTTTTCCGTCATTTGTCAAGAGAATATAAAGTAATTTTTGACTTAATTAGAGAATTTATTGTGAATTCCAGTCCGTGTGCTGCGCAATAACATTTCGTTCACGTGTTCTCGGGAGTCTCTACCACCACTCGGCAGCGTTATCTGACCATGCTCAAAAAGTGTTGCAGAACCCTTTTAAGTGTAGAAGGTTATCCTCATTTATTGGTATACTACAAGAAAAATGGTACACCGTGCTGACCATGCCCCATAGGCAATCGCTGTTGAGTGATTCCACGAAAGATCGACACGGGTCCAAAAGTTGATATTTTAGATTTCATTGAGTATTTTATATTTCGTGCACCTCTCACTAGGTAGCCCGAAAGTCAACTTTGTTTCATGATTAATGGCATTACCCTCAAGAAAAAAAAAATCAAACTTCACCAACACGGAGGCACCAATTTCGTCACCTGTCCTTTTCGAAAATTGCAGATGCTATAAAAAGACAAACATTTTTGTTTCAAGGAAGATATTTTTTACCTGAAATGCATGTCTATTGAAGAATGAATTCAAGCGGTTTCAAGTTTGTAGACCTTAAGAAAATAGCTTTTAAATATGTCTAATTTTGCGACACTTTTACATAATTTACGTATACCCCATTTTTTTTCTCCGAAAGTATTGCAAGCAGCATTTTCAAACTTGACATGTTTTAAGGACATAAAGTGTTCATTAGGTACATAAGTTATTGTTGCCGTACGGCAAATGTAATTTTTTATATATTGCCTCAAATTTCTCTAATTGGCAAAAATGTACTTTACTGAAATTTGAATAATAAAAAAAAACATCTTCGAATTTTCTTATAATCTCGTAAAAACCGAAGGCCATCATACAGTTATATATAAAAACATGTTGCATTATTTTGTTTTTAGCGACAATATTTGTGGTACAAATCAGAGCTTTTCGAGAATGCGCTGATATGTTGACAAATCTAGAAATCGGAACGCAAAGGCGGCAATAAGCTTCAAACGTGAGTAAACGTGACCGCATTTTGTGAAGAAGGGCTGTTTTAGCAGATAAAAGTAACTATATCGAACCCGATATTCTACAGTATCTGAATTCACTCTTATACGTAGAGCACTGAGACTTCTAATATGTGGTGCCTCTCCATTACTGACACACAGATGGAGCTGCTGTGACGGCCATGTGTTTTCAACACGTTTGGTAAGAGAATTGAATATTGAATGAGTTCATAAACGATTCATAACAAATGTGTATCACTTGGGGCACGAAGACTGCCGCATTAGACTGAAAAACACGCTTTAGGGCAAGTTGTCATCCGTCGTCTGCTCTACAAATGAATTGCTGTGTGCCGAATTTCGGAGGCAATACTTTACAACATATGGTTCAAAGTAGAGACAAAGATTACGCCTCCCGTAATTTTATCGACAAGAAACATTGTGAAATTCATTTTAACGTACTCTACTTTAGTTTTGCATTCGCACTGTGAATGCGTCACCTATCGTTATGTTGTGGAACTCCTAGCGGTTGAAGAGAGTGGCCGCAAGGGGAACGGGGAGAGATGGTTGGCGAGCACGAAGCGGTTCACGAGGTATCAGTTATGTAATAGAGGTTTCTAGTTTGACGTTTTTGTGGTCCGCCCCGCTCCGGGAGCACCTGCGAAGCCGCAGCGGAGCAGCGGCTGATTTTTCTCTTTTAGTTATTTGTTGCCGGCAGCGAAGCGGATGGATGGATGGATGGATGTGGCTGAACCCTTTAGATCGGGCGGTGGCTAGCGCCACAAAGCCGTAATACCTAATGAATCAAAAACTATATTTTTTCTTTCCTTAAAAAGTGAGTTTGAGGATTCGTACTTTGCAGTGAAGAGTTTAATTTTCACTCGTGCCTTGACTTTAGCCACCAATCAGATAACCTCCTTCTAGTTAAGTCTACCTGCTTAAAGTCTATTTTGCCCTCCCGGTCCCTAAACCCCAGTGCTTTGAAAAACTCTGCGCCATCATCCTGAACTATAGGGTGAAGCCCTTTACAGAACATTATCAAGTGTTCGGCAGTTTCTTCTTCCTCTCCACACGCACTGCATACTGTGTCTACCCCTTCGTATTTGGCCCGATATGTCTTGGTTCGCAGTACTCCCGTCCTGGCCTCAAACAGTAGAGAACTACCCCGAGTATTATCATAGATCCTTTCCTTGGCGATTTCCTGCTTAAACGTTCGATAGATTTCTAGTGCGGACTTCTTAATCATGCCCATTCTCCACATGTCAGTCTCCGTTTCCTTCACTTTCTTCTTAACCAATAGTTCTTTTTGGTTTGGCCACCTGCTGTTTTCTAAGTATTTACCAGTCAACTTCCTGGTTCGCTTCCTCCATTTTGTATCGACATTCTTCATGTACAAGTAGCTGAAAACCTTCCTAGCCTAACGCTCTTCCCCCATTTCTCTCAATCGGTTCCCAAATTTTATCTTGCTGCTAGCTTCCCTGCCCTCAAATTATGTCCATCCCATGTCACCTTGTACTCCCTGATTTGGTGTATTCCCGTGAGCTCCTAAGGCAAGCCTACCTATTCCACCTTGATTAATTTCCAATCTTGCTTGAACTTCTGATCTCGTGCACAAGACTGCATTGACGAACCTCTAACCAGGAATCGTTAATAAACCAGTTGTTTCTCGTTCAATCAGTCGTGTCATCGTATGCATCAACCCCTGACAAGTTCAAGCAAGATTAGAAATTAAGCAACGTGGAATAGGTAGGCTTGCCTTAGGAGCTCACGGGAATACAGGAATCTGGGAGTACAAGGTGATATGGGATGGACATCATTTGAGGGCAGGGAAGCAAGCAGCAAGATAAAATTTGAGAAGTGCTTGAGAGAAATGGAGGAGGAGCGTTTCGTAAGCAAGGTTTTCAGCTACTTGTACATAAAGAATGTCGATACAAAATGGAGGAAGCGAACCAGAAAATTGACTGGTAAACACTTAGAAAACAGCAGGGGGCTAAACCAAAAAGAATTATCGGTTAAGAAAAAGGTGAAGGAAGCTGAGACCGACATGTGGAGAATCGGCATGATTAAGAAGTCCGCACTAGAGATCTATCGAACTTTTAAGCAGGAAATTGCCAAGGAAAGAATCTATGATAATACTCGGGG
The DNA here is from genome assembly GCA_013436015.1 of Rhipicephalus annulatus. Taxonomy (NCBI): domain Eukaryota; kingdom Metazoa; phylum Arthropoda; class Arachnida; order Ixodida; family Ixodidae; genus Rhipicephalus; species Rhipicephalus annulatus. The sequence continues at coordinate 337,946 of WOVY01011555.1, read as the reverse complement.
TAGTTCTCTACTGTTTGAGGCTAGGACGCGAGTATTGCGAACGAAGACATATCGGGCCAAATACGAAGGGGTAGACACGGTATCCAGTGCATGTGGAGAGGAAGAAGAAACTGCCGAACACTTGATAGTGTTCTGTAAAGGGATTCACCCTATAGTTCAGGATGATGGCACAGAGTTTTTCAAAGCACTGGGGTTCAGGGACCGGGAGGTAAAAATAGACTTTAAGCGGGTAGACTTAACTAGAAGGAGGTTATCTGATTTGTGGCTAAAGTCAAGGCACGAGTGAAAATTAAACCCTTCACTGCAAAGTACGAATCCTCAACCTCACTTTTCAAAAGGAAAAAAAAAATCTAGTTTTTGGTTCATTAGGTATTATGGCTTGGTGGCGCTAGCCACTGCCCACTCTAAAGGGTACAACCATCTACATCCATCCATTCACTCATTTTAAAATGACGGAGAGAGGAGATGTGGCTGCTGTTTTTCTCTTCATGCGGCAGGCTTGTTTCTAGAGGAGGCGTTGCTGTTTCCTGTGAGAAAAAGTGGCATGGCGGCTTCTGGTTTTGTCGTTCAACCAGCGCGAAGTTCAAGCTACGTGTTTATTTGCGGCAAGCACTCTTCCTTGCGGTAAATCTACTCTTCAGTGACGACAGCGATGAACACAAATGTTCACAGGTTCATAGTGCACCTCGTGTCAAGGATGGGTAAGCTGTCAACCTCTAACTAATCTCCGGGTGAACGCGCTTTTGCACCGTTAATTTCGTGGCAGTGGTGGTGATACCGCTCTGTGTTATTGTACCACAATTCGAAAACGTTCTCGCTGCGCAAGTCGCTCGGTTTGTACAACAGCCTGATGAGATTATTGTAAAGGCTAATGCAGATCTTGAGAATCAAAGTAAGACTTTCATTTTTTACCGTACTTCTGCCGTACGTGTTGCGTATTTCTCTTGTTGCGATACGTGCAATCATGATGTACATTTATTCTGTGTGTAATTTAAACACGTTGCTGGTATTAAGATCACGTGTCGCTCTTCTGCTGTGCCCGATCAACAGCGGGAGCGTTTCAACCAGGTAAAATCGGCTGCGCTGACACTGAGTGACGGACGAGTCAGCTGCTCAGTGCTGCATAACAAATTAGGGTGATACGTCACATTTGGCCCACTTTTCGAATCGTTATGCTATTTGGATTGATGAATTACGGAAAAAAAAAATTGCAGATTAGCGTCGGTGGTGGGGCGGGTGTTTTTTACCTTCGCCCAGGAATGAACTCTTCATTGGTTAGCCAGCACTCATGCCTCCAGCACTTGACATGCTGGTAATGAAATAAAAAGATGCAATTACTTGATATCCTAATTTTGGTGCTACATCATTCTTTTTGTTTCTTTCATATTTTGAGTCTTAGTATAGTACATACCTATTTGTAGACGCAAGATAACAGGAAATAAACGAAGAAGGGCAATCGTTGTGTCACTAACTCAGTCAAATAATTGCTCTTAAGAAGCCAAGACAGTGGGTGCATTGAAAATCTACCAAAATACAGACAAAAATGAGCTATTATTAACATGGATTATACAAGGCAGTACCAATTTTATTATTTTTTAATAATCACAAGTGTCATGTTATGAAACCAAAAAACACAGAAGTTATGAGGAAGACGGGCTTAAAGAGATGAAACTTTTGTGAACACGGGTTGTCGCTAGTGCCATCTTCTCAACATGCAGACTTCTTCAAGGCTGCAACTGCCGACCTATCTGAATTGTGTAGGGCAGATTTATCAAGATGAAGGGAATGTGGGATACACTGGTGCTAACAATCAGCAAATGACCACAAAACATTTCACATATGTTGTACCAACAAGGCCAAAATTCATCCCTTGCCTACCTTAGTGCATTTTGTATATTCTTCATACCCTCTCCTCCAACTTAAACAAAGCAGGGAAGGCCACATGCGAAAATGGCGAGATGAAAAGAAGAAGTCCGCATGCTGAATTGGGTGAGTTAAAAGCCAATCCCCCGTGATGGGTTGCGCCAGGGTAAAAGGGGCAATCAATCAAAAGCCCATGAAACAAAGAAATGAGGGGCAGGAAGGAGCAAGTGGTTTGCATGGATGGGTAGAAAAGAAGACATTTTGCTGAATTATCTTTGCCTCGAGGAAGCACCACCTGACAATGGGGATAATTAGTCTTAAAAATTCCTTGAAGAATGGCTTATTTTTTATAGGTTTTCGTTGTGTATGTGCCATGTCAAATTGGTTCAAGTGCCCCCTTTGAATCATATATACTTGTTGGCTTGAATGTATTAAACTTGTGAATAAGTTGCGGCAATTTTTCTTTTTCAAAAAGCTGGTTACTGTATTTAAGGTTTAAAATTGTTAAAGATATGTCCTGCCATATAAAGTCTGCACCATTGCTTCCAGTCATTCGCCATGCTTGCTTGATGCCTATTTAATGAAACGTTAACAGGTTGTCCTGTTTGTTCAGTAGGGTTGAGAGCTGGACCAGTAGGGCAACTTCGACGGGGGACACAGAGGACAAGAAAAGTGAGTGTCTTGTTTTCTTGTACTCTGTGTCCCTGTCGAAGTTGTGCTACTACACCATGTTAAAATGTTGTCCTGTTTGGAACAATATGTATATTTAATCATGTGGATATAATGTTTGAACTAGTGTAGGTAAAACTATATTTTATACTATGCATAAATCAATTTTAGTGCTTTTAATTCTAGCATAATCTTGAAGGTGTTTGCAGGTCTTAAATCTTAGACGACAACTAGGTTATGTATACCAAAAAAAATGCGGTCTTACTTTTGCATGCACTATCATTTTCGAAGCGGCTCGTTGCTTGTTAATGTTGGGTAATACTTGCGAAGGATATTATTCAAGTTTGGAAGTGTGTTTCAGTATTTGATTGCAAAGGCTAGTGGCTGGTTAGGCTGTGCTATGGGACGTGTTCAGCTAGTGATGATTTCCTCATTTTCAAGCTTCATTTTGGATTTTGTTCAGAGTGTCGTGCAGGTCATTTTGCCAAATGTCTCCTTTGGCGTGCTTAATTGGTGAGCATAGTGATCGTTGTCTCTACAGACGCTTCTTAAACGTTTTACCTGTCGGATGAATATTTCTTCTTTGCCGTGTCATAGGTGATGGCTTGTGTAGTCTATGTATTATAGTTGGCTATTCGTTGGAATTATGTAGAGCGTATCCTTTGATTTCTCTGTAAGAGAAAGAACTCCAAGACAGCCCCATTAAGATGCACATCACAAGAATTCACCACTGAAGAATAAATTGGGCCAAATATGTTAGCAGCAAGAACAACATTGTAAACCAAACCAAGATCTTTTTTTTTCTTTTTGACTGTTTCGACTGGGGGTGGAGTCTTTCTCCTGCACATCCTTCCTCCTCAAAATTTCACTTGGCTTTGCCGTGTTCATTTTTCTTTTCTGATTGGCATTGCCTGTTATATGTTTATGGTGTGGGCAAAGGATTTGTATTTTTTTCATACCTCACATTAAAGAATGTTTCAATAGATACTGTCATATCTAGAAAGTTAATTTTGCTGAAAGGGTGGTGCATGGTAAATTTACTACTCGGCTGAAACTTCTTACAATTGCCAATTAATGCACTTGTCATGAATGCATGTCAGAAAGGAGGCTAGCAACAGAGATGTTGAATCTATTCTTCAAAATGATTCTATTTTCGATAATATCAGTGTTACCTCAAGACAACTTATCCACTGAAAGATTAAAGAACAACATTTAAACCAAGAAAAACGCACGTGTTAGTCTCTGTTTATGATAGAGTTGTAAAGAACAAATGGACTAACTGTCATGTTTTGCCACTATTGAACCCATGTGGTTGAAACTGTGGAAGGAAACTCTGCAGGGATTTATAGGCCTCTGCTGCTGTAGTCTCGAGCAGTTTGGTTCCCTTCACTGCAGCAATGCGACATGGGTGAAATCACATTGTACAAACTCTGTACTCCCAACACCAGCTTGCTGTGCAGCTTTACACTTGATTCACAAGCTTCTTGTGTGTATTTTACAAAAGCAAAACCGCGCTTGGCGAGCGCGGTTTTGCGCTTGCCAAGCGTCGTGTCGTGGTAAGAGTGGTGATGTGAAATCATACTTCAAAAGTATGCCAAAAATTATTTGGCTCTTTAGTGTCCTTTCAACACCCAAAGAAAAAAACTAATAAGAATGATGCAAAGTAGCTGACCAGCTCATTCACCTGGCCCAAAGAGAAATGAAAGTCAGTGTAGTATTGTTACATGAATCACATCTCAATGCGTATAGTCCTAGGATGATGGAGGATAGGAAGCATGACACAGAGGACAATTTATTGCAACAGACGAACATTACATGTACATTTAAACGAGACCGTGCACTGAGTTTTTCAAACAAGCAAAAAAAATATGCAGTCTCACAAGTCTGCAGCACTGCGGTATCTTGTGAGGCAATGTTCATACGCTCAAGCAGAGCTCTATAAAAATGTCTTTAAACAATTTAACTGTTGTGTGCTTCGTTAAAAAAGGTTTGCAGTCAAGATAACTGGGTCATTAGCCACTCATTACAACAAAAGAAATGATATGTCCAGTTTTTGTGGCGGTACTCTCTTACCATTATTTACTAACTGAATTGGAACAATCAAAACTACTTCTACACAAAGCACATCGCCTTTTGAAGGCATCTATTGGCAAACAAAAGAATTAATTATGGCTATTGGATAGGCGCTGATAAAAACAGAAGCAGGCACGCTTTCTTCAGCTGTAGGTTGATGGTACTGTAGCCAGTTGCCGCTGAGCGCAGTCCATGTGTTCACGTTTTCCCTTTCATAAAGGACAACAGTGTATAGCCGTGCTGAGCATGAGTGGTAACGTGGGAAGTGTGTCCTCACAAGCTCAAAGGCAGCACATGGCTGGAGATTGCCCTCATTTACACAACTTGTTTGATGGACATGCGAGTTTCATCATGGTGAACTAAAACTTGAAACAGTGCAAAAGTATTTGGTATGCTGTGTTTCTTCTCTTTGCATAGGGGTACAAGCTTCCAGGTTCTTAGTACTTTAAAGTGAGAGATGCACACTGGCCCAAGCACTACTTTTAACTTCATACTACTGTAAAATCCCGAGAAATCGCCCCCTCGACGCTGAAAGATGATCTGGAAGGGGGCCCTTGCTTGGTCCCGGACACTGATTCAATATAGAAGTGCCGTTAAGAAAAACGCACACCTGTGTTTCTAATAAAATGCTGTATTGAATATACACGCATTTACTGTTTTACAGATCCGAGGAGAATCCTTGTGTGAAATTTCAGGTGTTATGGCAAGGCGGGAAAGAGGTTCTACAAATGTTCAGACAATTTCTGACAACTCAGAATGCAGCCCCCGGGCATTACATTGTAAAAGTGTTAAAAAATCTTGCGCATACATAAGGACTCTCAGAACTTTGGTTCCAAAGAACTGCTGATGTATAATTTCGTAGTGAAGAACAGGTTGAGAAATAATTGCGGGAGGGGAGGGGGCACTTGCTCTATATTTTACAGTGCCCACTCGCGATTGAAGTTGGAGTGAAGGCACTACCATGTGCTTTTTTTATAGAATTGGCAGGGCTGCACAAGAGGCCCATTGAATGTGACTACCCGTACAACCAAGGAATGCTTGCCACCAATTCAGCTGCTCTATCTGCGAGTGTTCTCTTCACACTATTTTAACTGTGCGATGCTTTGCAGTAAAAATTCACACCTATTTTCATATTATGTTTCAACAAATTTTGCTTAAATATCCGCAGTCCGAACAAAGGGGACACTATTTATAGTTTCTTATGAGAGTTTATGCTTTGAATTACAGCCCGAGTCATGCAGTGAAGTTCATGCATGCACAGCTTACTCACCGCCACCTTTATTTAGGAGTGGAAAGATAGGCTGCTGCTTGCATTGTACAGGAAAATAAAGGAGGAGGTGGGGTAATTTGCCGTGTCTGTTACAGGTAGGTGTACTTGCTGCCAAGAGCCAGAAAGGAGGATAAGTGACAGTGGTGAAAATGAATCTGCACTCCAGTCAAGTGCACAACGAGCTAAGTCAGGAACATTATTGAAACGAACCATAAGATAAACATTTTAAAAACTGCTAATAAAGCATTGTCTTGGCTTCATCATCCAACATGTGGTCGTTTTCATAATTTCTTTATTTTTCCTGCATCAAAAACCTCAAGCTGAGCATTCTGTTGTTATTACTAGCACATATGTTTGCAGGTGCTTATTTTGCTGCAATCTTGGATAATATTTTTAGTAAAAGTGCTCAGTGGCATTAATGTTTATCTGCTCCCTCGTTTGGTTTAAAGATGCACTTTTTTCTAGATTTGCCCTTGTCTTTAATTGCAGAGAATTCATATTGATCCTTGAGGTGTGTAGTAAATAACAAGCAACTTTTTCAGGCAAGGTTACCGTATCATTTTCGGTGATATGTGGGGTTTAACATCCCAAAACCATCATATGATTATGACAAACGCCTAACTTTACATTTTCTTGTTAGTAACTTTTATTAAACATTTCTATTTGTCCTGAAACATTATTTCTTTGACAGTATAGCTGCATGATTGCTGCACAATTATATAGTGTAGCGAGAAGCCAGGCACTCTTTGAGATCGCCGGCACTCATGAGATCGGCACATGAGATCGCCAGGCACTCTTTCTCCGTCACGGAGAAAGAGTGCCTGGCGATCGTCTGGGCTCTTACAAAGTTTCGACCGTATTTGTGTGGTCGCCCATTCGATGTCGTCACCGACCATCATGCACTATGATGGCTTTCATCATTTAAGGATCCCTCAGGCCGTCTCGCCCGTTGGGCTCTTCGTTTACAAGACTACGACATCCGCGTGCTGTACCGCAACGGACGCCAGCATGCTGACGCCGACGCCTTCTCGCGCTCCCCTCTGCCTGAAGGTGATGCGCTCTGCTCAGTATCCTCGGCTGCTGTTTCTGCCATTGACGTTGACATAATCGCTACCGAACAGCGAAAGGATAATTGGATCGGCCCGCTGATCGACTTGCTCTCTGATCCATCCGCAACGCCATCCACGCGTGCATTGCGTCGTCAAGCTCGCCATTTCGCCATTCGTGACGGCCTTCTACACCGACGCAATTATGACGCCGACGGCCGGCAGTGGTTACTCGTGATACCCCGCAGTCTGCGGTCAGAGATATGTGAGTCCTTCCATTCTGATCCGCAATGCGCGCACTCTGGGGTATTCAAAACCTACCATCGCATTCGACAACGCTACTTCTGGCGCGGGATGTGCCGCTATGTGCAGCAGTTCGTTCGCTCTTGCCTCACTTGCCAATGCCGTAAACCGTCAGCTCACATGTCGCACGCCAGTCTACAACCGTTACCTTGCCCTGACCGTCCCTTTGGGCGCGTAGGTATCGATTTGTATGGACCACTTCCTCTGACGTCGGCTGGTAACCGCTGGGACATCGTTGCCGTTGACCATTTAACGCGATACGCCGAAACCGCCGCTCTCCCTGCGGCTGCTGCGGGCGATGTTGCGTCCTTCCTGCTGCATCGATTTATACTGCGCCACGGACCACCCCAAGAGCTTCTCAGCGATCGAGGCCGTGTCTTCTTGTCGGAAGTCGTCGAAGCCATTCTGACGGAGTGCCATTCTGTCCACCGCAAAACTACTGCTTACCACCCACAGACGAATGGCCTCACCGAACGCTTTAACCGCACCCTCGGCGACATGCTTTCTATGTACGTCGCTGCCAACCACACTAATTGGGATAATATACTGCCCTTCGTCACCTACGCCTACAACACCGCCCCTCAGAGCACGACTGGTTTTTCACCTTTCTACTTGCTGTACAGAAGGCACCCGTCGCACACCATGGACACGATACTCCCGTACACGCCGGATCCATCTGAGTGTACACCTATTTCCGAGACAGCCAGGCTTGCTGAAGAGTGTCGCGAGCTTGCCAAGACTTTTACGACGCAGAGCAAGAGCTGCAGAAGAGTATCCGTGATGGCTCCACCACTTCTGAACCCACGTTCCTTCCTGGTGCGCTTGTATGGCTCTCGATCCCGACCTCTGCCGATGGCCTCTCTTCCAAACTACGTCCCAAATACGAAGGCCCCTACCGTGTCATCGAGCGCACCTCACCCGTCAACTATCTGATCGAACCCGTTGAACAATCTTCAGACATGCGCTGCCGTGGGCGAGACATCGTCAACATGGAGCGCCTGAAGGCTTATTATGACCCGCTCATAATAACAAGCTGTTAGGTCGCCAGGCGGCTCCCTCTTCGACCCCGGGGTAATTGTAGCGAAGCCTCCGAACTATGAAATGGGTCGAACTCTTGAGTACCTTCTAGTGGGGCTACCCAACAAGGACGCCGCTCGCGCTGAGAGCCCGTGCTTGGCCGTTACTGTCGTCATTGTGCTTGCTCGCTGTGGTCCGGCTAATAAACGCCTTAACAATAGAATTAGTTTGCCTAATGAGGATGAACAATTTTGTTGATTTGCAAAAGGTGTGTGTATGGGCCAAATGAACACATAACCAACTTTTCAAACATCCTCCCATGCAGTAAATGTTTCCTGGTGAACTTGTCTTGTGGTTTGAACAAATGTGAAAAAAAAAAAGGTCATGGCAATAGGGAAAGCCTTGAAAAATCACTTTGTGAAATAATGCCATAAGTTCTGTGATGAACCATACATTCACATGAGAAAAACTGGGAGCAGAATTTCACAAGCACTGTACATCTATGCTGGTTTAGAGAAGAATTAATAAAATTAAGTTTGATGGTTTCATGTCGCAAAACCAAAGTCTGGTTACGAGACGCACTGTTTCAAGTTATAGCCTAATTATTTTGACCTCATAATCTCCCTGAGTGCATGGAACTAGGGCACTAGTATAAATACAACTATTATAATGCCACTCCTGAGGTTCGGAATCAATTCTGTGATCTTGTGCAGAACTGCACGCAGTGGCGGATCCAGAAGGGGGGCACTAGAGGCGATCGCCCCCACCCCAAAGCCTTTCAGTATCCCCTCCCCCTCTCTTCAGTGCTTGTCGTCCACCTGTTATCACCAACTAGGACAAATGACTGGAATTCTTTTAAGCACACATTAAGTATGCTATAATAGAGTTTTTAAGCTAGTAAAAAAACAAACAAAAAGTAATGACCATGCCCCTCTCTCCGGTGTTACTTTAAGGAACCCCCCTCCCCCTAAAATGATTGGCTGGATCCACCCCTGACTGTACAGTACCATTTCCTTTTACCTTAGGGTCAGATTAGAGATACAGACTTTTTTTCTTTAATGCACTATTTCACACTTAAATAAAGACAGCCGCATTTATTTACACTGATGATTTTTAAAGCTACATGTGTATACCAAAAAAGCATGTATATGCGACCAATAGTATAGCGGTCTGTAGAAACAAACAGTATTGCTCATATGCTCTACAGCAGAATGCTGCCTTGAACAATAGGCTAAAAAGAAACCTCTTCGTGGTGAATGGGAGGGGTGACACAAATCTCTTTTTTGGCATCTAGCATCAAATACTATGCTAAGCCAGAGTGAAATATGACAGACAGACAATAATAATATGAAACTTCCGCTTTGTTCAAATGTCTCTAATGTAATGCAGAGGTATAAAGAAGAGGATAAATATGGTGCTAGTATATGTACACGCAACAAAGTGGAACCTCAGTACTAATTACTTAATTTCAATTAGTTCTATGACTATGGAGATCACCAGCAATGCTTTTACTAAATGATGTTACCCTTTTCATGAGATGCAATGAAACATCATATTGGAATATACAAGCTTTCTGTTTACTAAGTTGAGGCATTTGTTATTAGATCACTTGTTATGTGTTTGACAATCTGTGCAAATGCATAGTGATTGAAACAGCACCTGTTAAATCAGAGCAAAAATACTCTATTCATTACAGTGAATTCAATATGTTATGACACCATCCTGACACGCTAAAGAAAATCCAAATAATTTGTGACAATCTTGACTTCAGAAGTATTTGAATTTCTAGACATTCAATGTTCAGGTATTAGCAGTTTGTTATGGAAGGATAGGAAAGAAGCTATATAACGAGTAAAAATAGAGCTTTGTATAACATTGTTCGGAGGCCAGCAAAAGAGCTTAAGACCTAGAAAAACAGTTGACTTTCCTTGGTGTTAGCGAAGGGCGTTAAAACTCCATTCCCAAAGACTAGCAAAGGCTTTTTTTAATCACAATAAAGAGGAGCCTTGCCTTGGTTTTTCTGCTAAGAAAGCATTTTCTTTTTGACCACCAAAGCCTCCTCAGGGGGTGTTAGAGCATCTAAAGATCATAAGTACTTTTACCTTCTCAACTAACTCTAACCAGACACACTTCCTAGTTGAAATGTATGGCTGCAAGAGGTAAATTGAATTTTTTTGTTATGCTTTTAATGGAGAGCAACGTAGGTTCCTTCTGCTCTGCTATGCATGAGCCTGCAAGCACAAAAACTTGTGTAAGTACAGAAGATCTGTACATGGTGACAGACTACCAATAGTGCTGTGATCGAGTGCTCCCAGCTTTTAACTGCAAATAACTTGCTTAAAGTGCCGCAGTTGTTGTTTCGCACCTATTGACCACATATTTTAGAGAAATACTATTACACTGTGCTATAGTCAGAAGCATGGAGTACCATTTGAGTGCTTTTTAAAAACTAATAGACCAGCTGTTGTCAATCGTCTGAGCATGTTTTCATAACCAAAAGTTTACACAGACAAATGTTGCAACAATAGAATTTATTATAGATTAAATATGCCAAGCAGTGGTCTTTGAGTTGCAGTTGAAAATTGCAATATGGTAGTGCATGATCAAAGTGTCAAGGCCCTCCACTGCTCTGGTCCTTTTATTAATGTATGAGATGTGATCTTTTATTAAATAATTTGCATTATGAAGTGGGAAAAAGCAACAAGACCATAACTGATATTTTTTTCTTAAAATAAATTACTGCTAGATCATAAAAAGAAGATGCACCGACCGAAATACGCTGCACTTAACTGCTTTGTGGAATGAATGTACCATAATGTTAACGTTATCGTGTGCCATAAACATATCAAACAACACCTTCACATACAATCAACACCTATACATAGCCTTTATAGAGTACGAGAAGGTGTTTGACTCAGTGAAGACATCAGCAGTTATGCAGGCACTACTGAATCAGGGCATCCAAGAACGCTACATATACCTACTGGAAGAAATCTACAGTGGATGCACACCCATCGTAAAGAAAGCGGCAGAATTCGAATAAAGAAGGGTGTAAGGCAGAGAGATACAATCTCTCGAGTGCTATTTATCTCATGTTTCCAGGAAGTTTTCAGGACCCTAGCTTGGGAAGAGTTAGGAATAAAAGTTAATGAAAAGTATGTTAGTAATCTGCAATTCGCTGATGACATTGCCTCGATGAGTATCTTAGGAGATGATTTGCAGCTCGCGATTATAGAACTGAACATGGAAAGCAGAAGAGTAGGTCCGAAAATGAATGTCCACAAAACTAAAGTAATGTGCTACAGTCTCGGCAGAAAACAGCACTTTGCGATAGGTGGAGAGACGCTGGAAGTTATAAAGGAATATATCTACTTAAGACAGGTAGGAGCCGCGAAGTCTAACCATGAGATTGAAGCAACTAGAAGAATAAAGATGGGGTTGATCACATTCAGCAAGCATTCTCAAATCATGAATGGTAATCTGCTACTAACCCTCTAGAGGAAGATATATAACAACTGCATCTTGCCTGTATTTACCTACGGAGCAGAAACCTGGAGGCTTACAAAGAGGGTTGAGCTTAAATTGAGGATGACCCAGTGAGCGAAGGAAAGGAAATTGATAAGTGTAACTTTAAAAGACAAGAAGAGAGCAGAGTGGGTCAGTGAACAAACCAGGGTTCAGGATATCATAGTTATAATCAAGAATAAGAAATGTGCATGGGCCGGGCACATTGCACGTAGGCAGGATAACCGCTGGTCGTTAAGGGTAACTGACTGGACTCCCAGAGAAGGCAAACTTACGAACGGGAGACAGAAAGTTAGGTGGGTCCATGAGATTAAAAAGTTTACAGGTATAACATGGCAACGAAAAGCCCAAGAACGGGTTGATTGGCAGATCATGGGAGATGCCTTTGCACTGCAGTAGGCGTAGTCAGACAGATGATGATGACACCTTCAATGTACGACAAGGTTTATATTTAGGTGTTAAGCAAAAAGTGAGCATGCCAAAGTTGCACTAAAGGCAAAGCACTCGCTTTTTATGCAGATCGCAATTTACAGGTGACCACTTGACACACGAATCATACAATATATGTATAATGCGGTGGTCCACTGCGGCTCATGTCAGCAGAACACTAACAACAAAATTTGCCAAAAGCGTGAGCAATAAGCTTGTTTGCAAGACTGAACATGTACATGGGCTTCTTTTCAGACGATTTCTATTTTCTAGAGACTTTCCTAAGTATGATGCACCGTTTCTGCGTAATTTTGATTCTAGCATTGTAATGTAAGCAGCAGCCAAAGAACTAGAGGCCACAAAAGTGTTCAGAACTAAATGGTTTAACTTGGTATAAGCATTCACGTGTGATCACCGACAGGGGATATCACAGTCACAGCTTTTTTTTTTTCTCTGTGCTACTTGGACTACCTGTGCGAGTAGTGGAAATAATGCGATATTCATACCGCCGGTGTCACACAGACACTTGTGATCGGGGTCAGGGCATCTCCACCAAACTCGATGCTGTACAGGGCAGCAGCAACAAAGTTGTTGCGCGCGATGAAAATTTATCGAGGAAAACCGGTATTAGTCACCACTACACTGGTCCGGATCAAATGCAGAGCAGCGCGACCACATGCAGCAAGTACCCGTGTGACAGCGTTCACAAAAGCGCATCAGAGCGCACCACACATTCAGAACTAACGTTCACACAGAACAGTCAGCAGTCAAGCATCACCGTAATCGTAAGGAATAATATAGCAATAATACAAACCGCCGCACAACACTGAAATAGAGGAAGCGCTGACAAACACATAACACATAACATAGCCAACGGCGCCTTTACATACCCGCATCGCTCTAGCCAGTGGGGATGCACCGATAAGGACTAAAGTGCCTAGGGATGTTTGTGCAATTTGGCACCTAGGCCGCGTTCAGTCGTGAGAAAAGCACCTAGCGGGAGGCTACTCTTATTAGATCACGCCATGGCTCGCCGTGGCGCTGCAGTGGCTCACCATGAGATCGGTTCGGACTGTCACGGTGGATGGACGTGTTTTTTGAGCGCTCCCATTCAACTGTGCAGATAAGTTGTTTTGCATGCTTTGAGCTTGTCTTTATAATTATAAGGCAGCAGTTAAAATTCTGTAGCACTTATTTTATTGTATGGCTTTTTTGGGGGTCAGTCACGAAGTATTTATTAGTTTGTGCGTGTGTGTGCTTTTTTTGTTTCTTTTTTTTGTTTTTTTTGCCACCCCTTGGGGGAGGTGCACGTACATAGTAGAGCTAAGACTTTTTCTTTTTCGTAGGGCAGGGCTCGAGTTTTGTAATTATCGAGTGAGACAAGTCATAGGGACAATTGGTGTCGGAAAGACATGGTTAAAGAGACTGTAAAGTGTTCAGGATGTGGGGTAGGTTTGAAAGTGCACCCAAGTGTAGAAGCGGAAGGAGAAGAGGCTGACGCAAAGTGTAGGTAATGTGATGTCGAGGAAAAAATTGAGAAAATGATGGTTAACCAGAGTGACCTGCTGATGAGAATCACGGAGCTCGAGACTGCGTTGGCGACAGAGCAAGAGAAATTGAGGGCTATGGGAAAAAGGCTGAAGTCCGCCGAGGAAGCACTAGCCAAGGTGAACAGAGGAGCTGCCTGCGGAGAGAACAGTAGGGAACCGGCAACCAGAACGACGAAGAAGAAAGAGCAAGCAAGTTTGGGAAAAACAGGTTCAGCTGGTTCAATTGTCGCAAGGCCCAGCTTCAGTGAAATAGTGGTGGGACTGGGAGGGGACAAAGCAGCCGGTGTCACAGGTGCAAGTAACCCGTAGGTGCTGGACGCTCCAGCTGAAAAGTCGCAGCATGTGATCATCGCTGGGGACTCGAATTTAAATCAATGCGCAGAAGCAATCAAAGAGAGGGTAAGACGTGACAAGAGGATTGCAGTAGGGACGTTCTCAGAACGCAAGCAGGAAGCAGTCATGAGGCAAGCGAGCGAAAAACTCAAAACAACAGCTGATAGACGAAACCTCGTGATGATTTCAGGCGGTTTAACTGATGTCCTAAATGAAGATACGGCAGGACTAGCGACCACACTGGCGAAAGGCGTCGATGACATGTGCGCCACTTCTCCTTAGGTGCGAAAGTGATATGCACGATACCGGAGGTACCGGTGCGTAATATCAACCTGCTAAGAGCGGTTGTCAACACAAACCAAGAGATATGGGGGATGAGTCAATAGAAAGGTTTTGAGGTGGTTTTTGAGGTGGAAACGGAGAGGTGCATAGGTGGGGTGGTTTTCAACGAGTCAGAATTCACTTCGGTGAGTGGCTAGGTCATGAGGTGGGTTTCGCGACTTGCAGGACGCGCAGTAGCGTTTTTGGGAAACAAGCGGGCCCTTCGGGGTGCAGGATAGCTAGTAACGAGGAAAACGACCAGGGAGACTCTTTGACAGGTGGTATCGAAGATACGATTCCAAAGTGGCACCAGTATCTAAGATAGGTAGAGTTTGGGGCAGAAATGGACGTAGCCTCGAGCGCCGAGCCAATTCAGACATAGGGTATATTAACATACAGGGTGGTAGGAACAGGCTGAAGTGGAAAGAGATAGAAGAACAGCTAAGGGAGGAGAGGCCGATGGTGTACGGTTTTGTAGAAACACATCTGAGGGACATGGAACAATCTCCTAACAATGTGGACTACGTGTGGGATTATTATAATAGAACAGTAGGCAGCCAAAAGGGGGTTGGTATTGGGGCATTCATTCATAAAAGTACAGACTGGCAAAGGGTCAAGCAGGAGTGCAAGGAACATTTATGGCTAAAAGAGAAAGTGGCAGGGCAAATGACACTCCTTGGTTTCGTGTACTTGTGCACAGGAGCAAAGGCCAGCAAGAAAAACCAGGAAATGGTAGAGTGTATATCAAATGACATTGAGGATTTAGGAGGAGAGTGCGAGACAACTATACTAGGAGATATGAATGCGCATATAGAAGATATAGATAGGTACACCGACCCGACAGGCAAAATGATCATGCATACGTGTGAAAAGCTTGATTTGATCATTTGCAACAGTACCTAAAAGTGTGAAGGGCGATAACATGGGAGGTAGGAAGGCTGCAGTCGACGATAGATTACGCACTGATGTCACATAGGATGTATGATAAGCTCAGGGGAATGCACATAGACGAAGGTAACACCAGAAGTCTGGGTAGTGATCACAAACGTATCAAGCTAAGTTTTGGAAGAGCAGTGAAAGTGGGAAGGAGACAAAATGAGCAACTACAGGAAAATTTTTATTCAGAAAGGCAAATTGAAATAGCCACTAAACAAATTGAGAAAGTAATTACTGAGGATAATAAAACAGAGTGAAAATACATGAATCTAATTACACTGTTTGAGCTAGAGCTTGCTAAGGCACGTGACAAGTCACCCGGGAAAAAAAGACACAAACCCGAAAGTTGGTGGGAAGAGGAAGCTAAGAGAGCCATAGCAAAACGTCAGGAAGCCTCTAGGGAACACAGACATGCCGAGCAGTGGGGTGAACCAACAGATGACGTTTAAAGAAAATGGGACATCTTTCTAAGCTGTAGAAGGGATGCATCCCTTCTGATCAATGAAAAGATTAGAAGAAAGGGAGCTCAGTGGCTGGCAGAAGTACATAAAAAAAGGTAGAAAGGCAGCTGCGAAATTTCGGAACCATCTAGACTCCCTAAGAAGTGAGACGAGCCTAGAGCAGAGGTGTATAATTACAGCTCAAGGTGCTAGGCTAGGGGGGTGAAGCTATTGAAAATATAAGAACAAGGGTGACAGAAAAAATTCAACAAAGAAGTGTCTTATTCACCACAATAGACAAGGATGGATCAAGTGGCACAATGGCTCCGTTTTCACAACCAGAGCGGGAAAAGGCTGAGAAGAGGGTTCCTAGTGGTACATCAACAGGCCCAGATGGCATTCGCATTATGCTCATAAAGGCACTGGGTCCGAAGTCTAGACAGGCTGAGAGAGGCAGTGAGCGAAACAGTAATCGATGGTGAAGTCCCCAATGGATGGAAACTTAGCTGGATAAGCACGATCCATAAAGGAAAAGGGGACAAAGCTGACATGAACACGTCCTATAACAGTGACATCAGTGGTGTACAGGCTGGCAATGCAGATTATTGAGTAAAGACTGCAGGCATGGATAAAGTATGAGGGGGTGCTGGGGGAACTGCAGAATAGGTTTCGAAAACACAGGAGGTTGGAATACAATCTGTTCTCACTGACGCAGTGCATCGAAATAGCAGAAAAGGAACACAGGCCCCTGTCGCTAGCAATTTTGGATATCAAGGGAGCGTACGATAGCGTGGTTCAAGAGGACTTGGGGGGAATACTTCGCACACTAGGTGTGCAAGATGGAGTCACTAATCTTTTAAAGGAAATCTATAAAAGTAACAAAGTAGTTGTAAAGTGGGAAAAACAGGTATCCAAGCCCAAAAAGGTGAAACAGGAGCTTAGGCAGGGGCGTTCTTTGTCACCCTTGTTCATGACGTACCTACAAGGATTAGAGGCCAAATTAGAGGGAAGTGGACTTGGCTTAAACCTCTCTTTCGTCAAACAAGGCAAACTCAATCTACAAAGATTATATAGTGCTAATGGCCGACACAACAAGGAAGATTTGCAGAAATCGATGGACATCTGCGGTAGTGAGGGAGATAGGTTAGGTTTCAAATTCGGTAAAGAAAAATCACCTGTCATAATTTTTAATGATAATGAAGGTAGTGAGCTTAGGATACAGGAAGTCACGCTAGAGTTAACAGATAAATACAAATATCTTGGCGTATCGATAAGCAATGGGACTGAGTACCTAAGGGAACATGAAATATACGTGAACACTAAAGGTAACAAAAATGCAGCAGTAATGATAAATAGGGCACTGAGGAATTACAATAAGTGTGATGTCGTGAGAGGAATATGGAAAGGGGTCATGGTTCCTGGTCTAACGTTCGGCAATGTGGTCTTGAGCATGAGATTAGAAGTTCAATCAAGATTAGAAATTAAGCAACGTGGAATAGGTAGGCTTGCTTTAGGAGCTCACGGGAATACACCAAATCAAGGAGTGCAAGGTGATATTGGTTGGACATTATTTGAGGGCAGGGAAGCTAGCAGCAAGATAAAATTTGAGAAGTGATTGAGAGAAATGGGGGAGGAGCGTTGGGCTAGGAAGGTTTTCAGCTACTTGTACATGAAGACTTTTGATACAAATTGGAGGAAACGAACTAGTAAATTAACTGGTAAATACTTAGAAAACTTCAGGTGGCCAAACCCAAAAGAAGTATCGGTTAAGAAGAACGTGAAGGAAATGGAGACTGACAAGTGGAGAATTGCCATGATTAAGAAGTCCGCACTAGAGATCTATCGAACTTTTAAGCAGGAAATCGCCAAGGAAAGAATTTATGATAATATTCGGGGTAGTTTTCTACTGTTTAAGACTAGCACAGGAGTATTGCGAACAAAGACATATCGGGCCAAATACGAAGGTGTAGACACGATATCCAGTGCATGTGGGGAGGAAGAGGAAACGGCCGAACACTTGATATATTCTGTAAAGGGCTTCACCTAATAGTTCAGGATGATGGCGCAGAGTTTTTCAAAGCACTGGGGTTTAGGGACAGAGAGGACAAAATTGACTTTAAGCGGGTAGAATTAACCAGAAGAATGTTATCTGATTGGTGGCTGAAGCCAAGGCACGAGTGCAAATTCAACCCTTCACTACAAAGTATCAGTCCTCAACTTCACTATTTAAAGGGGAAAGAAAAGATAAATCTAGTGGTTAGTTCACTAAGTATACGGCTAGGTGGCATTAGTCGCCGCCCGATCTAAAGGGTACAACCACATCCATCCATCCATCCTTCCATCCATCCATACATGGAACGGTGCTGGATTTTAATGTCGCCACCGAGGTGGTTTACACATCTAGGAAGTGCAGAAAGTGAGAAGTAGCTGCCTGGACGCCGCCATTGATGTAACTCTTGTAACGTTGAGACGAGTATACTGTCTCGAATGAAATCCCACATCAGGGTTCACACAGGCAGGTGGCCATTGAAGTATTACTTGTCCCCTCAGAGCTTTACACAGAAACCCAGTTTGGTAAATAATGTGCGTGCCCACAAAGGCGAGAGGCCACATAAGTGCCACCTCTGCCCTCGGAGCTTTTCATAGAAGTCCTATTTGATGGACCATCTGTGCACCCTCAAAGGCGAGCGGCCACATAAGTGCCACCTTTGTTGTGAAGCTTCTCTCGAAAGTTCACATTGAGAAAGCATCTGCTTTTCGCACGCAGGTGACCGACCATTCAAGTGCCCGTTATGTCCGGAGACGTTTGTGTCGAAAAGCAGCATCAGCAGGCGCTTGCGCAGGTACAAACGCAAGTGAACAGTTCAGTAAGAGTTCTTTTATCTCCTCTTTTCGAAGGTGTGATCGTCTGAGTCTGACTTGGTTTTTACAAAATTCTGACTGTGCTAAATATTTTATGGAAACTCTGGGCATGACATTTCAGAAATGACTACCAGGGGGATGCTGTCTCGTGTGGATGTAAAAACATCAGCTCCGCGTTCGAAAATGTTTGTGGACAGTTTCTTGTGCCTTTGTGAGCTTCTTTTGATGCCAGGCGACACATAAAATCGCACGTACTACATCGATACCAAGTATTTCACTGTGGGTGATCTTTTTGACCCTTTTTTTAGACTTTTCTGGTTGCCATCTGCTCAGCTGAGCGTGCTAAGCTAAGGCTACGGGGGAGTGACCGTTGGCTCTTCTCAGAAGGGTGTTTCAGCGCTCCACACACGGAATGTCTATGCAAGTCTCTGGGGATGGGGAAGGTATCACTCCCGATGATCTTCAAAATTTTGGATGGTCTGTGGCTATCACTAAACGTAAACTTCGTTGGACTCATATCCCCAGGATCGAGACGCAAGCAAGCGTCTCCATGCACGGGGACGCATGGTCCCCTCAGCGTTCCCGAACTGCTGTGAAGAAGCCTCTTATCGCTGGTTCTAGGCTTCCTCACCATTCAAGAGATCAACATCGAGTCATCGTTAGACTTGGAAATGGCCTGGACATGAGAACTGAGTCAAATTAAGTTCCCGAAGTCACTCGCAGTGGCTGCAGTGCTCAGTGAGGAAGAAGTCGCGCAAGACGGGAAATCTCGGACATAATGCAGAACATCGAAGTTATAAGCACTCCAGCAGAGAGGAATGCCAGAGCGTATTCGAAGATCACCGCCATTACTATCGGTACCGCCAGTTTTCATGTTAGTGCCTACCGAGCCGCCCCCGATGACACCTGCAATGGTATCATCTGGGGTGTTGATGCGGACATCAGTCAAGAACAACTTTATTCACTTATTGTACACCCAAAGAACCCGACTGCACCCCAAGTGAAAAGAATAAAGAATTCCACCACAGTGATCATTCTGTTTGATGGACTAAATGTCCCAAATTACGTCATATGTGGAAATAGTTTGGTTTGCTGCACTCTGTATCGTCAACAGACGGATGTCTGTTATTCCAGTGAAAAGCTAGGTCATCGAGCCTATGTTTGTCCCCATCTAGAAGAGGTGGTCTGTAGAGGGTGTGGTATGTCATCTCCTTCGAAGGATCACGTCTGCACCCCAGAATGCAAGTTATGTGGGCGTCCACATCCCACGGCAGAAAAGACCTATGAGCATTGTTTTCAAGTGCCCTACATAGTCCGTCGACGAAGACGAGACCGACGGATGCTTTGCGGAACAAGACGCCGACGACATGAACTTCACAAATGGTGGAGGAGACTTCCCATCGCTACCAGCCGCTGCAGACGGCCGCGCTACGACTGAGCGCCCGAGCAGCAGCTGGTGCCCGCCTGACGTCAGCCAACAGCTACAACCACCGTGAGCGCGATCCGGTTCCAGAGGCAGAGCAAGGGGCCGTTCGAGATCCAGAGGTCATTCTAGATCCAAGGGCCGTTCTAATTCTTGGGTGCCTACCGTCCGCAGTGGTGTGCAGCAAGGAAATCAGCACCATATCTGGGCATCCAAGATCAAGGGCTCCCAACCACAGGTAAAGGGGGGTACCAATCCAGAGCAACACTCGGATATATACTCGCAGATTCAAAGGGAAAATGCTAATCTCAAGGCCATTGTCGAGCAACTCGGGGCTGTAATAGAGAGCAGGTTTCGTCTCCGTTTCCTTCAAACACAGTTCCCTGTACAGAGGCTACAGAAGTACAGAAGTACAGACCTCTGTACAGAAGTACAGAGGTCGCATCGGATGCGAGTCACGATGAGGTACCCATAGACGTCCAGCCAGGGGCAACGCGAACAAAAGCCCCGCCGCGGTGGTCTAGTGGCTAAGGTACTCGGCTGCTGACCCGCAGGTCGTGGGTTCGAATCCCGGTCGGCGGCTGCATTTCCGATGGAGGCAGAAATGTTGTAGGCCCGTGTCCTCAGAGTTGGGTGCACGTTAAAGAGCCCCAGGTGGTCGAAATTTCCGGAGCCCTCCACTACGGCATCTCTCATAATCATATGGTGGTTTTGGAATGTTAAACCCCACATATCAACTAATCAATACCAACGAAAAGGAGAGCGCTAGAATAGCCGGCCAATAACAAGGACACAGATTTCAAAACACAGGTGAAGGATACCTTGAATGAGATCAAAAATGCTCTCGGGGCGGTGGTCGAGTCGATTGCGGTATTGGACAGCAGAGTCACAAAGATCGAGGCTGACTAAGTTAAAGATTTACAATCTGCCGAGGCTACTCCGGCCCAAGTAATACCTAAGGTCAGGATCGTGCAGAAGGTGGTGACCTATAGCGTCTCTCAGGAAAGAGCTTTTGAGGGTCCCAACAATGGGGGGACACCTTAACAATTTCGTAATTTGGCAGTGGAACTGCTGTGGCTTCCAATCAAAGAAACCAGCTCTCCAGCAGTATATTAAATCCCAGTCAATGCGACCACATGTTATTATGCTACAGGGGACGCTTACGGAAACAGTGAGCCTGCCAGGGTACATCCATCACATCACAAAACCTCCGGATGGCCTCGGTATTCGCACGTTTGTGTCCAAGAAGTAAAGTACCCTTACATTGAGCACAATTTGCGCATGGCAGATAGCAAGATTGAACACTCTCTTTTAGAAGTTATACCATGCAGCAACCTTAAAAATAGCATTTTCATACTCCACATGTATAGCCCTCCAAAAGGCAGGCACCATCGCTTCACCTCATTGTTATCAAAAGCCGTTACGATCGCTAGGAAAATGGACGCACCCATAGTTATAGCAGGAGATTTGAACGCACCCCATCAAGCTTGGGGCTACCCTCGCACCACTGCCAAGGGAGCCGAGCTCTGGCAAGCGGTATCGGATCTGAATCTGGCTTTGGTCACTGACCCCACGTTTCTTACCCGCACTGGAAATTTTTGCTCTAGGGATACTACCTGAGACCTCATCTTTGTCGCAACCACAGGGGAGGTATCATGGTTAATCTTGGGAGAGGACTTGGGAAGCGACCATTGTATTCTGAGTACGACATTACAAATTTAAACAAAGCCTTCTAAAGCTTTCAAATTCACAGATTGGGACCTCTTCTGTAAGATCAGAGCGGAGAGCGCAGAGAAGAATAATGACTCATCGAATTTCGACCAGTGGCTGTCTCAGCTGGTCAAAGACGTCAAATCGGCCACCAAAACAATAAAGACTGATTTTCCAGTCAATAAAATGGAAAGCAGGCTTGCTCATCTACTCAATGGTGGTTTTGGAACGTTAAACCCCACATATCAATCAATCAATTGCTCATCTTCTTGAGGCTAAAAGCGTTCTCCTTGCCAGGTGGAAAGCACACCATATGAATCGAAGACTGCGAAAACGTATCGCAAGTTTTAACCAGGAAATAACCACTCACTGTCAGACGCTGGACAAATAGCATTGGGCCGAGACTTTCAACACGGTGGATGATCAGATGAAAATTGGGGGGAGATTGGGACCTCCTCAAACACCTGCTGCAGGAGACCAAATCTAAATCCAATTAGACGGGCTTGGTAGACCGAATACTGCACTCAGAAAGGAAGGTTAAATCGGACACGGAAATAATGGAGTGTCTGGCACAGAGATACCACCCAGAGATACCCTTTAGACACCACCCGGCCTCCTTCTGTGCTACGCGCCATACACGGGATCACCAGCCTTCGAATTGGACAAGCCTTTCCAGGAATCAGAGGTCCGGACCATCTTAAACAATCTTAATGGGAACTCCAGCCCCGGCTTGGATGGCATCACAAGCAAGACACTACGCAATTTAGACGATGACTCTGTCACCCACTTCACCAAAGAAATGAATCGTATTTGGGAGACGGGGACTTTTTCTGAGCACTGGATAAGGGCGTCAGTTATTCTCATACCTAAACCTGGCCGTAGTCCCAGTCTTAGCAACTTACGACCCATTTCACTTACGTCCTGTATAGGCAAGGTCGCCGAGCATGTCATCAACAATCGAATATCAAAGCACTTAGAGAAGACTAACCTGTTCCCGTACAACATATTAGGTTTTAGACCACACCTATCTACTCAGGACGTCATGAAAATGCTGAAGAATCACATCATAGATCAGGAGACGAAAGACGTTAGAGCTATTCTCGGTCTCGATCTTCAAAAGGCCTTTGACAATGTCTCACACTCCCACATACTTGTGTCCATCTCTTCTCTCAACTTAGCAGCCAACTTTCACAAGTTCACCATCTCGATCCTTAGCAATAGGAAAGCCATAATACAGCTTGGAAATCTCAAGTCTAAGCCCTACGATCTCGGTTCCTTCGGCACCCCACAGGGCTCAGTTGTCTCCCCACTGCTGTTAACCATTGTAATGTGCGGCCTTGCTGCCAAGCCCTCAAACCAAGAAGGCATCAAGTTCGCCATCTGAGCGGACGACATCACCATATGAAGTGTTGGTGGTTCAGAGGGCTCTGTGAAGAGCTATCTTCAAGAGGCCGTCGACTGTGTTGAAGTCTACATAAAGGAAATGGGTCTCAAGCTCTCGCCAGGAAAGCCCAAACTTCTCTTATATCGACCCACGAGACGGGGACCCAAACCCAAAAACTGGCAACCACTGGCCGACATCGACATCAGGCTGCACACGGCATCCGGGCAGCGTATTCCAAGGGTGCACTTCATACCCGTTCTGAGCATGATTATCGAGGCTAATGGACAGAACAGCCGCACGATCGACCATCTGACTTCCAAGGCGGAAGGGGTCATCCGACTAATCTCACGCATTTCCAACAGTCGGGGTGGTCTTCGAGAGCACAACCTCCTCAGACTGTTTCATGCATTCTTGATGAGCCACATAAGTTATGTCACATCTATGCACAGGTAGCATATTCATGAAAGAAATAAATTGAACATCCTCATAAGGAAAATCATCAAGAAAGTTCTTGGCATTCCTATGCGCACAAGCACTGAGATTGTTATGAAACTTTGAGTCCACAACACGCTTGAAGTTATCGAGGCTCAACAAATGGCGCAGGTTGCCAGGCTTTCGATCACACCATCAGGGAGAAGGATCCTGGTGAACACTGGAGTCGACCCCCCGATGCTTGAAGTACAAAATACGTCACTTGATGATTATATACGCCCTCGCATCAAAGTGTGCCCCCTTCCACAAAATATGTATCCACAGTACAACGTGGGCAGGCGTGTCGCTCGAGCTTCCTCTCTTTTAGCTCAAGCTCACACCCGCTCGTCTCTTTCATGCTTTGTTGATGCCGCCCAGTATGGCGTTTTCGCTCGCTTTGCAGTAGTATCCATAGATACTAAGGGTCAGATTTTATCCTCGGCGTCGGTTTGAACCACTTCTTCTTACAAAGCAGAACAAGTGGCCATTGCACTAGCATTCTTTGATCCACAAAGGACTGATATTTATACGGACTCTAAATCCACCACACTATTATTTGGTTCCCTGCTCACCTTGACTTCAGGGTCGGATGCCTTTCTAATGTGGGAGCGGCCCCCAATCCTACCCCTATAGAAGGGTGGTAGAATCCTTCAGCACCTCAGTAAAAGTTTTTCATCCATCCATCCATCAGGGCATAACTCTATAAGTGACATCACGAGACTGAACCCTGACTGAGGCAGCTGTATTTTGAAAGTATTGTCAGTCCTTAAACTGACAATACGTTCAAAGTATTGACAGTCTACTTAGACTCGGGTCATATTTAAGAAACCTAGGTGGGAAAATTTGAAGCTGAGTGCTTTGTTAAGATTGACTTGTAGTCTCACAATTGTTTCACCTTGTAAAATCTCAGCAGTTGTTGAATGTAGTTACGAAAACAATGTACACTCACAACCACAAATGCAGACACCTATATTATTATGTTGCTGGGATTGTTTTCTTGCTTCTAGACTCATCTTCGGAAAATAATTTTCTATTGCAATACGTGTCTTGTGTGCTTTTATTTTTTTATATAACTTTCTTGTTTACATGTACTTTTGGCCAAAGAGCACATGAAAGTACTTTTTCACCAAACGTATTGCTGGTTTCCTAATTGAATAAAAGTCATATTATCTTCAGACTAGCACGACACTTTACTGTTGAGGAAAAATCCCAGTTCAGATTTGGAGTTATCGTAATCAGAAGCACGTTGGGGCATGTTTGTGTAAACACTTTTTCATTTGCTTCGGGTTTTTGGTAACACTTGCACCAGTTCACGCTTGGCCTAGTTTTTGGTAGTACTCTTGTGTTGACTTGCACTGGACTTCGTGTCACTTTTTGTTTTGCCTTCAACACGAGGTGCAGCTTTATAATGTGGTTCCTTGGATCGATATCAAGATCCTTTTTTATGTTTAATGCACATCTGTTGGACAGTCTTTATTACCTGCAAATAAATCTCTGGATTGAAATGTATTAGAGGGCTCCTTTTTAAATTTGCTCTGTTCTTGCGAGATCTGAATATCTTTGTGGTATTTGTGTTTTTTCAGGACGATAGTCTTCCTTGGGGACCCTTGACGCAAAAATTTTGGTCTGTCCAAACATTTGTCTGTTTGTCCATTTTTAACAGCATTGGTTATATGAAACTGTCGACCCCATCCGCATCGCCCACCAATTTTGCTCAAGATTCAGCGTTCATACTTGTTCAATTGTCAATTAAAAAGCAATTATTGTGCATGTCTGGGTCACCATAACAACAGGTATATATTCTGCATGTGTGTCTTTTGCTAGAAATGGCACACATAAGTAACTTTAAGGATCGTAGCGCTTATCACGCTGCACTGACTATGCAACGCTTGCACGAAAAAGTGAGTGTTTCCAACACTTTACTAAGATGAGACGGTAGTGGCACTTACCCGTTGCCTTGCGTTCTACACCTTATAACCTCCGAGACGGGCGTGCACACCCGTCTCAGAGCCGCGTACTTCATTTTCCCAGAAAACTGCCTGATGGCTCTCATGTCTCACGTGTGACGTGACTTCATACGGTCTTTCGCTGTACGCTCGAGGCACTTTAACGAGTGCCTCTGGAATATCGTTAACCGATTCTCTTGCGCAGAACATCAAATAAATGTTTTGTTCACTCTCCACAGGCAAGACTATAGTCTTTCGTCGACATTTACTGATTAACATGCAGATACGGGGCCAGTTTTTGTTGTTTGTATTTTTGAGTTGCTTAATTAATTTATATTGCAGTATTTTTCAGTATGAGTGGTTGTTTGTTATGATATTTTGCTTAAACACAGTATTGCAAAATAGTTGTGTGAATATTATCATTGCCCTGAATAAAATAGTGAGTATCTTAGATGTCTTGCATTCTTAATTGTTGATACTTTAGTGCATCAGATGCTGATGTGTGAACCCGTTTGAATTTTATTGCATTCAGTAGTCCAAGTGAAGGTGTGTGGTGGCTCTTGTGCACTCATTTATTGTTATGGAATACAACAGCTATGAGAAACTTTATTCATACTACTGAGAATGACGTCCGCTAGTGATTCTTAGACTGGTTTGGCTATATTTTTGACGGAACTATCAATTTCCCATACATTGCAAGCTGTAGCTAGCTTTCCACTTGGTGCTGGACTTATGATTCTGTCTTTAACTCTTTGTAGGGCAGTGGTAGAAATTTGTTTCAAAAAAAGAAATGATTCTGTCTTTAACTCTTTGTAGGGCAGTGGTAGAAATTTTTGTTCAAAAGACTCGTAATTGAAAACTGCTCAAATCAGGGCAATTCTTACTGGTCGTTTGGTCTATCGAGGTATAGGAAAAGTCTTTTTTTGAACTTTTCACTTGGCTACAACTTATTGGGCAAAAAGCCAATTGCATAGGTCTCAATTGCAATGGATAGCCACTGCTGGCTATCCATTGCAGTGGCCTGAATGAGCGCCTTGAAAATATCGCTTCAACCAATCTTTAAAGTTTCCTTTTTGCCGAGTTTACAGAATAGAACCTAGCAATCCACTTGTACCACCAATTCATTTTGCCCATTATTCAGTTTCTTTGGACGAGCCAATTTTGAGCTTGTTTTGAATTATGATGTGTGGCAGTTTCCGGGCTGTAGCTAACCTTAAACCTCTCTCGGAAGACACCGACACAGACTAGCAGCCATTGTTACTCTGCCGATGCTCTGCTGCAGCTTCCAGCGGCTGCTGCCCGTCATAAGCTGCGAATTTTTACAACGAAGTTCTGGTTCTGCACAGGAAACTACATTCTAGATAAGAGTTTTTACTCCCCGTGTCCCTGTCAAAAGGTTGCAGTGTAACTTCTGTGTTCATAAAAGAATGTGTAATCTTAAGAAGAAAATAAAAAAAAAAAACGTGATTTGTGTGTCAGGAAATTATAATCTCGCAATACCGAAAATGCCTACCTCGATTTCCATGGAAAGATGTTCGTTAAGCAACTAAACGTGCAAAAATAAAACGCGGGTGGTGACGTCATGAATTTTCACAGGATCTACTTGGTGATACGAAGTTTGTAATTAGTGAAAATAATGCACATTTTCCGCCAAGTTGACCAACGATTTATTGTGCCAAGTAGGATGGAATTTTGTTGGTCAGTGTTGCCCACAAAATGTTCTTTTTCTTGGTTCTAGAAGCTTTGTATGCCTCGTAACGGTATTTTGAAAGGTATTCATTTGCTAAGGAAGAGCTTGGCGGGCTTCATATACTGACACTTGCATGTGCTTCGATTACTGGCATTGGGTATTAATAATGAGAGGGATTAAAAATACTTACCCAGTAAGATTCTTTTATTTTGATACTCATTTACTTATGTTTTTTCTTATGTTCTCTGCTTCTTGTTGATTTTTTTTGCAGGCTTTATCAAATGAATCCTCCATTCTAATCCTCATTGCTTACACAGCTGTAGTGAATTGAAGGCATTTTTATTGGGCTTTCCTTTGTACACAGTAACATACATCTGGGTTTTCTGGCATTTTCAGTTGAGCATGTTTATGTAAGTGTTTAAGACATAATCACAAAACACATAAGAGAGACAATCAGTGTCTAATGAGAGATTATAGTCCTATAATTGTGGGGCTGTTAATTTCACTGATATAGTTTATTAAGCGATGAGCAAGTATTGCGATGGAGTTTTGCGGAACCTGAAAAGTGGCGCAAAGTATAAGAAAGGGAAAGAAAACAACCACCTGCTTGTAGCAGAATGCCACGAGAAAATTCATACTGATTTCAGTGTGGATTCGTGCTACAAGCGGGTGGTTGTCTTCTTTCCCTTTCTTAACCCTACTGTCACCTTGCCGGTTTCCGCGGAAATCATATGCGATACTTGTGTCTATGTAGTTAGAGTTGTCGATGAATTGACCCTCACGTTGACATTCACTAGCTTTCTGGTTAGCTCAATAGGGACAGTGACAGTCCCCAAAAAGGCGCTGGTCCTGGATTTGAACCTGAACCAGGACGAATTTTTTGGCAACAAAGAGGCTTTCTTTCCGAGAAATTCATAGGGATTTCCTTTTGGTTTGGCACTACAAACTGGTCGTTGTATTCTTTCCCTTTCCTAATCATTGTATGTGGTAATAGTTGGCCTCCCAAAGTTATCTGCCTCCCAAAGTTATCATTTGGGGCTGTCGACGCCAGTTCATGGCAGATGTAGTCGAAGACATGCTTTGTCTATTCTCTTCATGATTTCGACACTCTACGCCCTATTAACTTCAAACAAACGGTCTTGCCAAATGCTCAAACACCGCTCTCACGCACGTGCTATCTATGTTTTACGCATCAGCGGTGCAATTATATAAAAATTCCAAATCCGGACGGAGGCGGTCTGTCGGTGACGTCAAAAAGTGGGCGGTCTGCAAAGGTCGCGAGGACGAGACGAAGTGAATAGCCAATGAGGGAAATGGAGGCTTGCGTCATCATTTTGACGTTGACTTGGGGGCCGTATAGCAAAGTAAAAAGTGTTTGTAACATGTTCAGAAGTGTTTGACTATTATTGCGCACCATTAAAATGTGTTGGCATTAGTTTTCAATTGTTTAATAAGGAATACGATACAATCAAAACATATTTTTTCTGTTATTGTTCTAAACAATGCTAAATTTAGCGGGACGGTTAGTGGTGGCGCTAGGTACAACTTTGTTTCAAGCAGTTACTGTTTTCAAAACTCCACTACTAAACGGCGCAACTTTCGAAGTCGTTGGCTCGGTCGAGCATAGTCATGGCGGAGGGCAACGGCACCGCTAGCCACCAGCAGCAGCGGCTCATCCGCGTTTCCGAGGGTCAGCGCGCGCTGGTGCTCGCCTTCATGACTGAACATCCGCAGCTCGCGGCGAAAGCCATTGAGCTGCAGCATGGCGTCACGGTCGCCGACCGGCGGCGGCTGTGGCAAGAGCTCAGCCACGCGCTGAACCTTGAAGGCCCTGCGCCAAAAAACGTGGATGAGTGGCAGGCTTGGTGGCGCAGGCAGGTGCACGAGGCCCGCCGTGACGCCGCCGCCATCAAGGAGGCACAAACGTGAGTGACCGTCGAATGTGCGGGTGATTTGTTCTTTGACATTGGTGTATATTTCTAGGGGCACTGGAGGGGGTCGTCTGCCAGGCTTCCGTGGTCACGTGTTGCAGCTCACCGGGTTGGCACGCTTCGGTGGCGTCTTCGCTTCCCTCGAATATCAACAGGTAAGCACTCTGCCGCCGCAGTATCACGGGTTCCTGAGCGGTGCCATGACAGAGTTTGCCCATTTTGTAAGGGGTGCCTTTAATGGAACCTTGTTGAACAGTAAGATAGTGCAGGAAAAAGAATTCAAAAGCAGGTAGGTTTGTCAACTGAAATTTCACTTTGCAGCCTTTGCAGTAAAAGGCGTATTTGTTTATCAAACAGACACGAAATTCCTGCGGGCAAGTGCATGCACTAAAATGGTAATATGTGATATCAATGACCACTGAATAGCTGCAGAACATTTCCGCAGATGTTTAGTACAATATGTTGTAAAATAGCCAAAGTAACGAATACCCTTTTTCTGAAAGAATATGCCCACGACACTTTCCAGCAGGCGGATGTTCCCGCTCCTGCAGTGGAGGTCGAGGTGGAAGCCACTGAAGCGGCTGCAGGGGACAGTGACACAGTGACATGTAAGCATCTGAGAACTTAGTGTTTTATTGATTATAGGACGTATGTGCCCCCAGTTCGTGAAATTTTATTCTTTACTCCACAGAAGGCCTCTCAAGTTACCTTGAAAGCGGCCCCGCTGCACCGGGTAAGTTATTGATCATGAAAGTGTTTTGAGAAAATAACCTCTCGTATGTTATTCGAATTGCCCAATTATCCACAATATGGCCATAGACTTAAAGCCTACCACAGCATGCGGTGACGAAAATGCTGCATGTTTTCAGTGTCTCAGCCTCCTGTGCAGCCTCGCCGTCGACAGAGGCCACGGTGCACCGACACCTTGTTGCAGGTGTCTTCCCAGTGCGACCAGAGCCTCGAGCTGACTGAGAAGTTGCTTGATGTGAGTAGACCGTTTGTTTAAATTTTACGTAAAGGGTGTGAACATTTTTGATGCTCTGTTATGATGACGGAAACCAACTTGGGCTGTAAATAAGAAACATGCATTGTATTGAGGGAACGGTATCTGACATCTGCAATGATAAACTGCAGGGCAAAAGGTTGGTTAGCCCTGAAAAGGGCTGTTTGATGGTAAGAGATGCATTTGAGGAGATGAATGAAGAGTAGTTCCAGCAATTGTTTGTTGATCCAAACGAAGAGGGCATAGCTTGTACACGAAGCTTCACACTTTCAAAGGATGCCACCAGGCCAATGAATTTTCAACTGAGGGGAAATTGTTGTTCACGTTGCGATTCTCCGCAGCAGCAGCTTCGAGCCACGAGATGGTCGAGAGTTCTTCAGCAGCTCATGCAAACATTTCCACCATGATGATTCATTGCAGGCGGTGCGGGGGATCAAAAGGTCAGCCTTCCACATAACTTCTCTAGCGCGGCGTATGGCAGCAGCACAGGAGTGGGCGGTCGCAGCACATGAGCGAGCGGCCGCAGCAAAGGAGCCGGCGGCAGCAGCACAGGAGCGGGCGGAAGCGCTGCAAGAGAGCATCCTGCAGGCGGTCCAATCCTTGGACCGGACCATGGCTGAGGGCCCTTTGCGGGAAAAAGCCACATAGTTATTTTAAGTTTTACATCATGTTTTTAATGTTTCAAATGTATCATGCATTATTGGTTTATTAGTTTTTATATGTTTACGTGTTGCAGTCAACGTACTATTTCATACGTTGTTTTTTTACATTTAATACATATAACTAGCTTTAAGTTAGCATTTACTTTGCACAAGGAGTACAACATTTTTTTCTTCACATGTCTTTCATCTATTTTGATGTTTGACATATGCGTTTCTGAATTTATGTTCGACCTACTCGTGAGGCAGCGTCTCCCCCCTCCCCCCACCATCTTAAAGGTGTCTAGTCATCCACACAAAGACCAAGAGCGTATAGTTGACATTTTTTGTGAATGTTTTTAGCTCTGTGATATTTGTGTTCCCTCACTGTTTTGTAGCTCACTGCGCTTTTTATGCAGCATTACCACATAGTGTTAGACTGTGATATCTTTTAGCCTCACACTGTTTCGCAGCTCGCTGCATTCTTTATGAAGCATGTTTACCTGCCGAAAATTGCTTACATTGTGATATTGTCATTTCAGCGCAATGAGGCTAAGGTACACTACAACCAAGTCTTTTTTGAGATCACTAAACTAGCAAGTGGGTATGTCGCACAGTTTCACTAATGAAAATGGTCATCATCACAGCAACATGCCAGCGACTGTTTTCATTGTAAATTACTCATTGCAGGAATTAATTTTGAACGTGGTATGCTTTGGGAGCAGCGAGATTGCTGAGCCAAATATTCATGCCGTATGTCATCAAAACAACCCACATGTTATTTGCTGCTTGGATTTACGTATTTTGTAGCATTGCAGTATAATTGTAGTCGGGAATTCAAATCAAATGAAATATTATTTAAATATTTATACAATGTTGAGGACAATGAACAAAAAGCCGGCACGGCATTGTGCTCGGCAAGCCTAGCGTGTACAACTGAATGCTTGCAGTCAATGACTATGAGAAGAGACGGACATACGTATCATGCGTTCTTGCAACATGTTTCTAATGTAACTGCAATTTTTATGCGTTTTCGTGAAAGAAGTTGTGTGACGTTGCTGCATTGTTCACACAATCTTTTGATGGCAACAGTCAGCACAGGGTGCCCTTCATATGCGCTTGCTCCAATCTAGTCTGTTGTGACTGTAATCACTGATATAGAAAAGGGTGTTTCCGTTGCCTATTTCATGTGACATTTAAAGAAAATGCAACATTTTCCCATTGCCTCCATGAATCATGTTGAAGCACGAGTAAGTACTTTGTGTTGTGGCAAACACAGCCCTGTCTTGCCTGGGTGCACTGGAATTAGTATGAATAAATTATGTGTGTGATATGACAGCTCACCGCGTTCCTGTGCACTTCAAAAAAGGCCCACGACAGCGCTGCGCTGCTGCTGTCTTCTGAGCAGCACGTTGCGCGGTGTGAGCACATGGCTCTCTCCTGGCTCCCCATCGTCATCCTCAGCTGGTGGCATGTCCCCAACATACTCATCCAAGGTCCAGTCCCCCACGTCCAATGCAATGTTGTGGAGAGCAGCGCAAGCATAAATAATTTGCCCTGCTTGATCGGGGTTGTAGAGCATCGTTCGAAAGGGCTGCAAGCAGCGGAACTTGCTCTTAAACACTCCGAAACATCTTTCCACAACATTGCGCATGTATGCGTGCTCCTTGTTAAATCGGCCTTCGGAAGTGTTGCCGGGGTGACTGCCAGGGGCTGGAACGAGGAGCCTTGGCTCGAGGGGATACCCTGCGTCTCCTGCAATAGAAAAATGGCGGCTGAGTGCTCTACCCCAGTTAGCTCACATTAATACTTACCAAGCAGATATTCGCCAGGCTGCAGCTGTGCAGCTAGGCGTGAACGCAAAGGGTTGTGTTCCCAAACCCAGGAGTCGTGGCACGAACCTGGGAATCGTGAGTCCACGACAAGGATGCGCAGCCGCGCGGTGCACACCTGCAATGAGTGATACAAAATAGTACTGCATCTATGCTCCATACTTTCTACAGATAAGCCGGAAACAATGCATACTAGTACAGTCATTGGTACAGGCAGTTTCACCTAGAGGGGAACACAGGGACAGGGTGTAGCAACTGAGGAGGGAAGGGGGCAATGACCATTCCCCTGTACACATGGCTACGACTTCCACTGAATGATCGATAAATGAAAACCTACGCCATGCTATTGGGAAAGAACACTCGTAAATACCACAGCTAGCCCATGCAATTGTGGTTATAAGTACTTTCGTGTTTGAAATACTTCCCTATCGTGTATATAATTCTGCTACGACTACAGCCCATATTCCTTCAAAATGCTTAACTCCACTGCGCATGCAAGCCAGAACGGAGACACAAAATACGACAACTGGCTCACTTACACAAACACTTGCCACTTATGATAACCGAGGCCATGGGAGCCACCAACTAGCACACACCCATTTCTCCGCATGTTCTCTCTTATTCTTTGAATTGGTACTTTTCCCAGCTCCGACGTCAAAACTGAACTACTCCGATGGGCGAGTAAGAAAGGATCCTAACGGTACTTACGATCATGACGTTCAGGGCATAATAGCCCTTTCTGGACATGAAACTCGCCGTGTCGGCCAGGCTGTATCCCTCTGGCTTGCGAATGGCGACCAACGTGCCGTCGACACACGCCAGCACGCCTGGGATGCAACCACGGCGTGCAAACTCCGCCTTAGCCTCATGCTTGGCAAGTGTGGTCAGTGGGAAGTCCACCACCCTTTTTCTAGCGGCCACGGTAATGATCGCCTCCGTCACCTCGTGGATGGTGTTGGTCACCGCCGGCTGAGACATGCCGATGTGTTCCTCGCGACCAATGCTCAGCTGGAAGCTACCGGTGCTGAAAAATCGCAGCGCGCACAACACCTTTCTCTCTGTGGAAAGGCCACTGGCTCGCTGGCATCCGATGATAGGGTCAAGTTCGTCGCACAAGCTACGCACTATTCGTTTGGACAGACGAAAACATTGCCGGAACTCTTCTTCGCTGAACTCTTCAAATGCATCTTTTACCTTGCGTCGTCGCCTCTGCTCGGTTGAAGCTACCGCACAGGCAAGACG
This sequence comes from Rhipicephalus annulatus, assembly GCA_013436015.1. Lineage (NCBI taxonomy): Eukaryota > Metazoa > Arthropoda > Arachnida > Ixodida > Ixodidae > Rhipicephalus > Rhipicephalus annulatus. The sequence continues at coordinate 304,039 of WOVY01011555.1, read as the reverse complement.
AAGTACCATGTCAGGGGGAAACGCCATGTTGTCTAAGTGCCCCGGTGCCGAAAAGTCGCGCATCCTTTCCATTTCAATCCAATCCAGGCCACCTCGCAGCCATTTCAATCCATCCGGTTGCTTTCGGACAGTCTCTCCGACCGTTCCTTCGCCTTCCTACGAAAACCGCAAAAAAACAGTCACGTGACACCCCAGCCCACGTCACTCATAACGTCACAGCATTCGTCACAGCTTGTATGGGCCAATCGCGTGCGACTCAATGGAAGAGACCACCTTTGTCCGGATTTGGAACTTGTAAATAATTGCGCCACAGACCACCAAAATTAGGACGATGTTCTGCCTGGGTGATTCCACGAGAGATTGACACGGGTCCAAAAGTTGATGTTTTAGATTTCATTGAGTATAATATATTTCGTGCACCTCTCACCAGGTAGCGCGAAAGTCAACTTCGTTTTATGATTAACGGCATAACTTACGAAAAAAAACATATCAAACTTCACCAACACGGAGGCACCAACTTCGTCACCTGTCATTTTAGAAATTTGCAGATGCTATAAAAAAACAAATATTCTTGTTTCAAGGAAGATATTTTTTACCTGAAATGCATGTCTAATGAAGACTGAATTCATGCGGTTTCGAGTTTGTAGACTTTAAAAAAATAGCTTTTAAAAATGTTTAATTTTGCCATAGTTTAAGATAAGTTATGTATTCCCCATTTTTTTTCTCCAAAAGTATTGCAAGCAGCGTTTTCAAACTTGACACGTTTTAAGGACATAAAGTGTTCATTAGGTACATAAATTATTGTTGCCGTACGGCAAATGTAATTTTTGTATATTGCCTCAAAGTTATCATATTGGCAAAAGTGTACTCCAGTGAAATTTGAATAATAAAAAAACCTCATCTTCGATTTTTCTTAAAATCTCGTAAATAGACAACCGAAGGCCATCATACAGTAATACAGAAAAACATGTTGCATAATTTTGTTTTAAGCGACAATATTCGTGGTACAAATCAGATTTTTTCGAGAAAGTGCTGATAAGTTGAGAAATCTAGAAATCGGAACGGAAAAGCAGCAATAAGCTTCAAACGTGAGTAAAACAGACAGCGTCACTGTCGCTGTCTGTTTCCTTCTTTCTCTTGTCCCTCGTTATTGGTGCTGTTTTTATGTGAATTATGTCGTACCAACTCACCCAAGCAACCACGTTAGCTACCGACAACTTGCCCATTCGCACACTCTAGCTTCGTAAGAACGTTCGAAGGTACGGTTCGACCGACGCTGCCGACATGTCGTATATGAACACGGTGACTTGGTGTGGCTTTGGACTCCAGTGAGAGAACGTGTATTATGTGTAAAATTGCTGGCACGCTATGTTGGACCATATATCTATATCGACCGCGTAAGCGAAGTGAGTGACCTCGTTGCTTGCCTGCTAGCGAATAGGCGACATTCTGCAAAACAGAACTTAGACATATTGCTTGTTTAAAGCCGTTCAGTTCTAGAGAGACTGTGTGACTTGCCTGGTGGGCTTGATCAGCGTGAGAGAGATGTTACAATCGTAGTTTGAGTATGTGCACCTGTGTGTTGTGAGTCTGGCGCTGAGGGAAGAAAAGAGGAAAGGACGTGTCTTGCAAAAGCGACAACCTCGGTTGGAGTTGCTTGGAGGATTTCAAGAGAACCGGTTGTGCCGCCCACAATCTCCTCCGACACCAGCGCAGCTTCCGCCGACTGGTTCGCCCTCTGTGGTGCTTTGATGCCGTGAAGTATCCCCGTCCTCGGACTTTTTCGACCAGCTCTCAACTTTTCTATCTCCTTTTCTTTCCGTCGCTTGCCTCATCCTATTTATTTCTGTATATCTTCCCACTAATCTTTTTTTTATCCCTCCTTCTTCTCATTCCTACTAGGCACTGAGCCGTGTCGCCAAGGGGCAGAGAGAAATTAGTGCCTTTTTTTTCTTCTCAAGAACCACTATATATATAACCTCGGTTCGAACTCAAGGTCGCCCAAGCTACCGCTGCGTCGCGTCTACCAAGTTCGTAGAAGTGGCAATATTGAGATTAAGCCATTGTGGGCAATTCCTAATTTCTCGTCGCAACCTGAAGCATTTGCAATGCACCCACATACACTAAAACACTACAGGATCATCTAAGAAAAGGAGAACACTTGCAAAAAACAAAAATTGACAAGAAAAGTCGGAAGACATAGTGCCACACTCGCAACAGAAAGTTTATTGGAAGGAGACGGGAATGTATAAATGTAATATTGCAAATGTATAGTTAGGTCAGCTTCAGAAAAAAAATGTTTAGGCATGCATTATAGCAGGAAACTTGCATTCATTGGTTCCAAGGTTCTGGAGATCAATTTTAAAGCAAGTGGAGGTACTGGAAAAAAATTATGGTGTATTCCTAGTCGTTAGTTATTATTACATTGTAAATTATTAGCAAAATATTGTACTGGCTATCATAATATATTTACAAACGATTGAGTGACCTACACAAGTTGCCCGCACTAATTTCTTCACGTTGAACATTCCTAAAATGTAAAAAAACAATAGGGAAGTTTTGCTGAGAAATCCGATTTCTATCATATCATTAAACTCAACTGCTTTCATTAAAGTGACTGTGTCTCGCAAAATATTTCTACAAGAAGGGAAGGAACATTAGGCAACAAACATGCTTAAATCATAATTGGCTTAGTGTATGCACCTATTCCTTACCAGTTGTGGACAAAAATGGTGAAATTCGCATATCCGATTGGCGTGCCCATGTTGCTATAAGTTTGTTAAAGGCACTAAGATTTTAACAGGCAGAGTGAGAGCACTTACTAGCATTGCACACTCGGAATATCGTGAGTGTCCTGTGCCAATTCCTGAAATGTTCATACTCAAAATGTTTTTTGCTAACGTATATCGCCTTGACCGAAGAGGGGTGTTCGATCTTGGTAATTCAAACTTTCACCGTTTCTTATGGCCATCATTTTTTTGCCTATAAAATAGTGATAGGTTCATGTTCAAAAACTTCTGTAATAATTGGAATAACTAAGAAAGTTTTCATTACTAATTACAGAGCCTGAAGCTCAGGAGGTCTGCTGAGTTGCACGCAACTTGACTAAATGCTTTTTTGTTGTTCGTGCTGTTTAGGAAGCATACCTGAATTTCCGGCACCATTAAAAAATCTTGAAGTACTGCTGTGCTCTAGGAGGTGGGTTTGCACGTCTCATTGTATAGTGAAGCCACGAAAGAGTTATAAAATACAGCCTTTGTAATTGCTGTGCCCCAAGAGAAAGGCTTCGCTATCTTGCAGACTAAATCGAATAGTTAAAGCGCCATTGTAAGTGGAAACTTGAGAAATGAGCTCTATCTCAGCTTAATAAATCCTGAATTTTGATCATTTAGTTAGGTACTATACCAAAGCATACCTGGCAGGCTTATCACACACAGATAATCTTAGTATCTGTCTATGTTCCTTTGTATTTTTATGTGTGTGCTGTGATCATTGATATGTTATTGTCTATCTTTAGTGGAAATATATAGAGCAGACTAAATCCAGTAATTACCCTGATGTACCTTGCTAAATGGCATATACAATTAACTCCTTTGAAAAGGTAGCATTGTCTTTTTCATTTTACAATTCCATCACTGCATTTGATAATGTCACAAGGTAGATGTGCTGTGGAAAAAGAAGCCTAATGTACTGTATTCAGTCAGCTCAGTTTACGAAAATGTATATACGAACTCAGTCACTGCCTATACTTCCATTCAACTGTCCGGTTTCTTCAAGCTTTTTTTTTTGCTAGATGTTCTAACATGTTTATGTGACCTTCTTGAAAATTACTTTGTATGTTATGTTTGAGCTTATTTACTGCAAATGGAAATTTCATTTTATCAAATCCTAATAAGTAACTGGCTAGCCCTATTGAAAAGAAAATAATGATTCGAGAATACAGCTCGCTCTAACTTGACATGAATATCAAGAATGCATTACATGTAGCAGTGCTCTAGAGGCTGAGAGCCAATTCTCTTTTAGTTCATCGTTTCTCACACATTGTTTTTTTTTTTCTTAGGTGTAAGTCTTGAAACGTAAAGGGAATCTGATGCCACTGTTGGATGAAAAGATATTAGTTGAACACCCACTGTATTCCCTGTAATTCTTGTGTCATTCTCTCTGCCTGATTTGACTGCTTCTTTCAATTGTCTGTGCATTATATGTGAAGTGTGTTTGATTTATCTCTTTATTCAGCCTCCAATGTTTGTACTTTCAACAGGATATACTAGACTCACATGGATCTTCAAGGTAGTTTGATGATTATTCGTTGTTTTTGCATGGTCTTGCATAGGTGAAAGAATTTCAATTCTCTTGACCTTTAAAAGTTTCAGGAAATAAGGTTGCTTGATAGTCAGATGCATTTAATTTGTTGTATCGCCATCTGTTCTTTGCTTTATTTCCTGTTTTTCATGTGATAAGACATCTTTTGTTAAGTTAAGCATCATTACACGGAAATTATGGATTAAGGCCAGTTTTTTTTGGTACTTTTCTTAGCACTCAATAATGCACAAATTACTTGCATTTCTGTGTTCTCGTACTTTGTTAAATATGGTCATGCTAACAATTATCAAATTCGTTGGGATATTGTAGTTTAGAAACCAGGGTAAAGTCCAGAAAAAACTGAGAAATATACACTTCACGCTTGTAGGTACGAAGTTGTGCTCCACTGCAACACAGCGTTGACCCGCGGGCAGCATGTCACCTGCCCCTCGTAGCATTAGCTCATTGAGATGTCCATTCTATTAGGAAATATAAAGAGAAAATAAAAATAAAAATATTGAGCGATGTGACAGAAATAAGACTGTGTTCTGGCTGATGAACATGATCAATAATCATTTTGAAGTAGCTGTGTTGGAGGCAAAAGCCCCCCAGCAGTGCGATTGCGCAAACTGCTGCAGCAACTGCCAATTAGAAGTTCACATGTGTCTCGAGTTCCATCAGACGGTTCTTTATCAATTTTTTTATATTCCCACAAAGAAAGGGTAAGTCATGACGCGTTGACGATGCTAGAAGCATGCGACATTGCTCTAAGCGACACTGCTCTAATGTAGTGAAGCCCATCTTGTTTTAAGCTCATCACGAGAGCACGTTTTATTTTCTTCTATATTTTTTTTTGCCCTGCAAAAGCAAGACGGTGGGCTTTTCCCTGGTAACTCATTATTACTTTAGCTACATTGCATTGCTTTCTGGTTTTCAAGGGTCATTGTTTCAATGGATATGCAGCGAAATCAGAATCGGAAATAGGCACATGGCACACAAAGCTTTCCATGTAGTCGAATTGGCGCTAACCACTCCTCCCAATCATGCTCTCAAATATATATTGTGAACAAGGCCACTAAAATTCTTCAAAATATCCACTATATTGAAATAAACAGTTCGAAAGAATTAGGTGATATTGTACCTATATTTTGGTGTGATGAAAAATTTCAAGTTGTCAGTGGTGTAATGCAATTTCATGATGTTTCTCTTTTGTAAGAAACGGTAGAAAATCACCTGTCTTGTTTTTTTTTTTGTGCAGCTCTAGCTCGTCCAGCCACCAGGTGAATAAGGACGATGAGAAGACACACTGTGGATCAGCCCCCGCTGCCACTTTATGACTATGAGACTGACCACTCGTCCAATCTAAAAGTGCACATGAGGGTTCACCCAGGAGAGCGGCCATTTCAGTGCCATCTGTGTCCCCGGAGCTTTTCTCAGAGAGGCAGTTTGGTAGTTCACATACATGCACATGAGGGTGAGCGGTCACATAAATGCCCGTTATGTCCTCAGGCGTTTGTGTCGAAAAGCAACCTTAACAGGCACTTGTGCAAACACAGATGCAATTGACGTCGAATACACTGATCACTTCACATGCTTCAAAATTTCAACAATTCTTGTATTCTTTCGTCAGAGTTTACGTGGTGCATTTTTCAGTTGACACAGCTTGATTCTGGGTACATAAAGCTTCTTGAGATTTTACAATACCAATTAATTAAAACTTGGCCTTTCTGATCTCACCATTGATTCTTCACTGTGCTTCAATTGCCTTTCACACACCGGTACTGCTAGCACTGTCAGTAGTGTTCCTTGGGGCACGTTACTGGAACCCTTTAACACTTCTCGAGCCATTAGCTTCTCATTATTGAAGTGTGGACTGAAGGACAGACGTCTGTCGGAGTCACCATAAAATGCAAGGCAAACAACAAATATCTCAGCCAAGGTTTCAATGCAGTGAAGTTGTTACATACAACAAACAGCACCCAATCACCGTGGTAGAAGTTAATGTGCCGTCTTTCACTACGGCGCATGTCTTGTAACATTAACGTGGTGCGAGCAGATAAACGTCTTGCAACTATTCTTGTTTTCATTGACGTCACAGTACTACTACAGTGGCTAAGATATTGCCATGTACGTTTGTTGTTTCCAAAAGCGATCACTTTCATGTTAAGCTCCCAAATGTGCTTTTTGTGGGAGTGGGCTTGTGTGTGTCTCTTTTGTCTTTTTTAATATATGTATATAATTTGTTCTATATGCTTTGCAGTCTTAATGCATATGTAGTACATGTGTGCTTCCTTACAGCAGTTAAGCATTTAGCAATTTCGTTCCAAGTGTGTCAACTTGTTTGCATTTCTTGCTTTTTTGCAATCCGACAAAAGCCAAGGGTGTTTTTGTGTGTCTATTTATGACCGACAATTGATGTCGTCACTACAGGGAAATATAGTCATTAATTTTATCTGTGCCAGATTTACTATTATATGTGAGCTTTTCTTATTGCACATTAAAACATATAACGTCTTACCAGTACCGTCATTGTGGTGTTCATTTGAAGCTTGGCAGACTTTACCTTGCCTCTATCTGTGGAAGCTTAATAATAGAAATATTTTTATAATGATAAATCGAGAGAAAGTTCTTTCAGAAAACAGGCTTACAGTGATTTCATGCATTAAGCAATAAAATCTGCCACATTGCAAATGAGCAGTTATAGAACAATTGAGAATATGGGATTTTCATTGTCTCGCCAAACATTTCATTCTGAAACATGTGTCTCAGTGACAAAGTCTGGAGTAAATTGAACTAGTCAGTATAGTTATGGTGCCAGGAAAGTTCAGTAAATAGTTTGGTTTTACAAAAAGCGATAACTTATAGCTTTAGAATATGTATTCTTATTGAATAAGTAATAAAGATGCCTCACCGTAATTATAAATCCAAGCCAGTTATCTTTTAATCCTCAGTCATTACTGTCTTCTTCCAGAGTCTATTAAATTGCGCTAAATTGCATATGTATAAGAAAGTACATAATTAATGATCCTAGAACATCTCATAGATCATTGTAGCTGTTTGTTCATGGTTTGTGACAGTGATAGTCCCATGTAGATTCGAATGTACTGTGAGCAAAGCACTCTTACAAGTCATGCAATGTTTGACTGAATGTGCAAAATGTAGTGATTTTCAAGTTTTCTTGTGCATTAGTTGGTTAGAAAAGAGTTTCCACTTGAAGCAGAATTTATTCGTGAAATCATTGCTTGCTCAAGCTTCAAAGAGGAATTCCAAAACTGCTTTCGAAAATACAATGTTTTGACAACTGAAAATGTTGCCTTAATTCATTGTTTGTAACAATATTGCTTTTTTTATTTTTCAGTTCCTGTTGTTAAAATGTTAAAAGAATCTGAGGGGCACTGTTTGGATGAACAACACCGCATTAAAAATTTTGTGTTAATGGCTGTATTTCATAAGTTTTAGATAATACCACAATTGCATTTGTTATTGTGATTGGGTCATTTTATTAATTTTCTGGTGACTTGTCTTTTTTCAGTTGTCTGCATTTTATATGAAGTGTCATGTGATTGATCTTTTTTATTAGGCTGACTTGTCTGTACTTTTCATAAGATCTATTAGATTCACGTAAGAATCATTGTGCCTGTTTGGTGTTTTTTTTTTGTGGTCGGCAAGCTTAGCATGGTCAAAATACTAACACTTGCATGGCCTTTGATTACAGCAGTTGAATATTATTGTATCAGGTGAATAAAAAAAAGACACCTCGCCGCGGTCGTCTAGCGCCTAAGGTACTCGGCTGCTGACCCGCAGGTCACAACATCGAATCCCGGCTGCGGTGGCTGCATTTTTGATTGAGGCGAAAACCCTGCAGGGCTGTGTGTTCAGATTTGGGTGCATGTTAAGGAACCCCAGGTGGTCGAAATTTCCGGAGCCCTCCAATACTGTGTCTCTCATAATCATATGGTGGTTTTGGGAAGTTAAACCCCACATATCATTGTCATGAATAAAAAAAGACAAATTTACTATAAACTTTTTTGTAGATAGCTCTATGTTTTTTTAATTTTGCTTTTACAATCTTCATTTCATGTTTTTTGGTATCTTTATTAGATGGACTCACTGTTTTACTTTTCTGCCTCATCGCCTAGACTGCACCTATTGATTGATTTGAGTTTTATAGTATATTATGTGATAGGAACATGGATTTAGATATTTGGGTACTTTCAGATCATTGCAGTTGAGAAACCAAGCAGAGATGTGGCATGGAGTATATACACTTAAATAAATGTAATAGAAGGAAAATATATGCCCTAGATATAAAATTGGCTCTACATCATTTGATAAGGCAGGTCAGAGTTGAAATGTGTCATGATAATATTACTGAAAAAGGCCCTGCAACACTTGTTCAGCATGGTGACAAAAAGCTGGGTATTGATAGGCAAAGGTGCTGAGAAGATGATATTCAGGAATGATTGTGTAGCTTGCGGTATAGAATTTTCAACTCTTAAAGTCATCCAGAGATCACTCTCTCGTCTCTTGACGAATGAGGCCGTAATCTGGAATGAACAAGCATTCATGAAAAATCCATGGCATTGGCTGATTTAAGCACTGTGAGCTGCATATTTACGGAGGTCACCACAGGATGGTGTAGTGTGCTCCAATTTGCCTGGAACAGCACTGAAACTAAATCATGACTTTGAAGGAAAAAAAGAAAGGTCATCAAGGGCACTGAGGGAGGAACTTGCTCTCTTCTCATCGCCTCCTGCATCATTTTCAAGCCCACTCGCTGGTACTAAATGCAATAGAAAGTGCTTAAGGCATGTGGCAAACTCCTGTAACCATGTTTGTACTCAATGCATTCTTAAAATATTTGACAGTCTATTTGTGATGGAATAAACTGCTTGAATTAAGGCATTCGTTGGTTACTTGCAAAACCGTCGCAGGGCCCCATTAAGTTATGGGCTGACATTCTAGTGTTGAGACTGATGGTGAAGCCACAGTTGATTGCTTCTCCCCTAATATTGTACAAAACCTGGTAAGCTTTGATCGCTGTTAATTTTGCTGCATTTTAATTTTTTTTATTGACATACCTGTGCACTGGGCAAATTTTATTGGTCCTTGTGCTGTGCTCTCTGTCTGAAAAGTGTCCTTAAGACTTATTGAGTTTAGAAGCAGTTTATTATTAATATTGTAGTATGCATTCAATAATTTAGTGAGCATTTTAACATTATGGACATCGCAACTACATTGTCGTAAGAATGAAAGCAAAAATACTTGAGCACTTGGATTTTATGTGTGCTTAGTAAAGAACTCGAGTGATAAAAAAATGCCTCCTAACCAACACATTCTTGTTGTTTGGAATAATGAGTCAAGTAATTTTATCTTCATTAGGTTTCTGTGGTAAAGAAACTAAAACCATTTCCACGCCTGTGCAATTTGAGTAAACAGTGGAAATGGCAAAAGGTAAATGCAGATTCGGGCCTTTCTTTTTCCTCTTTCTTGTTTCTTTATTCTTTTATCTTTTTTTTTCACCTTCATTTTTCTAATTTGTCGCCTTCTTTATCTCCTGCCCCGCCGCAGTGGTCTAGTGGCTAAGGTACTCGGCTACTGACCCGCAGGTCAGGGGATCGAATCCTGGCTGCGGCGGCTGCATGTTCGATGGAGGCGGAAATGTTGTAGGTCTGTGTGCTCAGATTTGGGTAGAACCCAAATGGGTGGGTAAAGAACCCCAGGTGGTCGAAATTTCTGGAGACCTCCACTATGACGTCGCTCATAATCATATGGTGGTTTTGAGACGTTAAACCCCACATATCAATCTATGAAATCAATTCCTTATCTTCTCTTATGTCGCCCTCTTTTTCTTACTCTTAACCCTTGCATCAGTGTGTGTCCTGCTCAGTTCATTTTCTCATTTCTTGCTATGCTACGCTGTACATGGGTATGTCACTATCACTTCCCTTTCCCAGCCTGTTGTTAAACTTCACTATGCCTGCTGTACTATGTTCGGAGATGTTTGGCACATACTCGCTTTCTGTGGAGCCAGTCACATAAACTGGCCCAGTGAAACACTTAAAGAGCTGTGCTGTTTAAAGAAATTCAAAATTTACCTGTTTTGTTATTATTTTTTTCTGTGTGTGTGCAGCACCGAAGTGGTCCACGCATCCAGGAAATGGGAACGGTGAAAAGTCGCAGCAGGGACGCCACCACCGCTGCAACTCCTGTAACTACGAGGCTGATAGATTGTCTGATATGAAAAACCACGTCAGGGTTCACACTGGCGAGCGGCCATTTAAGTGCCATGTATGTTTTCAGTACTTCTCACAAAAATCGCATTTGGTAGTTCACCTACGTGCCCACAAAGGCGAAAGGCCACATAAGTGCCACCTCTGCCTTCGGAGCTTTTCAGTTAGATCCAATCTGGTGAGACACTTGCGCACACACACACGAATGAGTAACCACACAAGGGCCACCTGCGTTCCCGGAGCTTCTCTAGGAAGTCCACATTGAGAAAGCATCTGCTCTTGCACACAAGCGACCAACAGTTCAAATGCCCTTTATGCCCTCAGACATTTGTGTGGAAAAGCAACATCAGCAAGCACTTGCACATGCACAAATGCAAGTGAACAGTTCAGTAAGAGTTCTTTTAGCTCCTTCTTTCAAACGTGTGATCGTATGAGTCGGTTTTTACAAAATTCTTACAGTGGTAAATATTTTATGGAAACTCTGGGCCTAACTTCATGGGTGATATCACAGGACTGAATCCTGACTGTGGCAGTCATATTTTGAAAGTAAGCTAAATTTAGCATTGTCAGTCTACTTAGACTCAGGTCCTATTCAAGTACCCTATGTGGTAAAATTTAAAGCTGCATGCTTCGTTAAGGTTGCCTTGTAGCCACACGATTGTTTCAGCTTGTAAAATGTCAATAGTTAATGTAGTTTCAAAACAATGTACACTCAGAAGCACAAATGCAGACACCTGTATCATTATGTCCCTGGGATTGTTTTCCCTTTTCTAGGCCCGTCTTTGTAAAATAATCTTTAGTGAGATGCTGGTCTTGTGTGCTTTTATTTCTTTCATATTACTTTCTTGTTTACATGTACATTTATTCAAAGAGCACGTGAAGGTACTTGTTCACCAAACGTATTGCTGGTTTCCTAATTGAACAAAAGCAATGTTCTCTTCGGACTAGCGCTATGCTTTTCTATTCAATAGCAAACCCAATTCTGAGCCAAATCAATTAAGAGTTATCATAATCAGAAGGACGCTGTGCCATGTTTGTGTAAACAGTTTTCTTTGCTTCCAGTTTTCCGTAACATTTGTACCAGGTCACTTGTGGCCTAGTTAGTTATCGTGCTCTTGTACTGTATTGCATTTGACTTAATGTCATTTTCCACTTTGCCTTCAATACGAGGTGGAGCTTTATATTGTGATTCCTGTGATAGATATCAATGTTCTTTCTCATGTTCAATGTACAGCTGCTGGACAGTCTTTATTACCTGCAAATAAATGTCTGAATTGAAATTCATTGGAGGACTCCTGTTTAAATTTGCTCTGTTTTTACAAGATCTGAATATCTTTGTGGTATTTTTGTTTTTATAGTTTGTATTTCTGAGTTGTTTAATTATGTTACATTGCAGCATTTTTCAATATGAATGCTCCTTTGTTGTCATCAGTTACTTAAACACAGTGTTGCAAAATACTTATGACAACTATATTAAGATGTCTGTCGTAACACGCTATGTTGTTAGAATCTGCACTCAAGATATAAAATAGGCTCAACTTCATTTGGTTATTGAGGTTATAATTGGTATAACCTTTGGTGTAATTAAAGTATAGGCTTGAAAACTATTCTTAACAAGCTGCTCATGATTAAACTGCACTTGATGTCTTCGTGCCTAGAGCTTACTCCTAATCTCATATACTTTCCTTGGCATCTTTGTAGTGGAATTGTGCAAATTGCTGGAGCAACAGCCAATCAGAGGTTCACATGCAATTCGAGTTTCGTCAGACTGTCCTTAATTAATTTCTTTATATTCCCAGAAAGAAAGGGTAAATCGGGACGCGCTGACAATCTAGAAGCATGCGCCATGCTATCTGCGTGACGCTACTGTAGTGCAGTGAAGCCAATCTTGTTTTCAAGTGATTATGAGAGCACGTTTTCTTTTCTATCATCATTTTTTTGCACTGGCAAAAGCAAGACTGCCGGAATTTTCCTGTTAACTCATGTCATTATTACTATTGCTACATTGCATTGCCTTCTGGCTCTCACGGCTCATCACTTCTATGGATATGCAGCGAAATCAGAATTGGGAAAATGCACATAACACACAAAGCTTTATATGTAGGCAGATTAGTGCTAACCAGCTTTTTCATTTATGTATATAATTATACATTGTGAAAAGAGACATTGATATTCTTCATAATATCCACTATTTATAAATACAAAGTTTGAAATAATGATGTTTAATTGTAGTTATGTATTGGTGTGATAAAAAGTTACAAGTCGTTGAAGGTGTAATGCAATTTCATCACACTTCTCTTTCGTAAGAAACGGTCCAAAATCACCTCTCTTTATTGCTTTGTGCAGCTCTGAGATCATCCAACCGTCAGGCAATTATAGATGGTAAGAAGACACATCGCAGTGGCATCGCTGTCACTTTTGTGATTGTGAAACTCACCACTTCCCCCATCCGAAAGTGCACATGAGGGTTCACACAGGCGAGCAGCCATTTCAGTGCCATCTTTGTTCTCAGTACTTCTCTCAAAGATCGAATTATGTAGTTCAGCTACGTGCCCACAAAGGCAAGAGGCCACATAAGTGCCACGCCTGCCTTCGGAGCTTTTCACAGAAATCCCATTTGATAGACCACCTGTGCACCCACAAAGGCGAGTGACCACATAAATGCCACCTCTGCCCTAACAGCCTTTCGATTAGATCCACTCTGGTAAGGCACTTGCACACTCACACGAATGAGCGACCACACAAGTGCCACCTGTGTTCCCGGAGCTTCTCTCAAAGTTTCTCATTGACAGAGCATCTGCACGTTCATGCTGGCGATCGACCGCATAAATGCCCGTTATGTCCTCATGGTTTTGCATCGAAAAGCGACTCGAGGAAGCACTTGTCCAAACACAAATGCAATTGGCTTATTGTACATTGATCACCTCACATGCTTTAAAGCTTTTAATAATTCTTGTATATATAGTGCATTTTTCAGATTACATAGCTTGCTTCTGGGTGTATAAAATAAAGCTCCTTGAGATTCTAGGATGCCTGTTAATTGAAACTTGCTGGCCTTTCTGATCTCACTCTTAATTCTTCACTTTGCTTATATCGCCTTTTATACACCGGTATTGCTAGCACTATCACTAGGGTTGTTTGGTACATGTTAGTGCCACACTGTAACACTTTTCAAGCCAATAGTGTGTTATTTATGGATTGTATGAACTAAAGGACAGACCACGTCTCTTCGAGTCAGTATGAAAAGTAAGGCAAACAAAAAATATCTCAGCCAAGGCTCTGCTTCATTAAAGTAATTATATGCAACCTTTATTCATGACCAATTTCGCATGAGTGCATGGTGACGTTATGTCTGCCAGAAATGCTTCTTTCAAGCACTGCTATGTGCTTATGTGGTTGGTGGTGTTATGTTTGTTTTAGTGTTCAATGTATATTTATTTGGTTTATATTTTAATTGTGCTACAGGAACCCCACGCTAGTAGTCTGCATCACACGCAAATAAATATTGGGTTTGAAACATATGCTATTTTCTTGTGAGGTCCAATATTTTTTTTCATCTAGGATCTGTAATGCGTGCATTTTTTACAGTTCATACAGCATAGTTACAGTGCATAAAGTTCTGCTTGAAGAGAGTGAAAAAATGTTTTTGTTGCAGTAAATCTGGAAAAAAAGATTAATAAAAAAACTTGCTTCTATTGAAACACAGGCGAGCTACTCTGGTGCACGGAAAATGAATAATGTGTTGTAGGCTAATACTTTTTAAAGTGGTTACTTATAGAAGTAATGTATATTAGTGTGATGGAGCCTCCATAAGCAACCACGGATTATTTCGCGAGCTGACGCTCTTGCTAGAAACACAAGTCCAAGTGTATGGGCACTTTTACATCTTGTATTGTTGAAATGCAACTGGTTTTGATGAATAAATGTGCGAAAGCTGAGCATGAAAGCTTCCTAAATGTTGCACCTCCTACAGCAACTGACAGATTAAGCTGCTATGCTCGACGGCGCATGTCCAATAGCCAGTCAAGGCTGTCGCATTTCGAGCCGGGGAACAGCACCCAGTCACCGTGGTCAAAGTTAATGCGCAGTCTTTTACTGCGGCACACGTTTTTTAACTTTAACGTGATACGAGCAAATAAAGGTCTGGCTTCTATTGTTTTCATTATCGACACTACACTACTACAGTGGCTAATTATATTGCCATGAGAGTCTGTTGTGTTCAAAAGTGGTCATTTTCATGTTAACCTCAAAATTTTGCTTTCTCTGAGACTGCATGTGTGTCTTCTCACTTTTTCACTGTATATTATTTGTTCTATGTGCATATTTTCATGTTGACGAGTCAACATAAAAATAAGATCTATATATCTACGTCTATCGATAACATTTAATCGACATCCCCATAATGTGCCGTTTTCAGTTTACAGACCCTACGTATTATTAACGTCGTATACACTTTTCTCTTAGACGAAAAGCACAAGTCGCAAATAATGTCGTATATACGTGCTTTAAACATCAAATATATTGCAGAAATTTCTGTCTTCCAAAACCGCTTTAATTGATGTTTATAATGATAACTATAAACTCACACTTAATATTTAGAAAGTGCTTGAACTTAAATGGACATGTAATGTTAGAGTGTGCGTAATGCACACACTTACATAAGCGAGAAGATAAAGCACCTGAACAGTCATTAAATTAACGTGTGTGGCGTTAGTGCTGCCTTTTATGATTGCGCAAAATCATGCAGCGCAAGCGCTTTAGGGGCCTCGACTATCGTTGCTTGGTGTAATGCAAGCAAAACCACATAAAAAATTGAAAAGATGAAGCAAGTGAGAAATAGAAAGAGATAAAGAAAGAAGAGAGATAAAAAGGGCAAGAGAAATAGATCAAAGTATAGAGAAGAGAAAGGCAGGAAAACTGAAAAAGAAAGAAACAGAGGAGAAAAGGAAGCTCAAGAGAAAAGAAGCAGACTTATTCCCAGCGCCGAAATTCCTTCAGGCTTGCTGTATGTATAGTTTTGTGTGCTAGACACCTGCGCTCCTACTTCAGTCTGGCTCTTAGCTGTTGTGCTATACTTACAGGAAGCATTGACACCATGAGACTGGGTTTAAATGTGTAGTCTGACAGCAATCCGACCAGCCTCGCCCTGGTTGTCTAGGGGTTAACGTACCTGGCTACTGACCGGCAAGTTGTGGGTTCGAATCCCGGCTGCATTTTTGATGGAGGCAAAAATGCTGTAGGTCCCAGTGCTCAGACTTGGGTGCACGTTAAAGGACCCCAGGTGGTCGAAAATTCCAAAGTCCTCCAATATGATGTCGCTCATGTACTGGTTTTGGAACGTTAAGTCCGACATATCAATCTGTCCGAGCAGCTTCATGCTTTGAGGCTTTCTATAAAGTACAGTTGAGTGGCAATGAGCGAAACTGCCATGGAACCACAAATCTAACACACCAACTACATGCGGCAAGTGTGCGAAGTGCACAAAAAACTTTTTATTTACTAAATGACATTGTCTATGTATATCTATTGAATGTCCATTCAGTGTCCGTGTGGTACTTGCAACCCTACGTGGCCGAGCTTTTCATAGTCGCGGGTACATGTAATCATCGAAATTTAGATTTGCATGGATATCAAAGAGACATTTAGAATGTCCACGAGAAACATACCATGGATATGTCTACGCAATATTTGTGGTTAACTGCGTTATGACAACCAAAGTGCTTGGCTACGCGGTGGCGTCATCGACCCTATTTGGTTCGATACATTTTCTCATCTCTTCATATGAAATCAGAACATCAAATCAATGATCGCTGAATGACCAATGCAATGTTGGCCGGAGACAGGTAAAGATGGATACTTTCGCTGGCGCCACTGGGATGAATTCATGAATGTTGCTGATGACACGAAAATAGTGTTTCTGATTTTTTAATATAGATTTTTCTCGATTTTACACATTTCATATATTCAACATCTACATAAAAGTAATTTGATCTGTTGGAAAGCTTATAAAAATGGACGTACAAAGCTTAACACGTGCTTACTAGACGAGTTGCACGGTGCCTCCTTTTATTGACGTGGCAGAAAGTTATGTGCCGCTCAGGGAGTGAGTGAGTGAGCGAACTTTATTTAACCAGCGGATTGAGGCGTGGGCCTAAGCCGCACCAGGGGCGGTGGAGAGACCCTGTCTCTCAGCCGCCTCCCGTGCCCGCTGGATGGCCCATATTTGATCTGTGCGATCTGAGCTGATCAGCGCGGCTCTCCACCGCGCCCCAAGCTGTTCTGGGGAGACTGCATTGGCGTCCTGTATTTGCGTGCATTCCCATAACATGTGCTCTAGGGAGGCGCGTCTCATGCTACATAGTTTACACGAGTCATCTGGGTATAGTTCGGGGTAGATGCGATTTAGGAGCTTCGGATTGGGAAATGTTCTAGTTTGAAGTCGCCTCCAGTCGACCTCCTGAGATCTGTCTAATGTGGTGCTAGGAGGTGGAAATATGCGCCTCGACTTTTGGTAGAATTGGATAATGTCGCAGAACCTAAACATTCTGTCCCTCTCCCACCACTCATCTCCTCCCAGTACCTCATGTGAAGCTCCATTGCGAGTGCGGTAAGTGAGACCTCGCGCTACGCGGTAAGCCTCCTCGTTGAGGTTGGGAATGGGGGACGCACACGGGGTGTGGGCTGGGAACCATATAATATCCGCTCAGGAGTTTGGCAAAATTACTCTCGGGGAAAACCTTGAAATCTTGGCGATAATTTGGAATCGCTGACTTGGTAGACACCCTGATAATAAAGGGACACAAGTGAAACAATAACTCAGGTGCAAATTCGTAACTGTTAATCCTACTGGTTTCAACTGGTTCCCGTTGGTAATGCAGCCCAGTTGCCAACTGGGACAAGTGGGGAATGCATTCTCAGTTAGGAATGCATTTCCGAATGAGAAATGATATATTCTCAGTTGGAAACAGGCTTCACTCCCCCTTGGTGCCCAAATATACATACGCTCCAGCTTGCTCAAGTAATCTTGAACGTGGAAATAATTATCACTCTAAGAACATCAAACACTCCAAAGAACTCAATGTTAAAGGACCCCTGGCACCAAATCGGGAAGCTCGAGATGCTTGTGTTGTTTGTCTTTCATGCGAAGCCACATCTGAGCGATTATTAGGGGTTATCGCGTTGTCTGGAAAATATTTTAATTGGGTTTTAAAGTAAGTGTGCGCGCTCTTCCGAGTATTTAGGTAGAATCGACATCGTCTGTTGTTTCACATAGACCGGGGATCCCCTTGTGGCGTTGCAGAAGTCAAAGCAGAGCACGCACAAGCGCAATACCCCGACTGGCACCCAGTGAGGACTATTGTTCGTCACCGTTGTCGGGCTGCTCTCAATGTGGTTTTGGCTGTTTTCACCAGGAAGGCTTTCCTTTTTTTTTCTGAGGGGGTAACAGGGATGACTAAAAAATTGCTTGAGTGGAAGCTCCCGCAATGCCTTGCCAGAAGAAGTGAAGCCACCTTTTACCACTGCCAAGATGACGGAAACATGCTCTTTTCTGATAGTGCCCACTTAAAGATCAAGTGGCTTTGATATGTTATGTAAATGCTACGTTAGTTCTATATTAAAAGATAGTTGTTACCGACGAAATAACATACAGAAACGAGTATGGATGACTGAATCTTCAAAGAACTTTGCCTCCAATTCGAGGTACACTGAGGAAAACTACTAACTGTAAGACGCACATGGACCACTATGTGACCAGAAGAAGTTCCCACATTAAACTCGTTGGGCGTGCGAGAGAAACGCTTCGTTTTTAATAGCTCAACGGTGATGCTTTATCATGCCCCTACGAGAGTGTACTAGAAGTGCACCCCTACTAAGACGGCCGCCATCTTGCCAGAGGAACGGCTTTACTTGTGCGCAATAGTCTCCACTCCAGCAATTTGTTTAATCCTCCTTGGAGGAAAAGCCCCCACATTTTTTCATTCTTCACCAACCGCGGGTCTCCCTATTTGAAAAGAGTGTGTTTCAGCGTCTCCTAAGCTTGAGCGCACTTGGACCTATGGCGCTGCACCGCTACAGGGCGCTAGAGATTAAGTTATTTAGGTGGGCGTTTCGAGCTGACGCAAAATCGTTTTGAATTAACGCCGCCAGCAATATTTATACGATGCCTTAGAACATTTACGATATAGTTAACGCATTGCCAGATGCAAAACTAGGAGTTACTGTAAAAAGCCCGCAAACAATACTTTTAATGTCAGGGGTACTTTAAAGGGGCCCTGAAACACTCTTGTGAGTTACCATGGAAATATTTTCCGGAAAAGAATATTGTGCGTGTCATAAATTCAACGTCGCAAAAAATTTTAATAATACATCCAGCACTTGTAAAGTAAGTAAGATTTGTCACGTGCTGCAATCGGATTCTCTCGTCCCAACGAAAGAACTGTAACCTAAGCAGGGATAGAGTTACTGTATATGTAAACGTATCATATACAGTAACTCTAAGCAGGGAGGAATGCTAGAGGCAAAGGAAAACCGCTGCCCACGCCTCGTGACCTTGAGCACTTTTTTTTTCGAATACGCAGGTTTTTCAGATCACACGCGCGGATGGATGGATGAATCGATATGGCTGCGCCCTTAAGATTGGGCGGTGGCTAGCGCCATCAAGCCGTAATACTTAATGAACCAAAAACTAGATTTTTTTACCTTTAAATAGTGAGGTTGAGGATTCGTACTTTGCAGTGAAGCGTTTAATTTTCACTCGTGCCTTCACTTTAGCCACCAATCAGATAACCCCCTTCTGGTTAATTATACCCACTTAAAGTCTATTTTGCCCTCCCTGTCCCTAAACCCCAACGCTTTGAAGAACTCTGCGCCATCATCCTGAACTATAGCCACTTGATAGCTAAGCCACTTGATAGGGGAAGCCCTTTACACAACATTATCAAGTGTTCGGCAGCTCCTTCTTCTTCCTCTCCACACGAACTGCATACCGTGTCTACCCCTTCGTATTCGGCCCGATATGTCTTGGTTCGCAATACTCCCGTCCTGACCTCAAACAGTAGAGAACTACCCCGACTATTATCATAGATCCTTTCCTTGGCAATTTCCTGCTTAAAAGTTCGATAGATCTCTACTGCGAACTTTTTAATTATACCCATTCTCCACATATCGTCTCAGCTTCCTTCACCTTCTTCTTAACCGATAATTCTTTTTGGTTTGGCCCCCTGCTGTTTTTTAAGTATTTACTAGTCAATTTTCTGGTTCACTTCCTCCATTTTGTATCGACATTCTTCATGTACAAGTAGCTGAAAACCTTCCATGCCCAATGCTCTTCCCCCATTTCTCTCAATCGCTTCTCAAATTTCATCTTGCTGCTAGCTTTTCTGCCCTCAAATGATGTACATACCATATCATCTTGTACTCCTTGATTTGGTGTATTCCCGTGAGCTCCTAAAGCAAGCATACCTATTCCACATTGCCTAATTTCTAATCTTGCTTGAACTTCTGATCTCATGCACAAGACCGCATTGCCGAATGTCAGACCCAGAACCATGACCCCTTTCCATATTCCTCTCACAACATCATACCTATTGTAATTCTACAGCGCCCTATTTTTCATCACTGCTGCATTCCTGTTACCTTTAGTCGTCACGTATATTTCGTGTTCCCTTAGGTACTCGGTCCCATTGCTTATTCATACGCCCAGATATTTGTATTTATCTGTTATCTCTAGCGTGACTACCTGTATTCAAAGCTCACAGCCTTCGTTGTCATTGAGAATCATGACTGCTGATTTTTTCTTACTGAATCTGAAATCTAACTTATCTCCCGCATTGCCGCAGATGTCCAACAATCTCTGCAAATCTTCCTTGTTTTCGGCCATTAACACCATGTCATCTGCGTACATTAATGCTGGTAGTGCCTGATCAATGAGTTTTCCTTGTTTTACGAAAGAGAGGCTGAAGCCCTGTCCACTTCCCTCTAAATTGACTTCTAAATTTTTGTAGGTACATCATGAATAATAAGGGTGACAGGGGACACCCCTGCCTAAGCCCCCCGTTTTACTTCTGCAGGCTTGGATACCTGTTTTCCCACTTTATAACTACCTTGTTACCTTTATAGATATCCTTTAAAAGATTAGTGAGTACATCTTTCACGCCTACTGTGTGAACTATTTCCCACAATTCCCTCTTGAACCACGCTATCGTACGCTCCCTTTATATCCAAAAATGCTTGCCACAGGGGCCTGTGTTCCTTTTCTGCTATTTCGATGCACTGCGTCAGTGAGAACAGATTGTCGTCCAACCTCCTGTGTTTTTGAAACCCATTCTGCAGTTCCCCCCGCACCCCCTCATCCTCTATCCATGCCTGCAGTCTTTACTCAATAATCTGCATTGCCACCCTGTACACTACTGATGTCACTGTTATAGGACGTGTTCATGTCAGCTTTGTCCCCTTTTCCTTTATGGATCGTGCTTATCCAGCTAAGTTTCCATCCATTGGGGACTTAACCATCGATTACTGTTTTGCTCACTGCCTCTCTCAGCCTGTCTAGACTTCGGACCCAGTGCCTTTATGAGCATAATGCGAATGCCATCTGGGCCTGTTGATGTACCACTAGGAACCCTCTTCTCAGCCTTTTCCCGCTCTGGTTGTGAAAACGGAGCCATTGTGCCACTTGATCCATCCTTGTCTATTGTGGTGAATAAGACACTTCTTTGTTGAATTTTTTCTGTCACCCTTGTTCTTATATTTTCAATAGCTTCACCCCCCTAGCCTAGCACCTTGAGCTGTTGAGCTGTAGTTATACACCTCTGCTCTAGGCTCGTCTCATTTCTTAGGGAGTTTAGATGGTTCCAAAACTTCGCAGTGGCCTTTCTATCTTTTTTATGTAGTTCTGCCAGTCACTGAGCTCCCTTTCTTCTAATCTTTTCATTGATCAGAAAAGATGCAGCTTAGAAAGATTTCCCATTTTCTTTCAACATCATCTGTCGGTTCACCCCGCTGCTTAGCACGTCTGTGCTTCCTAGAGGCTTCCTGACATTTTGCTATGGCTCTCTTAACTTCCTCATCCCACCAACTTTTGGGTTTGTGTGTTCTTTTCCGGAGTGACTTGTCACGTTCCTTAGCAAGCTCTAGCTCAAACAGTCTAATTAGATTCGTGTATGTCCGCACTGTTTTATTATCCTCAGTGATCACTTTCTCAGTTTGTTTAGTGGCTATTTCAATTTGCCTTTCTGAATAAAAATTTTCCTGTAGTTGCTCATCTTGTCTCCTTCCTACTTTCACTGCTCTTCCAAAACTTAGCTTGATACGTTTGTGATCACTACCCAGACTTCTTGAGTTACCTTCGTCTATGTGCATTCCCCTGAGCTTATCATACACATATGTCACACCCGTGCGTATTCTATCGTGGACTGCAGCCTTCCTACATCCCATGTTATTTGCTCTTCACACTTCTCGGAACTGTTGCAAATGATCAAATCAAGCCTTTCACACATATCCGTCGACATGTTTGCTTAGCAACGCCAGGATCCGTGGATAGCGTCTCTCTTAGAGTACCTGTCTCAGACGTATCTACGTACCGACAACCGTTTACTTCGACGAGCTGCTCGCCATTTTACCATCCGTGACGGTTTTCTGTACCGGTGAAACTACCTATCTGATGACCGCAATTGGTGGCTGGTAATTGCTTGCCACCTACGTTCTGACGTCTGTGCCACTTTCCACGCTGATCTGCAGTACGCCCACGCAGGTGTAGTGAAGACGTATGCTTGCCTACGAATTCGATATTACTGGTGCAGAATGTACCACTTTGTTAGGCAGTACGTCCGTTCATGTACCTTGTGCCAACGCCGGAAGAGCTCCCCTCGCACAACAATAGGGCCACTCCAGCCACTGGCTTGTCCTTCTCGGCCTTGTGGCCGCATCTGAATCGACTTGTACTGTCCCCTACCATACACACCAAATGAAAACCGCTGGGTCATCGTAGCCATGGACCACCTCACGCGCTATGCCGAAACTTCGGCGCTTCCCGAGGCCAGTGCGCGTGAAGTCAGCTTGTTCATTCTGCACAACCTCGTCCTTCGGCATGGTGCACCCAGTGAGCTTCTCAGTGAATGTGGGCGTTCCTTCTTGTCGGAAGCTGTAGAAGCCCTCCGACACGAATGCAACATCGTGCATCGAACAACCACCGCATATCACCCCCAAACCAACGGGATGACCAAGTGATTTAATCGCACGCTGGGTGACATGCTCTCCATGTATATTTCCGATGACCATACGAACTGGGACCGCATACTCCCATTCGTTACTTACGCTTACAACAGCGCAATTCAATCTACAACTGCATTCTCTCCGTTTTTCCTTCTTTATGGTCAGGAACCTTTGTTGTTCTTGGACACTATCCTTCTGTACCGCCCAGACCCTTCAAAATCGACGACTTTGGCCGAAGCCGCCACATATGCCGAAGAATGTCGGCAGCTCGCACGTGCGCTTACTACGCACAATCAGGCTCGCCAGAAGCACTCACATGACCGACACTCATCCCCATCGTCATACGCGCCTGGAACAATCGTGTGGCTCCGCGTGCCATTGTCTGCCCCAGGCCTTTGCTCAAAGTTCATATCCAAATATGACGGTCCGTACAGGATCCCGCGACAGACATCACCAGTCAACTACATGGTTGAACATATTCAGCCACCTACAGATCAACGGCGCCACGGGCGCGAAACTGTGCACGCCAACCGTCTAAAACTTCACTACGACCCACCAGTACTGTATGTGCCATAGGTCGCCAGGATGGCTCGTTTTGCACCGGGGAGTCAATGTAGTGACAAATACGGGCTCTGCTATAGAAACGACGAAAAAGACGCTTGTTGTGGCGGAGGTTCGTGCTACTGTAGCTGCTGCTGAATCCACTGGCTGCTGTCTCACTGCTGTTCGGCCCTTTAACGGTACTTTTCGCATCCACTTACTCTGAACTCCTGGTCTTGCCTCTCTGCCGGGCGATGAACGCGCGCACACTGTTGCTCGCGAAATTTTCCCTGTGGGTGGCCCGGCAAGGCGAGGCGATCATTTCGGAGCGGGGGACCTTCTCCTCACTTTCAAAGACGTTCTTCGTCACTACAGGAACGTCCGTCGCACTCAGAGCGCCCCACCGCCATCTTTCTCGCGAGAGGAGGCAGTAGCGTTACGCCAGCTACAAACTAAAACATTTCCCAATCTAGTATGACTTCACAAATTCTACCCGCAGTGCTATGGAGACCGTTGCCCCGGCTGTGGAAACTCGCCCAAGACCTTCCATGTCTCGATCGAGTGCACTGCGAACATCTTTCCTCCCTTACCTGCTTTCCTTTACCCTTTGCGTAACGAGAAGCTATGGGATGATGCTCTCCGTGATGGAGAGGCCCTCCGAGCTCTGCTACAGCGGGCCCGGCTCGTCACTGCAGTCGTCCTAGGGACCCCGGACTAGGGGTTCCTCCCACGCCCTCCTTCTCCATGATTTTGTGAATAAAGACGTTTCTCTCTCTCTCTCTCTCGTACGAACTTCTACTCGTGATGGCCGTTTGTTTGAATTTAGGTGTGCACTTAGATCAATATGGCAATCAAGGGAGAGAAAACCGTGAGGAACCAAACGCTATTTACTTTGTAATTGCGCTCATGCAATCTATCATTTGTGGATCTGCTTGTCTGGCCGATATAGCCCTTTCCACGAGTGAGTGGATGTCGATAGACTACACATTTGCCACGCATTCAACAAATTGGTTTCTATGCTTCTTTTCACGTACCGTCTATTTTATCTTGTCTGGTCTTATGCTTTTTGAGCATAGGCTCAAAAATTTATTGGGCGCTGGGAAAACTACCCTTGCGGCACATTTTTCGTGACCTTCTTTATGTTTTGAGAGATCTAATGTATGTATAAGATGACGCAAACTTTTTCCTGCTTGAGCTCGCCCTATCTGCATTCTCGCAATTTTTCTTTGGATATTTGCTGGACAAGCCTTCTGTGACTGAGACGATGAGGCTCTTGGATAACCGGCAAGGGGCCCTGCAACAATTTTTCAGCGTGATCAAAAAGTGCTGCCGATCAGTAATAGAGGCTCCCGACAACACGCGAGCCAAATAATATAACACAGCACGCGGCTTGGAATTCACAATAAATTATCGAAGTCAGCTAAAAATTGCTTTCTCTTCTCAACAAATCACACTTTATGCCCAAAAATCACACGTGAACGACCTATCTATCAGCCATTGGCTGATTTGGATATGGCGCGCTCGCTCGTTACAGAGATCGCCGCTGGAGGCCGCGACTTATCCACGCGTGTGAGCGCGATCACACAGAGAAAAGCCGCGCATTCGAAGAAAAAAAAATTGCCCGCAGCTTCCCTCGGGGGAACAGTGAGGAGGATGCGGAGCATATAATTGGTTAACGGGGTGTTAAAGTGCGACTTACTTGGGTCGATGGCTAAATTGGTTAACGTGGTTGTAGGAGGGGGTGTTAAATGAGTGAACACGTACACACGTATGCGAAAGGGCGGCGCTGGTCGAAGGGACGTCGATCATTGTGTTTGTGGATTCGTTGGAATTCATTTCACCGCGACCTTGGACGTCGACGCGCCGTACAAACCAACCGACGAGCGGCAACTGAGCGAGCGAGCGCCGACCTTGAGTATATATACAGCGCGACGGCGCATGCACTGTCAGCTGTTGAATGTTCTCGAAGCGCGACGGCGCATGCGCGTCCACTGGAGAATCAGGAGAATTGTAGATGTCGAACGCGGTGTGTAGAGGAGGAAGGGTGCACAGATGGTGGAGGAGTGAAGCGCGCGCGGTGTGTAGAGGAGGAAGGGATGCACAGATGGTGGAAGAAGGAGGAGGAAGCTTGCGGACGGCGCCGCACTACAAGCCTCGAGTATTAGATGCTCCGCATCTAAAAAAAGTGCTCAAAGTCAGGATGCGCGGTAGTTTCTTTGCCCTCCCACCCCTTCCTGCTATGCTTCCAGCGCTTTCGTTGGGACGAGAGAAGAGAGAATGCAATTGCAGCATGCGATGAACCTCTTTAGGTCCCCTCGCGCTGGACAGATTCTTAACATTTTTGCGGCGTTTGATTCATGAGGCAATAAGCTCTTCGAGTGAATTCATGCCATGGTTACTTGAAAAAGTGTTTCAGGGCCCATTTAATTGCGAGACCAGTCGTCTGAGGCTTGCATACATGGGGCACTGGCAAGACTTCTTTATTGCCTCACTCAAGCACATATTTTTTGCGATTCCCCGTTTCACAAATTTAGTGTGCGTGAAGCGAAACTGCAAAAGCGGCTCATTTGTTCTGGATTCATAACGTCAACACGTCTTTTCATCAGATAATTGGAATTTATTGCCAAGAAATTTGATTTTCCATAACATGAAATTTTAAAAGTAACTTCAGGTGGGTTAAAAAAGTCGCGATAAATGCTACACACGCTTGTACACTCAGTGGTGCAATTGGCAATCGTGTCATTGATAAAAACTAAAAATCATCGATGTAACTAAATACCTTCACAACATTGTATTGTTTCTGGTGCTCGGATAGGTTCTTGTCCAATTCAACGAGAAACAAATCACTCAAAGCTGGTGCTAAGCGAGAGGCAATGCACACTCCTTGTTTTTGCAATCACGGGGTACCATTGTTTTTTTATAAACGCCAACGGCAAGCAAAATCTGAGAAGTTTTCAAAAATAGTCGACAGATGTACCCGCTTGTGTGCTAAATCTAACGGCATGGTACTCATCGATACAATTACCAACACGTGTTAATATTGCTGATTGTGGCAGAGAATAATAAAGATCTTTAATATCTGCAGAAAAACATGTTTTAACCCTAGGTTTTTTCCGCCCTGTACAAAACTTATCACTTGTTCGAAACATTTCGTCAGATCCCGGCTGCGCCGGCTGCATTTTCAAAGGAGGCGAAAATTCTGTAGGCCAGTGTGCTCAAACTTGTGTGCACGTTAAAGAACACCAAGTGGTATAGATTTTAGGAGCCCTCCACTATACGGCGTCTCTTATAATCATATGGTGGTATCGAGACATTAAACCCCACATATCAATCAAACAGTCTGTCAGGAAGGGATCCTTTATATCAGGCAAGTTTAATGATCTTTGTAGATACACAGCTACAGCTTTCTGGCATGTGTTTTTCTCGAACACTATCATTCTGAACTATCACTTTCTTGCGCCTTTTAGGGCTAAATAATGTATCCAGACAGTCATTCCTATTTTTTTCCGATGCAGCTAAGCACACCTTCTACATTATTTTATTACACAATTTCATTGATTTTGCTCTCACTTTTGCAATGGGAATGTCATCGTTCTCGCTGAAAGCTGCCGTAATAACACCTTTGGCCCTTTCTTCAAATTCTGCACGCGAAAAAAACCACAAAGCCTCCTTCTTTATCAACTAGAAGTACACTCGGCACATGATGCGTCAAGTACGTTTGATCACGTTATGAAGGCAAATAATGGCAAAGAAGCTTACACAGTTTCGAGGCATCTACACCGTCGTTGACGATTCTAGTGGCTGAATTCTCGGAGCCTGCCTCGAAACATGACGCACGATTTATAACAGTTCAGGCTTCTGCTTTTGGGGTTGCATGGTAAACATGTAAGTGAAGTGTGGCAGATTGGTATCACACACTATCACACACTCGTAATCACACACTATCGTCATGTAAGTGAAGTATTGGGACTTGGGCCAAAGCTTAGAAATAATAATAATAATAATAATAATAATAATAATAATAATAATAATAATAATAATAATAATAATAATAATAATAATAATAATAATAATAATAATAATAATAATAATAATAATAATAATAATAATAATAATAATAATAATAATAATAATAATAATAATAATATAATAATAATATAATAATAATAATAATAATAATAATAATAATAATAATAATAATAATAATAATAATAATAATAATAATAATACTATTTTATTATTAATGCTATGCGCAGCTGTACGAGCCAGAACCACGATATGTTTATAAGCTACGCCATGGTGGAGATCTCTAGAAATCTCGACCATCTATCTACTTTAGCGTGCTTAAAAATAAAACATTGCACCATTATTTGGTATTTCATCTTCATCGAAATGCCGCTGCAAGAGTCGAACCTCTGACCTTCAAGTCCGCCGTTGTGCACAATAACCACTGCATCACCAATGTGGGCAACTCACTTTGACTTACGTGCTCTTTAAAAAGCCTCAGATGATCGAAATTTTTGGCCCCATTCACTACGGCGTGCGTCGTATTGATATGGTGGTTCCGGAACATAAAACCATAAATAATATTATTCTTATTTATTTGCAAGGCACTTTCTGAACGATTTTTTTATTCATAGTATATTCCTCATTTAATCTTTTTCCACCTAAAAGCACACTGTATGTATAAATGAATATGCCTGTATGCGGGCAAGCGTTTCTTCATTCTGTCCCATGCCAAATTTATAATAATAAGGCACATGCGTTTTTTAACTGGTTTCATTTGCAAGGCTGTCACCAATCACATTATCAGTTAGTGCACATTTTTTTTTCAAAATAAAAAAAAATGGGAAGAATTTATCTTTTCGCAACTTCCCATTCTTTCCATTCTGAAAGTCTAGGTTAGTAATTACACCTGCAATATATTTTTCGGCTATTCAGAGTGCAGTTGGTACTGCTCTTCAAAACATCCTGAAACCAGGTAGAAGGCCCGATCACTCGTAATCACACATTCACTTGATAACACTCTTCCTCGTATGCACGTGCCTCCACGTACTAGCCCAGATAAAAAAAAAGGCCTTCACGATTCACGTCCACAATACGGCGTGTTGACAACTGAGCACTTCGGAGCTGTCGCATTAACTTTGCCAAACGCTTTGGGGCGAACATGACCGGACGCGTTTCACATTTGCAAGCGCTTCCGTGCAAGGTACACGATAACACGTGCGCATTGCTTATTCTCCCCCAAACACGTGGCTAAGCGCCTGTTTGCTCCCACGTGTGGCTCAATTACTTCCTGGGGCAGCCCCAGATGCAAATCTAGCAAGAGGTGACAGAATGCGCTGAAACCTGAAAAGGTAACGGGAAAGAGATAAATCCACCCCCAAACGCGATGCAGAAGCTTGCATTTGCGAATGCAAAGTTCTTCGCTGTAGGTCGTTTGTTTACAAGGACAGCCACTTCCGTGGAATGAATCGCTTGACATTGACAATGACCCACTCACGCATATTGTGCGCCCTCGTTGCATACCGCTACAATACCCTCAACAAGGTCTCGGCCTCGACCTGACTTCAAGCGAGAATCTTTGCTTATGCTGTTTAACATCGCTATGAAGATGATATTCAGGCATACATTTCATTTTTGTTATTGTTACATTTTAATTGAGGAATGTGCGGATAGGCTGCGAGGAAAAAAAAAAGATCCAGGGAGGCTGTACGGAGACAAGGTCTCCTAGAACCCCCCCCCCGTGTGGTATAGCCCGGACCACTAACACGCCGGATCAGGAAATGTTTATTCACTCACTCCGATGAATAGCGATTGTTTTTGTTTTTCACCTTGAACTCCCGCAGCGCGAAAGCAGCCTCTCTATATACCCGTTTATCCATAGGGTCTTGCTTTTCTTGTGATATGTCCCATATCTCCACTACTTGAGATGAACAAAATTTTAGTGATTCCTACCAGAGTAGAAGTTCCTTAGCTCGGATTTCACGGGATCAGAAGAAAAATGTGCCAATTAAAATGCTGAGTTATCAAAATTATGGAAAGAATACAATGAACAGACGTCGAATAATTCAACACACCTTCATTTTCTTGGTGGATACGCAACTCCTGTACTTATTTCGCATGTGATAAAATCAAAAAGCAACATTTTTGTCGCCCAGCTACTTCAGCTACAACGCAGCTTCGGCGCCAAATTTACGTGTTTATTAGACCGGAACGCGCTCTACACACCTCCCTTATTGCGTACCACGAGGCACGGCACCTCTGGGATGCATGGGGGAGGGGAAGCTGTTACCGCCAGAATTTTCGCCTGCCCCCTCTTTGCCCTCCCCCCTCCAATCAAGCATAGTCAAAACACATCGCGTATGTTCCCAGCCCCCGGCCCCTCCGAAAGAACTTTCCGCACGTCACGATAGATTTTTCGCAGGTAAAGTTGTCGGCAAGTGACGGTTCACCCATCACAACTATATATTTATTTGATTTGCATACACCGCTACGCAAAGACGCTGAAGAAAGAGGGAGAGAGCAGGCTGGCCACTTCCACCTGGAGGGGCACAGCGCCTGCTTACTCTGTTGCGAGGAGGGAAGAGATATAATGAAAGGAAGATGTTGGAGAGAAAAAGAGAAGGGAAGTAACTAAAACAACGATGAAGACTCAGACCTGCATAAATAAGCTAGAGATACAAAAACCGTCTCGAAACGGGCCGGTCGGGTCTGTTTGATCCATAAAAGTCAGATAGAACTCAATGGGCCTGGTCGCGTCGAGAAACACAACCCCTCGGAAGGAGGTGTAGCAAGCGAGCTTATATGTCAGCATACCGACCACGGCTGAGAAGGCTTCATTTTCAACCGCTTCTGCCATATTTAAAGTTTGCGACGTTGCGCATGCATTGCCTCAAGTTTAAGTGAAACTGCTCACACCAAGATCCTCACGAGGACGAAGCTGTTGTCACTAACTCATGACAGTGGTTCGGACAGCGTCACTTCGTTACGCTCGTCTGCGATGCCGTTTTTGCCCCTGGGCATGCACATTTCGGACGAGGATCTTACGAAATAATCATATCGGTCAAATGGGGATGAGTAGTGGGAGTTGGATGTCATTTTACCATCCATATAGGGTAGATGACCAGATAACACGTCCAAATAATTCAAGTTTCTTAATTAACAAAGATCAAGTTAATGAGATTTTTGTTTGGTCCGTCGTTCGAAAACGTAGTATAACCCCGCAGTAGAAGAATGCACTGCAGTACGTTCTTCTATACAAGTGAATATGTGGGCTGGCAGCATTTTGACTTGGTGGAGTTGGTACACAACTGGATACGCTTCAGCGCGATTTAGACGAAGACTACAGGAGACACACACAGACACGTACATTGTTTTCGGCACCACTTCTAGTAGAAAATCGATATGTGGGGTTTAAAGCCCCAAAACTACCGTATGATTATGAGAGACGCCGTAGTGGAGGGCTCCGGAAATTTCGACCACCTGGGGTTCTTTAACGTGCATGCAAATCTGAGCACATGGCCCTAGAACATTTCCGCCTCCATCGGAAATGCAGCCGCCGCAGCCGTGATTCGAACCCGTGACCTGCGTGTTAGTAGCCGAGTACCTTTGCCACTAAACCACCACGTCGGGGCAGTAGAAAATCGAGCCTCCCGCTGCTTAGAAGAAGGGGTTCATTTACAATTAACCCCAGCCCAACTTCGTGGGTTGCTGCTATAGCGCGTGAATTTGAAGGGCAGAACTCTCGTTGTCTTCGTCGACGATCTTTTTCCAACATTTTTTGTCGTCCAGCTACTTCGACCTCAACGCAGCTACGGTGGCGCAATGACGTGTTTGTCAGCCCGAAACGAGCTCTGCACACCTCTTTTATTGCGTACCACCAGTGACGGCCCCAACGGGATGCTTGGGGTAGGGCCGAGCTGTAAACCCCAAAATTTCCACCTGCCCTCCCTTTGCCCTCCCCTCCCCCCATTCTCCAGAGCTTGTATAGTGAAAACACGTCTGCCCGCGGCTGCGTTATGTGCGTCTCCTATGGTCTTTGTCTGAAGCGCGCTAAAACCTATCGAAGTGGGCTAGCAGGCTTCTGTTCAAGGTGACAATGAGTGATGCGAAGCACTGATGCGCGGACACACAGGTAAGAAGACTGTGGAAGCAAAATAATGGCAACATGAGAGCAATGGCTACAAAATGAAGTGACCATAGCTTATAGCACAAATATAAGTTTTGTCGAATAGACGGGCATCACATCGGTCACCGACGTTAACGCAAAGTGCTTCATATCATATCTCATTATAACATGCATGTTAGGTGGACCAGCTTGCATCACATTCCCAATTTATTAAGAGGAAGCGTCAACTGACTATGCCTTGTCATAGTACACTACCAATGCTTGTTGCTATAAAGAACTTTACAATATAGTGACATCATAGCATCATAACACAGTAAAACCGGATAACAAACAATAGTATTGCTATTGGCGCAAATAAACACCACCACCATGACAAATATTATGCCACCACGAGCCCAACTGCTATAGCGTAATATAATTACCCTCTCCACTAAGAGGTTGCTTGATGAGGGTCATTGTAGCAGCTTTGTTCGCGTTTTTCTGCTACAATATTATCGCACAGTTGGACAAACGGTATATCTCACATTTTTCAAAACCCGCAAAATGTCTTATAAAACTGGCGGTGTTTATGGGTTCATCGCAAGCTTTGAGTTATAAATTAACAATGTCTTGCACTGTTACCGTTCTTGGCTTGATACATGTTTCGTCTACATGGTAGTGAATGCGTAGACGAACCATGTGAATAACTAGGGGAATAAATAATAGGGCGGAGCACTTACGGCAAGCATTCTCAATTCACTGATGGTAGTCTACCATTATCTCTCAAGAGGAAGGTGGATAATAGCTGCTTCTTACCGGTACTTCTGTATGAAGCATACACCTTCAGACGAAGAGGGGTCAGTTTTTATTGACGCTCAAGCAGTGAGCTACGGAAAGGAAAATGAAAGGTGTAACCTCATGGGACAAGAACAGGTCAGCGTGGATAAGGGAAAAACCGGCTATTCTATAAACACCCTCAGTTGGAATCAAGAAGAAAATGGCGTGGACATGGCATGTAGAGCGTAGGCACGGTATCGGCTGATAAGCACGAATGACACTCTGGGCTTCAAAAGAAGGCGAGCGTGAAGGAGAAATGTTGAAAGATTGCTGAACAGATGAAAGTGAGAATTTTGCAGATATAACCTGGCAGCAGCACGTACTGGACTGGTTTGACTGTCAAAAAAAATTGCCCGCAGCTTCCCTCGGGGGAACACTGAGGAGGATGTGGAGCATATAATTGGTTAACGGGGTGTTAAAGTGCGACTTACTTGGGTCGATGGTTAAATTGGTTAACGTGGTTGTGAAATGGGGTGTTAAATTGCGACTTACTTGGGTCGATGGCTAAATTGGTTAACGTGGTTGTAGGAGGGGGTGTTAAATGAGTGAACACATACACACGTATGCGAAAGGGCGGCGCTGGTCGAAGGGACGTCGATCATTGTGTTTGTGGATTCGTTGGAATTCATTTCACCGCGACCTTGGACGTCGACGCGCCGTACAAACCAACCGACGAGCGGCAACTGAGCGAGCGAGCGCCGACCTTGAGTATATATACAGCGCGACGGCGCATGCGCTGTCAGCTGTCGAATGTTCTCGAAGGAGAAGCGCGCGCGCGGCACAGATGGCGACGGCGCGACGGCGCATGCGCTGTCAGCTGTCGAATGTTCTCGAAGGAGAAGCGCGCGTGGCACAGATGGTGGGCGACGGCGCGACGGCGCATGCGCGCGCGTCAGCTGTCGAATGTTCGAGAAGCGGTGCGGACGGCGCGGACGGCGCACTACAAGGCGCGAGTATAAGATGCTTCCGCATCTAAAATGGGAGTGACCTTTGCCTTTTAGGTGGTGCAATCAGGCTGCCGATGACGATAAAGGAGAAGTAG
Organism: Rhipicephalus annulatus; assembly: GCA_013436015.1. Lineage (NCBI taxonomy): Eukaryota > Metazoa > Arthropoda > Arachnida > Ixodida > Ixodidae > Rhipicephalus > Rhipicephalus annulatus. The sequence continues at coordinate 270,762 of WOVY01011555.1, read as the reverse complement.
GAGATGGATTCACATAAGGCGGATTTTAACACAACATGCAATGCTATGTAAATAAAAATGAAGAAGCAAAAAAAACGTAGCAATCGTCACGCACCTTTGCTGGACAGCTTCGACAAAAATGTCTATTGTCTAGTTTGTACATCGTATTGAGTAGAACGATGATTTTGCTCACAAAATAATCAGAGGAACCCCAGATTTTTTTTGTTATTTAACACCCCTAACAGTCGTCTAGTCAGTTCGTTCCTTGAGGAGATTGTTGGTCATACATTGTGCGCCATATTTACTCGAATAGAAGATAATTATTACACTTTTTCCTACATTCGTGCTACTTAAAGTCGACCCTCTCGTTGCAGTGGAATGACGTAATAACTGCTTTTTTTCTTCACGCAATGAAAATTCTTTTTACATCACATTTGTTGCCACGTTACAACATAGTAGAAACGATGTGTTCATATTGTACGTGTGCGTGAATCCACATGCAATATCGAAGAACATTATGTCGAACGAGGTTAAGGCTACACCACATACTCATCATACCCGCCCACCAGTGGCTATGGCAGCGTGTCTAGCATACCTTTGGGTGTGTTCCAATACTCAGCGTATACGGCTAAATAGATAGCTAAATGGACGGCGGCCATCTTAAGGGTCATTCCAATTTTCACGTAGCCAGCAAAATAGAAAGCTCCGAGAAGACCACATGGTGGACAAATACGATGCAGGCTACTTAGCTGTTTAAACAAGATGGTGGCTCAGCGAATCGCTCTGATAGATCGGATCTTGCCGGAATGGTCGTCTGTACAAAAGCCGACGCTTCCTTAGACGCTCATTGTGAGTAACGTTTGTTTGTTTTTGCTTTCAACACTAAAGAGGCCAGAAAAGACAACTGTTACGATTCTTTATTCTAGCTTTTTCTTCTCGACACGAGGTGGCGCACCGTCGCGTAAAAGCCGTCCAGACGTGTTTCAATTCTCGGACAGCATGGGCTCGGTGCTGTCATCTAAGCTGTCTGCGTAGACTGTCTACATGCTGTCTAAAAATTAGAACACAACCTTTGCATCCGCGTGAGCCGTACTCAAGGTCAAGAAATATTGTTTCGAGTATCACTTTTGATAGCAAAATACACAGCACGTAAAGCTTCCCAGTGGGCTAACGCAGAGAAGCCCGGCGGCCGTCACTGTTTTGTGACCCACGCAAACCGAGGGAAGCAACATTGTTTTGCAGTCATTCGCAATGTATCGTCATATTGAGGCTTACAATCACACAGCAAGCTTGCCTAGGCTGCTTTGATTGATTGATATGTGGGGCTTAATGGTCCCAAAACCACCGTATGATTATCAGAGACACAGTAGTGGAGGGCTCCGGAAATTTCGACCACCTCCATGGGGTTCTTTCACGTGCACCCAAATCTGAGCACACGGGCCTACAACATCCTAGGCTACTGTGGCACTACTAACTATTATCATTAGATATACAATAAAAACCGCCACAGTTACCTGCTTCAACCTGTACACAAAAGAGGCCTTAAAAAGCGCGCTTATAACTCACTAACAGGCACACACGCACCAGAAGTGTAGCGACGGGGGTGGGAGTTCAAACTTTTGCCTCCTGCAGTATTTTTTTTTTACAATTTAGCATCTCTACATGTGCAGGCACGCATAAAAACACAAGCATGAACATACACACTGTATGTTTGTTTCCATCTCTCCTCTTCCCCTGAAAAAAATCCTAGCTTTTCTGGCAGACGCACCCACCAGTATGCTCTAGGACAAGTGGACATCGCAGTTAAACAGAAAGTCCTTGCAAAGAAGATGTAGTTGGGATTGTGGTGCACAACACAGAACAGCACAGAATTTTCTGTATTCACGCAACATCGCTCAGCTCAAAAGAACGCAGCGCACGTGAGCGCATCGAAACGCGGTCCTCGAAGCTGCGGTGGCTGCTCGCGTATTTGCATGCGCAGTTTTAGGGGCGAAGTTCCTTATAGCGGCACCCGTTCGTCCCTCGTAGCTGTTGTAGTAACAAGTATAACATTTTGACCTCCAAGGTGGTGCCGGTGAGATATTTCTTCTGTGCTTTGTTGAACAATAAAGGATAGTGTTCAATGTACATGCCAATGGCTGCTAAGGGGGAATGAGAGACAGGAGAATGCGGCTTTTATTTAACGCGCACGCTGCGAATTTTTTATTGTTCAACAACGCACAGAAGACAAGAAAGAGTTGCTACGTTATACTCGCTGGGCGTAACCTCCTAGGTTTTAGAAAGGTTTAGCGAGCGTTGGGCCGCAGTGCCATGAATACAGTGAACTAGTATATACCATGAACTCGAGGTGGTTAAAGGTGGGAAGTGGACCCAAAGCGCAGGCCGTAAGAAAGTGTGCGTGTGCCTCCTCTCGTTCAGTCCTTGGAATGTCCGCTTGATGGCGGTGCTTCTATATGACGAATATATGATGAAAAGATGCGAGATGGCTGTACTTGGAGTGTTGAATAGGTGGACGAACGGACACACAGACAGATGCATGGACGGACGCACGGATGGCTGCACGTCGGATGGACGCATGGATGGACGCAGGAGCGGATGCATGGACGAAAGCAGGGACGGACGCAAAGATGAACGTGTGGACGCACGAACAGATGCACGCACGGATGGGCGGATGGACGCACGGGCGGCCACACAGAAGCACGCATGGATGGACGGAAGCTTCGCCCCACTATCAATCATTCACTCCGTGGATATTCTGCCATTTTTTAAGTAATCGGTGCCGTGTCTGTGATCATCTTTTTCTGATTGGGCAAAATCATTCCCTATCGACGTTATCCACTTGACTTGTTATTTCACGCTGCCACATTTCATCGTTCCCTGGATTTGATCACTGGACCATTGATGTCACGCGCAGCAACAGAAGTGTTGCGCTACGAGACACGACAATAATCGTCCGATTGCGGGCTTCAAGAAAAAGAAAACATTTGAAGAGAACATTGAAAGATATGACAGAAACAAATAAAAATGAAAGAAGCAATTCAGTAACGCTCACGCGAACTACCACTTTCCCACAGGCGCTGTGCAGCAGATTCTTGATGACATCCGGTTTCGTTCACCGATGTGCCTGAATAGCATCGGTGAGCAAGAAGAGCGTCAAAAAATAGCCCGCTGATTTTCTACACTTCCATAGTTTGGCAAAATATATTCTAGCTAATGTTCTTTTGAGTTACATAAGAACTAAAAGAAATTGCCCTAAATATTAGCACGTTCTTTTTTATCAGAAAAACTAATAAGAGACTTTCCCTACCCTTGAGAAAACGTGAAAACGTCCTTTCCGTTTCGATGTTACGAGCTGGTAAGTGAGGTGACCGGAAGTTCTTCTGGCGCTCTACGTTTGCAATCTTGAAACCATCCATAGAGTCTCCACCGAAAGCCACGTAGCGGCAGTTGGAATCGCAGGTGGGCTTGCGTAGCAAATGCCGCCTTTCACTGAAAGCATGGTGGAAGTGGGGACGCCAAATTACACGTGTGTGCGTGCCCCAAATAATTGATTTTTCAGTGTTAACGTATGGAAAGGAGTCATACGTTGTAAAAGAGGACTTGTGTTCGATGCCATGGCTGTATGGGACGCCATTGTCAAGCTACGCATCAATTGTTTAGCACAGACAAACGTTCACAAGGTTCCCTACGAAGTGGAGCTCATCGTAAGTACGCCGCTTTCTTTGTAAGCCCCGTCCACGAATGCCTGCGTGTGTTGACGCGCGATCCGTATTTTCTCGACCCGGTCATTTTAGTGTTATTGGTTGGTTTCTTGTTTCTCTCCACGGGACGGCTTTAAGCTCTCCCATAGTAGAGTACCTCGTACTCTAAATCGTTACCCACTTTTTATACCCCCCCCCCCACCCCCCTGTTTTTTAGACTCTTCGCACAGGGACGACATTATGCTCCTCCCATGGTATACTCTTTAGAGTACCGAGTACTCAAAATCGTTAACCACTTTTTCTAAAGACAGCTTCTTCGTAGTCAATATCTGGGCATCTTCAGTGTGTATTGTCGGGCCCACAGGACGGTTTTATGCAATCGCTTATTAGAGCGCCTAGTACTCTAAATCGTTACCAAAATTTTCTGAAAACTAGCTTATTCTTTATATGCCACTTGTTTATACGGTAGACTTCGAAGAAGCACTGTCACATCGGCGCAGGGATTCCAGGGGCGCAGCCACGCGAAGGGTCAGCGTTGGTAAAACTTTGAAACGAGCATGATGAATGCGAGAAAAAAAATATGAGGGCACTTGGTTCAAGTGGCGCCAGACTGAGTAAACGCGGAGCTGTTGGTCACCTGGCTTATCATAGCTGCTTGCCTACGCTTTTGCTATAGGTAGGGCCAAGCGCTGCAAAAGGTTTACCTAATATGTTTTACCTGATAACACGTGGCTTCGGCGGGAACATCCCACGAGAGTAGAAACGCTAATTACGGAAGTTTTGAGAAAACATTTCACGAGATAAGTTACGTAACTATACTTATATACTCAGTGCGAAAAATAACGTGAATAATTACAAAATTTTTATTGTGTTTTTTTCCAGTTTTAGAAAAGTGAAATAGGTGACGAATTAGTTGAAAGAGTACATATTTGCAATATTACCAATATGCAAGCGAACGCTAGGAGTGGTCACTGATATTGCTTGAAAATCACGTGCTTGCAAATTCAATTTTCACGCAAAAGAAAAAGCCCCACCGCGGTGGTCTAGTGGCTAAGGTACTCGGCTGCTGACCCGCAGGTTGCGGGTTCGAATCCTTGCTGTGGCGGCTGCATTTCTAATGGAGGCGGAAATGTTGCAGGCCCGTGTGCTCAGATTTGGGTGCATGTTAAAGAACCCCAGGTGGTCTACGTTTCCGGAGCCCTTCGCTACGGCGTCTCCCATAATCATATGTTGGTTTTGGAACGTTAAACCCCACATATCAATCAATGCAAAAAAAAAACAGTAGGTAGAACCACAAACAAGAATAACAAAAAGCGAAATTTTAGCATCGACCACACGCATTGGGTATAGAAAAAAAATGTATGACAAAACTATAAAATGAAGCTGGAGCAACGTTATGCTAAAGAGCACATAGCAACCAGCTGCTAGCACCACCAGCAATAATAAAGAAAATAAAATGTGGGAGAAAACGCCACTTTAAAAGCTTCAATGAGTACAGGTGTGCAGCCAGTATGCCTGTTGTTGATGCGTGTGCACAGCGACATATCGCACACCGATGATCGCATTGCTGTGCCACCAACAGGTAAGATGCAGCCGAATCCACGCAACGCACGTGTGATTGCACGGCCCTTTTGTTAGGAACTTATCACCTGCTCAGCATTCTCCGGCTTTCCGCCTAATGCCGTTAATTTTATTAAGAGATTGGTTTGCATAGGATAAACTTTTATTTGGTCCTCCAAAACACAGACCACTGTGTTGCGGGCCGCTCCCACGTGGAGACTAAGATGCCGAGCTCCTCAGCCGCCTAGCGGGCTTGGTGGACAGCCCAGAGCTGATCTGCCAAGGACGAGCTGGGGATTGCCGCCTCCCATCTGGCAGAGGTGATGTTCGATATATGAGCGAATTTGGTGCACTGGCAGAGCATGTGTTCTAATGAATTTATTTTCCCACAACCTTATGGTGATCGCAGCTTTCAGTGTGTAAATGAGGAGGCCAGGTGAAAACTTAGTAGCGTTTTTTCTTGTTGTTTTTTAAGACGTAGCGACATAATTGGAGAAATAAAAACACGGTAATCGTTCTAACACTCCCGTAAAAAAAGCGCCATTGATTGCCATCTGCGTCGGACAGCCGCAGTTCAACGGCGCCGCCTTTCTCGCTCGTGAAACAGCACCGGAAACTTCTAGAAGTGGTTTCCTGGTAAGTTTTTTTGTACGTTTTTGAGCAGCCAACGACACATCAGTGTTTTCTAGACTTCCCTGAAGGCCATCAGAATCGTCAAATAGCGATGACAAACACATCCTTTATCGCACTCGCTCGCGGGACCCCTTCTGGCCGGAGCCCACCAACGCTTTTGACCAGTGGCGGCAGGTGGCGCTTTGCGCATCACCTGTTAAGTATTAAGTATCACGGCTAGGTTGCGATAGCCGCAGCCCGATCTCAAGGGTACAGCAATATCAATCCATCCATCAATCCATCTGTTCGGTAAATAGTGACTTTTAAGAGGGGATCACTATACTCGGTTGCATGCTGTTATTGATTGGCGTACAACACAGGCACCAGTACGCATATAAACTGATTGATTGATTTGTGGGGTTTAACGTCCCAAAACCACCATTTGATTATGAGAGACGCCGCATATAAACTGAAAAAAAAGAAAGAAGCCATGAATAGAAATAGAGTAAAAAAAGATAAACAACAAAAGAAGCAAATAGAAAAAACATAGAAAAATGTTCCGCAGAGAACGAATTAGAAACATGAAAAAGAAAGATAGCAGAAGATCTCCGCAATTCCTAAAGGCATGGCACCACTATTGCGAGGCAGCTGTAATTTTCGTTTTGCTCATGGGAGTTATTTCGCAAATGTATGCCACATTCGCAAGCGCATAAAAAGTCCTTATCGGACACTGAGGTTACTGGAGCACGAAACATTATTTACAGTGCAGCAAGTAACAAGGATCAAGTCACAACGCGAAAGAAGACATTCCGACTTCCCAGCTCGTATTTTCAATTATCGCCCGCAGGTATTTACCAACGAAAACACGCCTGTCTCTGCGGTCGTCGCATTGTTCGTGCCTACGTGCCGAGAAGGCAATCGCATCTACCGACGCAAGGCGCAGATGCAACAAAGCGTTCTGGTTTGTTGCTCGATCGCTTGCGGCGGCGAACTCTTCATGTTCTTACAGGCTTAAGATTTCGGTTAAGGACACGCGAAGTGGTTTAGTACAGGTGGTCGGAGCGAGTGCTTCGATTGAGTGTTTTTGTGCGGTGTAACTAGAGTGTGGCGAAGAAAGAAGAAAAGCGGCTCCTGCTCCGGGTGCACCACTGCAGAACGGTCGATGCATGCTTATTTGGACCACCGTCTAGTCGTGGTGATGATTGCACTGGTGCGTTTTGTTCTTGTACGTGTATCTGATGTCCAATGGCCTGGCATATATATGAGCTGTCAAGGTGATACAGGTAAATCGAAAAACAAACAAACAAAAAACACGCTGTGTCCATCGTGCAGTCGTCTAGGACGACTGGGAGCCGGAAACCACTTTCATTTCCTTCTAAACTGATTCAGCGAACCTTGCCTTGCTACCCGCAAAAACTCTCTGTGCCAAACGTGTTTTCGCACTAACTTCAGAATCGTAGGAACTGGAAGATTTCTCCTCTTCACCTGATTTCGCACCGGGATCTCCCCACCTATTACCATGACATCATCGCGTGACGTCACCATAAGCAACCATTTTTGACAATCTCTGTCGTCATTTTGCAATATAGTGACGTCAAGAAGCCGTATTTATGTGCGTTGACGTTGGCGGATAGGTCATGGCACTTTAAGAGGATCATATGTGAGGGCTGAAGTGCATGGCGTGTCGACTGTTATGTAGACCTGTGCGAATACATCTCCGTAAGGACCGTACGTGTGTGCTCGGCTATTTTGTGCCGGTTGGATCGAATGTTAACGATGGGCGTTATCAAAGACTTGATTTGCTGACTTTCGAACATTTCCTTATCGTTGCATTAGTGTTATTAGCGATGTGCGTATGAGTGTGCTTTTGCATATGTGTGCTTGGGTGTTCTCTTTTCCATGCACTGCTCTTAATGTTTTTCATTAAGGTATGTGTTCAATTTTCTCCCAAGGGCTAAGGAATTGCCGGCGCCGTATTTGTGCGCTTACATCTCCTTATGTATTATATCAGTTAAAATTACTTTTTCCCTAAGTAATAAAGCTAGCGAGATCAACCGACAACAGTAAGCACGTCTGAGAAGACCCCGGCACACAGCCTAGACACGCGTAACAGCTGGCTAGACAAGAAGCCTTCATGTATAAATATGCTTTATCACTGCTTAGTCCAAGCGATAAGCTTGCTTCAGAATTCTGTTTAGGCATTTTTATAGGCAGCTCGAGAAGAACAGTAGCTATGGGACATGGGATCATTTTGATTGATGTAGAAGAGAGTAAACTAAGTATGCGCTTTCGTTTTGAAAGAGGAGTTTGTGTTTGTGGGCTGCATGGAATTTCGTGTGTCCCTTTTGGATTTCCGGTACGCAAGGCACCTCAAAAACTGTGCGCCTAACACAAAGGGGGGCATTTAGCTACATTTTCACCATCAGTTTCTTGTCTAAGGTCCGGTCTATAGCTCAATCCAACACTGTGCAATAAGTGTAGGCAGCCGTACATTGCTTTGAAGATGTTCGGTCACACACGTCATCGTCGCACAGCGGGGCGACTTCATGCACTTCGACTCAGCCACAAAAACAAAAGCATGTACTCCACGGCGGTACGCCTTCTGTCTTACGCTTGCTTCAGAATTCTGTTTAGGCATTTTTATAGGCAGCTCGAGAAGAACAGTAGCTATGGGACATGGGATCATTTTGATTGATTTGATTGATATGTGGGGTTTAATGTCCCAAAACCACCATATGATTATGAGAGACGCCGTAGTGAAGGGCACCGGAAATTTCGACCACCTGAGGTTCTTTAACGTGCACCCAAATCTGAGCACACGGACCTACAACATTTCCACCTCCATCGGAAATGCAGCCGCCACAGCCGGAATTCAAACCCGCGACCTGCAAGTAAGCAGCCGAGTTCCTTAGCCACTTACCAGTGCGGTGGGGCCATGGGATCATTTTCAGTATAAGCAGTTTCTCTGACGTAGACTACAAACAATAGCTGCGTTTGTCCGTAGTGACAGCATACTTTGCGGGCATGAATGCCGAGTTCCCCTTTATTTTATTTATGATAATGTATAGTACTACCTATAGGATTTTCCCTGCAAGAACTACGATTTTATTATAAGGCACGCCGTAGCCTGCGGAAAGTTTCGACCATCTCGCGTTATATAGGGGGCAGTGACACCGCACAGCAATCGAGCAGCTAGCATTTTGCGTCCGTCGGAATGTGACCAACGCCACTGGAATCGAACGCTCCATTTTCATTTAAAAATCATGCGTGTTCTCTACCATGCTCATAGTTAAGCGATATTTTCCTCTGCTAATTAGTACGCTACATGAATATAGATGTTTGCCTTCCGCCAGTATTCAGGTAATAATACTGATAACATAGAAACCATTGTGAATTGCGCAACTCAACACGACACACGAGAAGGAGCAGGCGAGGGCAGGAGCTTGTACTCGTTTGTTCCTTCTCGTGTGCCCTATTTAGTTGCGTAACTCATGATGGTCTCTAGGTCAAAACACAATCTCACCCAACACTAAACTATTTTAATAGGTATAAGGATGAGGTTTAATTGACCAAAACCATCATATGAATATGAGAGATACCGTAGTGGAGCGCCCCAGAAATTTTTGGCCACCCACAGTTCTTTAACGCGCACTTTAGACTAAGTACACGGGCCCGAAGCATTCTCACCTGCATCTAAAATGAGGCCGCCATGGTTGGAATTCGATCCCGTGACCCACGGATCAGCCATCGATCACCATAATAAAGCTACAAGGGAGTGCATGCGTATCTTTTTGAAAGAAAGGCTTCTTAACTGACAAAACGTTCATTTTACCCAGGCCATCGAACTCAGCACGAATACCTTTCTATGGGGCTAGCCCCGCCATGGTGGTCTAGTGGCTAAGGTACTCGGCTGCTGACCCGCAGGTCGCGGGACCGAATCTCGGCTGCGGCGGCTGCATTTCCGATGGAGGCGGAGATGTTGTATGCCCGTGTGCACAGATTTGGGGGGACGTTAAAGAAACCCAGGAGCTCGAAATTTCCGGAGCCCTCCACTACGGCGTCTCTCATAATCATATGGTGGTTTTGGGACGTTGAACCCCAAAAATCAATCAAATCATGGTGCTAGGTACAGCAGTTGAGCTCAACTTGACGCGATGACGAAACAATGAACAGCTCTGACGAGTGGATGATGAGCTTTCGATATATACCCTCTCATTCTTTGTTGAAATACTCCAGAAAACCTGACTGCAAATGGCTTAATGGAATGCAAGGATTGCCCTTCTTCCATCAATATATTCTTCGTCGCTGAGCATCTGAGTTAGGATTACTGTCAAATTTTCCAAAGTCATGAATACTCATGTTTTTTAAAAAGCAAATGATATACATACACTTCCTGTATATGACGAAATTCTTCTCTATACATTCGAATGACCATTTGACAGCGCGAGTATTTCCCAGAGCAATTTACTTATGATTTACAAAGCTATCTTTGAGCGACACATAGGCACTTTTGGCGATGTACATTCAGGCCATTGTTTTTAGGACAGTACCTAGGCAGTGCAGGTTTTCAGTAGAGTCATTGTAGACATCTACTCTATCAAGCTTTAGTATCTTCATTTATCTTCTACCCCTGCGATTTGGCTTCTACGCATGCCAGCCTACTAAGATAATTATTCTCAGCTGCTATACTGAGAGTTTTGCTCACGTGCTGATAAAGAACTTTGAATTGATGCAAGCAGCACATTAAGATGTACGCAATAGTACTCTTTGCAAGTGGAGTATGCTGAGGTGTACAACTGTGTATCATTCGCCCACCACGGATCTACGCAATCACCAAGAATTAACGAAAACTAAGGAACAGCCCGATGCTGACGAAATCAAACCGTTCCTCGGTCTACCAAGGACGCGTGTAACGAAACCCAAATAGTTATTACATCTCATTCGTTCAGTCAGTCGGGCGTGCACTCAACTGCACTGTGCCGCGCCGTCTGTGTCGTTCAGATTACTGCCCACAACTTCGCGATTGTTCTGGAGCACCCTGTAGAGCCAATTACCTTCCTCTAAACAGCCTATAACGTGCACGTTATCGTGCGTGCACGCAGCCCGATTATAGGGGCGTCCACTGTATACCGCTCCCCAACGTCTTCGGGCAATTGAGGCAGCCTTGAACACGGTATGCTCCGGTTTTCATGCAGCACTTTGTCTGCGGTTTACATTGTCACGCGAGGCGGCCTCAATCAACCGAAGTCCCATGAACTGCGCACATAAGCTGCGCAGTCCTCCTGCATAAAGCTTCTACTAGATGGTTCGCGGAGCCGTCCAAGCGGGAAATCTTCCAAGGTCAGTGAGTAATCTACGGTGTAGCAGTACCAGAACCCTTCAAAGGTAATCCGTAAAAGCCTAAATTTCGGTACCACTTGATATGCTGCGGTTCTCACTGTAAACAAGTTTTTATTACAGCCTTACCCCGAGCTCCTGTTTAAGTGCTTAGTCGCGGATGAACTAATGGTTCTGACAAAATCGGTTGCGTTTTATGCGGACGGTATGTCCATTGACTGCGCAGTGTACATTTTTACTTTTTTAGTGACATGATGTAGCCGAACATTAGCGCACAAAGAGAGCGCTGGCTACTCCTTATCTCGTACAGGTGTCCAACATGAAGCACATGAGGTCCATGTCTCTAAGCGTAACAAGTCGACGGCATGGTATTGTGGAACCTATGCGGCCGGCGATCATCTGACAAGCGATGAAGTGCGTCGGAATTTAAACAAGCAGCATTTAACATTCTAGTGTTACCGCTAGCAGCCGCGTAGGTTTCAGAATACTCTGTAATGTCCGCGAAGTGGGCGTAATCTAAACAAAGTGATCTAAGTATACTCGTGAACCTACTAGAACGATGAGCCGCTGTTTTCGCTGAGCATTCGAGACAGGCTTCGTGGCCGAAAATCGAATGAAACATGAGTGTAAATAAGAAATGTGCGTGGCGTTATACAACTTAGCGTAACCGTTAGACCATGAGATTTCAAAAAATTAAACCATCTCTTCTAAAGGGAACCATGTGTGGATGCGAAGCAGCTGGGAGATAGTTCGCTTGAGCAAGCAATGGTATTCTTTATTGAGAGCTTGTGCTGGCGCTAACGCTGACACTGGCGTCGGTGGCGACGTCGATGCTGGCCCTCTTCGCGGCGTCGCGCAGGAGAGATGTAGACGCACGCGCTCCGTGAATTTTAAATGCGAAGCATTTCTTAGCGAACTTCGGCGACCTTGAGCGTATCTATCAATCTTTCCAGCCGCCTACGAATTTTAGCTCTCCTGGCCGTTTTGATAATAGTATCGATATCAAACTTAGTATGGCATAACTATGAAGAACATATTTGAGTAGTCATAACATGAAAGTCATGATATGTATGTCATGAATGTCATGATTTACATTTCATGGTCCCTCAGCGCTTGCGGTGGTTTCTTCACATGGCATGTTGCAAAACTAGTATGGTTTGACATGATTTCATGGTCAACACAAGCGACAGACCCGACATGAAAATCGTCACATGCGTGTCATGTAACAACATGACTACATGCCACGCTCATGATGCGCTGGCGGCCGTTTCACTAGCTTCACTTGTACTAAATTTCATATTACGGGGCGTGAAGGAAGATGAAGGTATGATACTGGTGCAAACATGATAAACATGAGATGTGCGTCATGTAACAACACGGCTACATGCTACGCTCATGATGCGCTCGCGGTTGTTTCACTAGCTTCACGTGTACCAAACTCGCTATTACGCGACGTGAATGAGAGACATAGCTAAATGATACATAAAAGCATGATAATCACGACATGCGTGTCATGTAACAACAGGACAGCAATCCACATTGATGATGCGATCGTGGCCGTTTTGCTAGCTTCACATATGCGAAATTTGGTATTACATGATGCCAATGGATGACGAAGGTATGTGACTGGTGCGAAAATGATAATTATTAGATGCATGTCATGTCAGAACATGACTACATGCCACAGTCAAGGCGTCAATACATTTCGACGTGACGCAGTGCGCGTGCTCGCCGGCGTTCATTTCGTCGCGTCACGCCGGCATTGCCACACCAGGCGCCGGTCCTGCCATATATTCGCAGGCGCGCGCCGTGCTGAGTTGCTTTGGCGCATGCGCGTTTCAACGTGTCCGGCGTCCCTCCGTCACAAAAAATGGGAAACGCAGTGTTGTCCGAGTAACGCATCGGCGCGAATTGCAGCATGTCGCATTTCGCGCCGGTTGCCGTCGGGTCGCGCCTAGCGTCACACTATACGCGCTCGCGTTTTGTAACGTAGCGTCGCTGTGCCCAGCGTGCGCGAGCGTCAACGCTACATTGGAGTATATTGGGCTTTTCATGATGCACTCGCGGCCGTTTTGCTAGCTCCACATATACCGCATTTGGTGTTACCAGATGTCAATGGATGACCAAAATATATGACTGGCGCAAACTTGATAATCCTGACAATCGTGTCCTTTGAGAACATGACAACCTACCAGGCTAAGAGCGTGCTCACGGTCGTTTAGCTAGCTCCACATATACTAAATTTGGTATCAAATGACGTGAACAGATGACGAAGCTAAACGATGGATCACAACATGATAATTATGACACAGAAGTCATGCATGGCATCATTTACCTCCACCTCGTAACGTTGTGCTGATTTTGAAGTGACATATCTACATTTCTAATTCGTGCTTCGCATATCATCGATCCCCATTGTAGGGGGGATCTGCAATTTTTTTTTGCCATGGAATTACCGTGGTGCTCCCAGCGGAGGATGCAGCTGTCGCACCATGCACTGTCATGAGCGCCACTCCGTAGAGAAGGGGTTTCCTAATGGAGAAAGACTGTTCGCTCGATGTGCGCTCGAACGTATCGTGCGGTGGAGAGGGTGAAGCGAGAATAAGGGCACGCGGCGAGCGGCGGCAGGCTAGGGAGAGAGTGACGTGAACGCTTGCGCACTGTGGGGAAGGCGCGACTTACTTGGCACCACCGTGGCTTCTGTGCCTAGGGGAGTGAGGTGTGGACGGAGGGACAGCGTTACACAGCATAATCAAAGCGCTTGATTGATATGTGGGGTTTAACGTCCCAAAACCACTATATGATTATGAGAGACGCCGTAGTGGAGGGCTCCGGAAATTTGGACCACCTGGGGTTCTTTAACGTGCACCGACATCTGAGCACATGGGCCTACAGTATTTCCCCCTCCATGAGAAATACAGCCGCCGCAGCCGGGATTCAATCCTGTCACGTGCGGGTCAGCAACCGAATACCTTAACCACTAGACCACCACGGCGGGGCTAATCGAAGAGCTGCTTTGCATCTAAAGATAACGTATTGAACAATCACATATATGAGCACATACAGGGATGTTATACCAGCTGAAGAGCAATCGTTACGTACAGTCAACAGTTGCATAATTTTCAATTTATTAGTGAACATAAACGTCAATAGCCCCGCCGCGGTGGTCTAGTGGCTAAGGCACTCGGCTGCTGACCCGCAGGGCGCGGGTTCGAATCCCGGCTGCGGCGGCTGCATTTCCGATGGAGGCGGAAATGTTGTAGGCCCGTGTGCTCAGATTTGGGTGCACGTTAAAGAACCCCAGGTGGTCTAAATTTCCGGAGCCCTCCACTACGGCGTCTCTCATAATCATAGAGTGGTTTTGGGACGTTAAACCCCACATATCAATCAACATAAACGTCAATAGTCAAACAAATGTACACTGGAACAATAAAAAAAACTTAAATGCACTAGTATCGGCCAAGAATGCCAATAATCTTCAATAAAATCATTCAGTGCTCTATTTGGTTTATTGATGTTTTGTAACTATCCCTATTAACTGCAATTCATAAACGAAGTGAAAAAGTCGGATGTTTAATTTGTTCCTTCTTTAACTTTAATACCACCACTTTCCTTTACTCCTAATAGACTGTTGAAGCAGTAATAGATCACCATTGAAATTTGCGAAGTGGCCAGCAAATCGATATGAAAGTAGGAGAAAGAAAAAAAATAGAGCAGCTCGCACAAAGCGGTGCAAAGAGCACAACTATAGTATAGGCATCTATGTCGTGCTCGGGTGCTTGGCTAGGCTTTCAACATCTCGCGTATCTCTGTTACACATTTTACAGCCCCGCCGCGGTGGTCCAGTGGCTGAGGTACTCGGTTGCTGACCCGCAGGTCGCGGAATCAAATCCCGCCTGTGGTTGCTTCATTTTCCATGGAGGCGAAAATGCTGTAGGCACGTGTGCTCAGATTTCGGTGCGCCAAAAGGAACCCCAGGTGGTGAAAATTGCTGGAGCCCTCCACTATGGCGTCTCTCATAATCATACGGTTGTTCTGGGACGTTAAACCCCACATATCAATCAATCACTCCTTACAATACTATACATAGTAATGTTATCTCTCTACCAGTGAGTATGGGCCACAGAAATCGGGCCTTTCCGAATATTCATCTCTGTGGTTCAATAAAACTTGACCCAAACACCAAGGCCCAATTTAAGGATGCGCGGTATACAGGGTGACCCACGTAACTTGCGCCAGAGTTTAAAAACATGCTGGAACACCTATTTACGACGCGACCAAACACATGTTGCTCACCATTGCCAGGAGTTGGACTATTTTTTTTTTGTTCTCAAATATTCTTTATTTAGGTATGTTTATTTACTAACTTTTCAAGAATTGCAGATAAAAAATTTCGATGAGAAAGTTTTAGATCGGTTTGCAGAACGCCCTATTAGACAGTTTTGAACTTCAAATCTGTTAGGTATTAGTGGTTTTTTGCTAATTACAAATTCCCGCAAAATACAAAATATACCACGTCACAAACTCGCTCGTGCGCCAGTGCGTGCAATGTTTCTAGTGCTCCCTAACGTTCCGCGTACGAACGACCATAGCATTTGCCCCATTGTGCTGTCTCAACAGGGCCGCAACGATAGTGGTTGCTTTACGATCAACACGTTTTGCTATCGGCCACAAAAACAATAACCGCTGTGACTGCTTATCGCTGTCATGAACCGGTGCGAAGGAAGCATGTCGTTCGTATGCGGAACGTTAGGAAGCACTAGAATCATCGTGTACATTGACGCATGAGCGGGTTTGTCACGTAGTATTTTTTTGTATTTCGCGGGCATTTGCAATTAGCAGAAAAAAACACTAATACGTAACAGATACAAAGTTCGAAATTGTGTAATCGGACGTTTTGCTAACCGATCTACAACTTTCTCACTGAAATTTTTTATCTATCTTCATTTCTTCAAACGTTAGTTATTCGAACACATCTAATTAAACAATATTTGAGAACACAGAAAAGTTTGACTAACTCCAAGCAACGGTAGGTAACATGCATTTGGTCGCGTCGTAATTACGTGTTCAGGTATATTTTTAAACTCTGGCTCAAGTTTCGTGGGGCACACTGTATAGACTTTGAAGGGTGATAAATGTTGAACATGACTGTACAGAGATAGAGGCGTGTGCTATAAGGTTACTTCATTAATCAAAATCATAACGAAGCCTCGAAACACGGCGTGCAGCGTAATCAAGCTTGTCCAGCGTGACCACTGGCTGGCACACTTAATGGCACTGACAGCAGGCTACAGCGTGTTTTGGGATAACATATAGAGCTCTTCAGAACTAATTTTCAGGAGGAAAAGAACACAACCACAGTAGCTAGCCTTCCACAAGAAACTGAACGCAAGCTCTCGTGTTCTGTCATGTCCTAGCCTTTCTTTCTCGCCTTAAAATCAATTTAAATGAACCCCAACTGGCCCAACAGAAAACTTCTCTAAAGATCCAGTATGCGATCATCACGGAATACCGAGGTATTAACCATCTTTTTCATGCCAGTTCTCGCTAGTGACAACATGAAACGCCTTAACCGGCAAGTCATGTCTGTACAGCTAAAAGCACTGGTGCCAAATGAAGTAATGGAACTAAGTGTGAATAGCCGCAAGAGCATCCTAGTGATTCACGTCAATCATGGGACTACGCTTGACAGATTGCGTGAAGTAACGAAAATCAATACGATGAAAGTCTGCTCTCGTATACCGCTGGGCAAAGAAGTGAACACTGGGGCCATATATAATGTTGCCGAAGCCATTACCAACTCGGACCTACCAGTCTTGATTATGCTGGCTTCGGAAGATGCCATTATTACAAACATATGCCGTATCGGGACATCCCGATGCGTAAAAATTTCATTTAAGCACAAATCACTTCCATAACACGTAAAAGTGGGCCACTTCCGACACGCAGTTGCCCCTTTTACACCGAAACCACTTCAGTGCTGGAAGAGCATAAAGTTAGGTCACGTAAGTGGTGTGGGCTTGAACTCTACTGTCTGTTCCCGATGCACTCGGCACCACAACAAGGACACGTGCCAGGCCATGACTCTGAAGTGCTCGAATTGCAATGGGCCACGTGATGCCTCTTCAAAGGAATATTCTTTTATTTGAAAAAAACTAACAATACTGGAGAAAAGGGCTAGGTATGACATCTCACACCGAGAAGCACCTGCCTCCATTACGCGATGACGGTCCCGTCACCGGCGCTGCACCAAAGCCACCAAAACCTTGTTGCCTCACGAAGCACGTCCAAAACCACCTCCATCTCTCCCACTCTGGCCAAGCCCTGTCGGTTCTAAGAACAAAGGCGCTTCTGCTAGCAGTGGAGCCGATGCTTCATCCTTATTACCCAGTCAGAACGCAGCCGTTTTAAAGGAAAATGATGTCTCTACCAGCAATGCAGGGGACGCTTGGCCCAAATTCCCAAAGATACATGCTCCTGATGTGAGGCATCAGACTTAGACAGTGAGGGACACTTCATCGAAAGCTCATAACTTGACGGACAAAGGACAACTTATGGGCATGGTCAGCACCATGGTCAGTGCCTTGCACGTGCTGCTGAGCAAGATGCAGACACCGACAGCTCAAGTTGAAGCGGACGCGGCGTTTCAGCGCGCGTGTGAGACGCATGTCACGTCGGCTCCGTCGGAAATCGACGAATGTTGTAGACTTTTGGCAAATATCCACCAGAAACTGGTTTCAGCGTTTCGGCGAAGCCATGAGGAACCTCTGGATACCTATTTTATCCAGGTAGGCCCATTTTCCGCCAATCTACGACTGGTTGAACACCACGCGACGCCCGAGCCTCGCTAAGCCTAACGCCGACGAGGCTTACGCCCGGGCTCCCCAGCCATGGCAGTGTCCACGAAGACAGGCTACGACCCCAGCACGATGCAGTGGGTTGACATCGAGGTGGCAGAAACACGGGAAGACCCCATACCAGGTGAAGACGAATATCTTCAGATCATGGTTCGCCAACTGCAAGAGAAGCTCACTAAAATGAAGCCCCTAGGCTCGACGGCCGCCGCCCAGCCACAGGTTCGCAAAACAGGATCAACACCCGCAGCTTGCGTTGAGTCCCCGCGGCAGCTGGCGACGTGGAAGCCAACACACACACCTCGAATCCGGTCGGACGAGTTGGTTATTGTGCTTAAACCAAAAATAACCATGGATGTGCACGCTGCGTTCGGCCCAGGCGGGATTGGCACAGCAGTGCAACGCTTCACCCGCAGCACCACGAACGCTGGTATCTCCGTGTGGCTGGTGTGGGACCAAAACATCGTTGTTGTAGGTGTGAAAACGGAAAGCCTGGCCTCGAAGCTCATAGAGGACATCACGCTGACGATCGGGGACCGCCAGGTACCATTTCAAGGACATTTCAAATCAGCCGGAGAAACCTGCAAGGGTGTCGTCACCGTCGCAGACAATGAAACTTCGGAATCCCTTCGACGCAAGCTCGAGTGGATCGACGGTGAAATTTTGTATGTGCGGAAACTCGGAACATCCAATGTGGCAGTGGTGACCTTCAAAGGACGCCGTGTTCCAAGATTCATTCACTACTGCTGTGAAAACGTGCCAGCGTGCTACTACAAGAAAACGGTTCCGGCATGTTACCGGTGTGAAACGGTGGGCCACAGACCGCATGCGTGCCCCAATCCGGACAATCAGCGGTGCATTCACTGTGGTGTGAAGGTGGAACTCACTCTGGAGGGCCCAGCGAAGCACGACTGTCAACCCGAGTGCCTTATATGCGGTGAAAACCATTTCACCGGCTCAGCGCAGTGCACCGGAAAATTCCAGAAGGCATGGAAGCCCGCTCTAACACAGCGGCAACATGGACTAAAAAACAAGCAAGAAGAGCCCTCAGCAGCTCTCAGGACTGACGAAAAAGCGAAGCCCATGCATAACAAGCCCAAGCCGATCAAAGCCCCAGCCGGACAGAAGTCGAGGCCGTCTACCTTCGGCGCCGAGGATTTCCCGTCACTGGCAAACCCGCCCAAACAGGTGAGCAATTGGGTAGGGGTCTTCTCTCAGTCTCCCACCACCACCACTACCTCCCCCTCCAATCCTGAATTTTTAAAACAATTGGAAGCCATGAAAAAACGCATTGAAACTCTGGAACGCAAAAATCGGGCGCTGAAGGCGTCGCAGGCTGCTACTCCTCCACCACCGTCGGAACCGGTGGCTATGCACACCTCCGACTGCTCGGATGATGAGCAGGACACAGTCAGACGTATCGGGTAGCACTAGTGTGTCTAAAACTGTAGTAGGTGCTTCGAACGACATAGAAGGTCGACTAACCAGACTAGTGGCTAAACTTGAGGAGCAGAGCAAAATGATCCTAGAACAAACCAAGCTTACAGTACAAGACATTATTCCGCAGCAGCTGAACCTATCAGTTCAAGCCGCTATGCAAGACCTCAAGCAAAGAGTTTTGCCAATTCTCACAGCCAGTGTACTACAAACCATTCAAAATTGGCTCACACCCCAATTGGACGAACTCGAAACTAGCATTAAGACAATAGAACAACCCCGACGCAAAATTGTTCATCGTAACCTGGCAAATTCTGAATCCGAGAGCAACATAGCCCAGCCGTTAACAAACCAAACTGAGTCCCCCACGCCTCTCCAGGCTCCCACGCTGGCTGCAGTGGCGAAAATGACACCTCCTCAATAATAAATTCATGATGGCAGGCAATTCTAAACATAATAATAAAAGCTCCTAACAACAGCAACTCGATATTTTCCAGTGGAACTGCAGGGGGTTTAAAGATAGGAAAAAGAGGGCCACTCTTAACCTTTTCCTGCAGAATCAACATTTTACCCCTGCAGTTTTGGTGCTACAAGAAACCGGCTTACAGGCGAAATTGCCTGGTTACAACTCATTTCAGGGAAGTGCGTCCACCTGTGTTCTCGTACACAAGGAGTATACCGCTTGTCAGATAGACCTTGATCTGTCAGAGGCGCATGAATACACAATGGTCAAAGTCCT
Source organism: Rhipicephalus annulatus (assembly GCA_013436015.1). Taxonomy (NCBI): domain Eukaryota; kingdom Metazoa; phylum Arthropoda; class Arachnida; order Ixodida; family Ixodidae; genus Rhipicephalus; species Rhipicephalus annulatus. The sequence goes on along the minus strand of WOVY01011555.1, from coordinate 250,543 downwards.
TCCCAATAAAAGACGAGATCCTAGCTTGTACATTCTAAATGTATACAGTTCTCCGAAATCTAGGCAATGTGTCTTCAACGAAATGTTTTATAAAGCGATTAAGGAAGCAGATAAAAACCCACTGGTGATTTTGGGTGACTTTAACGCCCCCAGCTATCACTGGGGTTACACCCGCGAAGTCCCCAAGGGACGGAAATCGGCAGAACTCATATCCACTCTTCGTCTATCGCTTCTTACAGATCCAATGAAACCCACTAGAATCGGGAATTCTGTAAACCGAGATACTTGCCCGGATCTATAACTGACTAAGAACATTTCCTACACAACATGGGAAAACTTAGAAGAAACGCTCGGCAGTGATCACTGTCTCCTCAGAATCACACTCTCCGGCAACATAGGCCGTAGAACATGGGGCCAAGCTAAGCTGACAGATTGGACAGCCTTCCGCTCACAGGTGATCCCCTCTGTGCCAGGGGCGGGAGGATATACGGGATGGGCAAAACAGCTCCTTGCAGCCAATTCCAAGTGTCTTAAAACTATAAAGACAACGGAAGACACCCCCACCGTCGATAAGTACCTGCTCCACCTTTGGGACGCCCGCAGAAGCTTAACTAAACGTTGGCGGAAAAACAAATTCAACCGCAAGCTTAAACTTAGAATAGCCAAGTTGAGTAAGCAAGCGGATGAATAAGCTGTACAACTGAACGAATCCAGTTGGATAGAACGGTGCAATGTTGTAGCTAAAGAAATGAATACAAGGAAAGCATGGCGCCTTTTTCGAACTCTCGTGGACCCCGCCCAAACCCGAGGAGAAGCGCAAAAGCTGCTCCGTCGAGCCCTGCACAGTTTTCAGGGAACCAACTCCCAGCTGGCTGATGATTTGTGTGCTAGATACCTATGTCGCACCACGGATCCCAACAGGAACGCATATGAATACGCAGGTAGAGAAAACAGTCAGCTTGATGCCCCTTTTGAAATGTGCGATCTGAAAGCAGCACTGAAAAAAATGCGCAGGGGCACTGCCCTGGGCCGAGACCTGATCACGGTAAAACTGTTAGCGAATCTGTCAGACGATTCTTATCGGCATCTATTACAGTACATTAACGTGATCTGGGATGGCCAACCACTGCCAACTGAATGGAAAACAGCAGTTGTCACATTCATCCCCAGACCAGGCAAGCAAATCAGCACGGACCACCTCAGACCTATATCATTAACTTCATGTGCTTCAAATTGATGGAAACAATGGTTAGAGACCGTATCGCCACGTACCTCGAGAGCAAGAGGCATTTCGCAGATTCCATGTTTGGCTTTAGGCCATACCTGTCTGCGCAAGATATCCTCTTGCAACTGAAACGAGACATTATCCAACCCATTCCCTCGGCGCACAACGACAGAGCAATCCTTGCACTCGACCTTAAAGGCGCATTCGACAACGTTAAACATGAAAGCATCCTGAAGAACTTGAGTAGTGTCCATTGCGGTAAGAAAATATTTGCCTACATCAGAGACTTCCTCTCTGAGAGACTGGGGTTCATTCACATAGATAACGAGGAACATGGACTATTCAAAATGGGGACGCGGGCAACCCCGCAAGGATCTGTCCGGTCTCCGCTGCTATTCAACATTGCCATGATGAAGCTCCCGCTTGCATTGGCAGTAGTGGAAGGAATATATCATGCAATATACGCCGATGATATAACAATCTGGACGAATCGGGGCAGTTTAGGAGAAATTTAAGACCGCCTGCAGCACCCCGCCTCCATTGTGGATGACTATGTGGCCCAGTGTGGATTGCAGTGCGCTCCAACCAAATCTGAATTTCTGCATATCAGAGAAAACAGTAAAGATAGGACGACCCTGAACTTGATGGTACCAGGATCAACAATACGAGAGGTTTCAGAACTACGAATTCTTGGCCTTTTGATTTACAACAGAACAAAAAACAGCATCACGCTAGACAAGCTACGGAAAATTGGAGAACAGGTAGGGCACATGATCCGCCGAGTGTCAAACAAGCGCGGGGGGCTACGAGGAAGGGACGCGATTCGGCTCGCCAATGCTTTTGTAACTAGCAGGATTCTATATTCCATACCGTACTTACGAATGACTAAACACGAAGAGAACAGTGCCGATGCTATTCTTAGGAAAGTAATCAAGCACGCACTTGATTTACCCATCAGCACTTCAAATCAGAAACTCTCTGCATTGGGAGTCTTTAACTCTATACAAGAGCTCCAAGAAGCCCATCTCACAAATCAATATACGCGTCTTACGCAGACGTCCCCCGGGCGGCGCCTACTGGACCGCCTCTTGATCGGGCACGAATGCGAAATCGAAAACGCGGAGTGTATTACTGAACTTTGGAGAACAAAACTCTGGGTGTCCCCACTTCCCCGGAATATGACCAGGGAGGCGCACCAGGGTAGAAGGCAAGCGCGCGCTGAGGCACTTGAACAACGACTTGGCTCCCGTAATGGGGTCTATTACGTCGATGTGGCCGGGCCGTCACCTAGGGGATACTACACGGCGGCGGTAATACATCAAGGAACGCAGGTGGACGGCCTCACTTTCAAAGCCACAAGCTCAAGTAAGGCGGAGGAGGTGGCCATTGCACTGGCAGTATCCCATCCAAACTCAAAACAAATAGTTACAGACTCTCGAAGAGCCTGCGAGAGCTATCGTGTGGGAGAAATCACTCCATTGGCTAATAGACTTTTAAAATTCAGCATCAGGAACCGCGATCCTACCCCAAAACGTCTTATATGGACTCCGGGACATCAGGGTCTACAGGGTAACGAGGCTGCACATGCAGCGGCCCGCGTGCTTACTTCCCGGGAAACTCCTCGTTCTCCTGACAGACCTGAACGCCCCACACCTTTAACACGGTTTCGAGAAATCAAAGAATACTACATTGAGCAACGTCGCTTGTATCCCGCGCCAGCGAAGGGACTCTCGAAAACGGAGGAGCGCATCCTGTGGCGCCTACAGACAAATACGCTGCTCTGTCCAGCCATACTCAAATATTACGACCCGAAAATAAGTGGGCAGTGCCAGTACTGTGGGGAAGTGGCCAACACTTACCGTTTGGTCTGGGCCTGCCAAATGAACCCAAAATTAACCCCCTTTCCCAACCCCACCAAAGAGGACTGGGAGACGACCATACTCAATAGCTCCACACTAGAGGAACAGCGAACTCTAGTCCAGCGGGCTCGGGTGGCGGCCTCGACTAATGACGTCCCGGACTAGGGATGTCAACCAGCCCGGTGGGGATAAGGGCTATCTGGCACAGCCAGCATAAATAGAGGTTTTTCCTCCTCCTCCTCCTCAAGTTTAAGCTGCTTGACACCATCACTCCAGTTCTCGCAAGCCTTCAGAAGTCTGCTGCTTGAGGACGCAAGTGACACCATCATGGCTTCATCATCAGCAAGATATTGGGTGCATGGAACCACGCATACAAGTTAATGCAATGAATGGGCTAAGTTGACCAAGACACGGGTGTGACTCACCATCTGTGATGTTAAGCACATAACTGCCGTTTTGCCGACGGCATAAGTGACATTTCTCTCCTCTCTCTTTCTAACTTTCTTTCCCCTTACCCCCTCCTCAGTGCAAGGTAGCCTACCAGACTCAGCCATGATTAACATACCTGCCATTTTGTCATCCTTATTTTCTCTCTCTCTCCTCTAAGGTGGAAGCATACAAGCCTGCTTAAAAGAGCGCACGCTCCAGATGAATGTCATTAAACGAAAGGCTGGCAAACCATGACTTTGAAAAACATTGCTCAGCGATATAGTGCAATGGCTGCTTTGGTCCCCGATATGAGGGGCGGTCGTGCTTAGGTAATATGGGTGGGCCCCCTCTTTCATTCGGAAATGGTATTTTTTTGGAATTTGGACTAAATATAAAATGCAAAGACTGAATCATAATGAGGGAGTCGAGAATTCTCCTCCCACGCGTAGGATTCACATTCTCAAAGCGCGAATTCGGTTGATCACACGTACCTCCGAAATCGACGTTATGCGATGATGTGCGTGGAAGGTTATCATGTTGTAATTATGAATGAATGAACGCTAAGTGAATGCTAAGTGAACACTATGAAGGCTATGAACGCTAAATGAACGCTATGAGTGAATGAACGCTAAGAATATGTACAAAAGTTTCACGCATAAAGAGAGATGTTGAACAGTTTCAGTTGTTTATAGAAAGTTGTTTGCACTTGCGCAACGATGCCAACAAGAACATGAGTATTAAGAACAAACATCAGAAGTGATATGCTCATATGAGGCGCTGGTGCTCACGTGGATGATAGCCCTAGACAGTGCTACATAATTCAACTTCAGCGCACGGCACCTAACTGGAATTTACGTTAGCCGGGCATGATGGTTGTATTACAGAAGTATATATGTAATGTTGATTGATTGATATGTGGGGTTTAACGTCCCAAAACCACCATATGATTATGAAAGACGCTGTAGTGGATGGCTCTGGAAATTTCGACCACCTGGGGTTCTTTAACGTGCACCCAAGTCTGAGCACACGGGCCTACAACATTTCCGCCTCCATCGGAAATGCAGCCGCCGCAACCGGGATTCGAACCCGCGACCTATATATGTAATATTTAAAACTTGGATAGCCAGCACTGCAACGTTTAGGGAACGTTGGGGTTAACTTGAAAAGTAGTTCCGAGACCTGAAATGGTTCTGTGGTAGAATTCTTGGTTGCCACGCAGAATCCTTGGGTTTGATTCCTACTGCGACCCCGGCATTTGCTCTTTGCATGTGTTGGGTAAACGCTGCCGATATTGGTTTTGTCTTAACGATCAAGTGTTGAAAATTGGCCATGTCTGCATTCGTTCCTGGGTAGATGATCAGTGCCCATCACCCGTGGCGCATACCCGCATACCAGTGGCACAGACCTTCCCTGTGGTATGTGCGCGCCACTTACGGGTGGTATTTTACGACGTACGCGATGAGGTCGTGACATTATTCACGTGTTGACCAGCGCGTTATAATGGTCAAACCACCTTAATCTCCCATATCATTTCTGTACATGCCAAGTAAGCGGGGTACCCACGAGAGCACCCAGACGTAATCGGATAGATAGATAGATAGATAGATGCATAGACAGACAGACAGACAGACAGACAGACAGACAGACAGACAGACAGACAGACAGACAGACAGACAGACAGACAGACAGACAGACAGACAGACAGATAGATAGATAGATAGATAGATAGATAGATAGATAGATAGAAAAGTGCTTGTAGTGCGCAAAGAAATGCTTCGATTAATGAAAAAGACTGGCACCACTAGTTGTCTGTCTTCAAACCTTGCTACTCCACGTATGAATTGTCCAGATTGCAATACAGAGCCTGATATTGTTTGGGCATGCCACCCTTCGCGCTTATTATTGCAGTATTTCATTTCATTTCATTTTCTTAGTTTCAGGGCTCTTCTAGGGGGGTGGGGCTGCATAAGGGGGAAGATGTGGAGAAATCATACAGAATGGTAACCACGTATGTTCGTTGCGAGACAGGTGATGTGTTGTACGCTTCGCAAAAACAAAGTCAGGCAGATCATGAAGCACATGATTCGGCGTCCCCGACTTATTCCGCAGTTATTACGCAGTAAACGGAGTCTACGTATATAAGGGGCGTATCTTTGTCACAACAGTGGGTCCAGGTGGAGCCACAGAGCATGCGCAGCGAATCGCAGCGCATTAACGCGTTCTTGTGTCACGCTCAGCTGCCGCAATTTCCGGCACGTGTTTTGTGCACACTTTCATCGGCGCAACAGATCGAAAACTACAGATGCCAAATTATTGTCGGCGTTATCTGCGTTTCTTTCGAACTATTAACAACCTAAAGGTATATTTAGGGCGCATTTTCTCTGTAAGAAACAACATTAAGGTCAGCCAACAAACATCGCACCAAAAAAATTATACGGGTTGTTATTTGCCGTTATGGTGACAGAACTGTGATTGAGTGAAAGTGGCCGAGACAAGAACCGGTACTGGCAGGGTCGCAACCTGCCACCTTTTAATATCGCATCCTATGCTCTATAGCAGTTGACCTACGGCAGTGGTAGTCCTGTCGTTTTCTTTAGCGTGTATATATCTCAGCACGTAAACAAGGAAGAATAAGGCAAATGCCACACGTACCCAAAACAGCGAGTGTGGGACACTGTTCTTTTTGCCGGCTAGCGTCACGCAGCATGTGATCTTGCTATGAGCTGGCAGATGAATAATAATCTCCCCATGTTTTTCACATTCTTCCAAGACAGACAGAATTCGTGATTAGCCACTCTGACAGGTAACAATGCCGTTACACCAACGAAATCGCGCACAATTCCAATTCGTTCTTAGTCCCTCTCTTAACTGTTCTCTCGCGTGAATGTGCTCTTGAACAAGGACCCATCCCTATAGGACATTCAAAAAGCTTCCAGTCACGACTGGCGTTGTTCTAGGACGACACGGCCTTGAATAAGAGAGCAAGTCGTGCCTGTGTCACCACTGACACAGTCGCACACTTTCCGAGAGAAAAAAAAACAATAAGAAAACGCTTGCCACGAAGACCTTGAACCACCGAACGACCTTTCGGTCGCGACTACTCGAGGGCGGCACATTCGCCGAGAAGCGTACGACGGGAGCAACTCGCGTTCCGTGGCGAAGGCCGCTCGACAACCACGTGCGGTCGAAATCGGTGCGCACCGCTTTGAGACGTCGGGCCGCCACCGGCGGCGCGTTGATTCGATAAGCCTTTTGCGGCCTGTGCGTATTCACGCTTGTAAGTACACATACACGTTATTGCACGCCGCGCATGTTTCTTTCTCTCACTTTTTTGTTTGTTTCGGAGCCACTCTCCCTTGCCCTTGCCCGCGTTGACGTCTCTGGGATGAGGTCAATTGACGCTGTTGTCTCGTTGGCCTCTCGGTGATCGGGCCGACAAGATCAGCGATCACCTGCCAGGCGTTTTTTGCGTGTGTGTTCGAAGCTTGTCGCAACGTGTCGCCAAAAGGCGTCGTCTGGGGTGCGCTCAGTCAGTGGTAGTGGTGTCAGGATTCAGGTCACGTCAAATAGATATGGTGCCCGGAGGAATTGTGAGTAAACAGAAGAGTCAACCTTCTCGTGACTACCCGCAAACTTCCACTAGGCTATAAATGGCAGCGCACCACACAAAACATTCATTTGTTGAAGATTAGTTGCGCATACTATCTGCGAAGTGAAATGTCGGAATGAGGCTTTTAACTACAATTTAAGCGTCTTATCGCTAACTGAAAGAAAAAAAAAGTACTGTACGGGGTGAACGCCTGCTCATGAAAGAAGAGTTACTGCAAGCTTTTATTGACGTATGCATAAGGTGTGGCCTAAATGTTCACATGTAGAAAAAAACAGAAACACTAATATTGGCAGATTCCACGTACAGTGGGAATCGATGATAGGCGAAGCACGAATGAGGAAGGTTGATTTGTCACTTCAAAATCAGCACAACGTTACAAGGCAGAGGTAAATTATGTCGTACATGACTTACATGTCATCGTTATCATGTTTGGACGTCTTATTTATTTTCGTCATCTATTCACGTCACCTGATACCGAATTTGGTATATGTGAAGCTAGCGAAACGGCCGCGAGCGTGCTATGAGCGTAACATGTAGTCAAGTTTTACATGACACGCATGCCATGGTTATCATGTTTGGACGAGTCACTTACCTTCGTCGTCTATTCACGTCATGCGTGATACCAAATTTGGTATATGTGGAGCTATCTGAACTGCCGCGAGTGCATCATCGTAAGCCTGGTATGTTGCCATGTTCTTACATGACACGCGTGTCATGATCATCATGTAAATAACACCTGTCATATACCTTCGTCATCCGTTGACGCACGTAACACCAAGTTTGGTATATGTGGAGATAGCAAAACGGCCACGAGAGCATCATGAAGGGCCCAATATACTCCGAAGTAACGTTGACACGTGCGCACGGTGGGTGCGACGACGCTACGCTAGAAGAACGCGAGTACTGTATGACGCCAGGATTCGTGTAGGCTGCATGGAGAGCTCACGGACACGTTTCGCATGGACTCTGCATATTCACCTTGCTGCATCGCAACAAGTTCCCTTTTATACGTCTGAAAAGTGACCCAACGCTCTAAGACGACGCCAGTCACCGTTGGAAATCACCACTTCACACCAGCAAGTCGTTGTTTTGCTGCTGTGAACGCAACGCACCATGCCCGACTACGCTAGGCTGCCGTGCTTGCCCTAACTCCGGCATCATTGCGACAAGACGCCTTTCTCTGTCAGCGTTCGCTTCCAGAGCGCGTCCCAGACAGGAAAATGGAAGTTGTCGTAACAGGAACGCCAATAACTGGTGAAGAATTTAATGACGGATCGCGGTCACATACTGCGTTGGCCATGCAACGCCGATATCGCCGTCCTGATCTAGAGCGCAGATCAGACGCGGCTGACAATGTGACCACCGACAACCAACGCGGCAAGCTGAATCCTTGCCGTGCACGATCACCACCCGCTACAAAGCGACGCCCACTGCCACGGTTACCATCGGAAGACTACAAAATAGTCCTGCGACCACAGGGTTCATCACACCAAGCTGATCTGGGACCAGCCCGCCTCTCTGAAGCCTTATGCGCCGCTGCCGGATTCCACTCACCCGAAATCCTTCACACCGACCAGATGCGCATTCACTCGACCAACAACACTATCACTGTCAGCGCGCCTGATGTGAACCGTGAAATGGCTTACCTGAAGATTACCGAAGTGAAAATTGCCGACCTATCCAGTGCCATAGCTGTGTACGCCCCTGCGCCCGACGACTCGGTTGGAGGCATAATACTTAATGCGCACAGCTTTGAAAGTGATGACCAGATTTTCAACGAGCTTCGCGCCCACATGCAATCCAACTATCGACATCGTAAGCGCTCGGCGACTGGGAAAGATTAGACACTTCGTCCTAACCATCGCTGGTCATACCGTATACCTAAGCATGTCCGCTACCTTGCTTTCACGCTCTTGATCTTTCCCTTCAGAGAACGGGTAGAGGCGTGCTTCAATTGCAGACAAACTGGTCATAGGACCGACGTGTGTCCGAAGCCGAAACAAGATAACTGTCGTCGTTGTGGCGAAAGCCACCTGCAACCTACCGACAGCAAAGAACTCACTTGCCCGGCGCAATGCGTCGTTTGTAAAGGCGGCCACGTAACCGGCAGTCGCAACTGTAAATACCGGTTCCTCAAAAAGAAGCTTCCAGGAAACGACAAGAGCACCGACAAAGCAACTCAGCACCTTTCTGACTGCCAGACCGAGGGTACTACTACCGACAATAAGAACTGTCAAGAATCTTTCCCGCCCCTTGGGGGAAGGAGCACCAGTGCTACCGGACCTGACAACGGGGCACGCTCCCGATCCCCGTCAAGGACCCGGGATCACCACAACAGACTTCCGGCCGTCCCACATGCAGAGAGTGTTGCTTGGCAGACCAACAGGTGAGGGAGTTGGCAGAACAGGTCAAACTATGGCAACAACAATTGGCTGGCGATAATGATAAAATTAAACAATTGGAACGCAAAGAAGCGCCCGCTAGCGCCACTATTACGAACAGTACCGAACAGATCGTGGCCTGAGCCGCGCAAAATGAAAACACTGCCACAATGTACGTAGACGCCCGTCAGGGGCACGAAACGTAAGGCTTCCGTACCAACAGCCGTAATTACCACCGCAGACCCGAACGTCTCACAAATCAATGATCGAATTTAAATGCTAGAAATTTTATTTAACAAAATGTCTAGCGAGCAAACAACTCAAAACCGACAGCTCACCGAGAGTATCGGTGCCCTTGGTATGGCTCTCACAATCCTTACAGCTCGCTTAGATTCGCTTCCCGCTTTTGCCGAGAGTTTAGCGGCGGCCGGCGTAATCACATCACAGACACCGTCCTCAACTCCCACGCAGCCCACTGCTCACAAAAGTACCAAAATGCCCTCGACCCCATCTGTCAGGGGAACGCCATATTCAAGAAAAGATGGCAAATGCGACTAGCACGCTCTTCTGGCAGTGGAATTGCAGGAGCTACCGCAACAAACGGGCAGTTTTGCAATTTCACCTCCAATTCACCGACCAGTGCCCTGATATATCTACGTTACAGGAGACAGGCTATCCTGCGAAACTGTCCGGATATGCCACATTCAACGAATTTACCGCTGCCGGTAAGCAACCGGCTACTGTCATACTGGTGCAACGCAATCTCACGCAATACAGCATGGCTTGCAATATACAGAAATAGCTCACACTCTCGTAGAACTTCTCCCCCACAAACGCCCAGATAGCAGCGTATACGTTTTAAATTTGTATAGTCCACCCAGAGATACTAGTACCCGCGTTGCTTTACTTTTAAGAAAAGTTTGCAGAATAGCGGGTCGCTCAGAGCTGATAATAATGGGAGACTTTAATGCCAAACATACCGAATGGTGCTACCCCAAATGTGACCGCAACGGACTTGGGTCTTACCCTACTCACTCTCCCGGACCGATCAACCAGGATTGGGAATAACGTCAGTCGCAACACAACCCCCGACTTGACACTTGTTAAAAACGCTTACGCAGTTACGTGGGAAAACACTGAACGACAATTAGGAAGCGACCATTATCTGCTTTCCATCAACGTACCCACTAAAGGCTGAAAAAAAAAACAAAGTTCACTACTAAACACACGAAATGGGATGTCTTTCGATTTTTGAGAGACAAGCGCTTAACCACCACTATCGAAGATCTCGATGAGTGGACTGCCGATCTCACTAATGATGCTAAACGGGCTACATGCGAAACGCCAATGGAGCGGGACGGCCTCGTCCCGGACTCGAAGCTTGTGCACCTGTGGTTAGCACAAGCCAGCTTACATCGCCGATGGCTCCGCCAAAAGCACAATAGAAAGTTGAAATGCCGACTTGCGCAAATTGACAGGGACATCGAGGAGTATGGCATCAGCTATGCGACAGGCTCAACGATCAGCTAGGAAATAAAAACACCTGGCATCTCCTCAGGCACCTATTGGATCCTGAGCAGACTAAAAGCACGTCGCGCAATAAAATGCATCAGATCGTTTGTAAGTACACGGGCACAAACCATGAATTAGTGAGGAACTGAAAAACAGGTATTTAAACACACAGGTACACTCGTCACAAATGCCTGTATACTCCGGAAATACTAACCATGAGCTAGATCAAGATATAACCGAGGCAGAAATACGTGGTGTTTTGAATAGTATTCGTACAACGGCTTCCCCAGGAGATGATCAAATTTCCAACAAAATATTGCGTAACCTAGACGATAAGTCTATTACGGCAATTACTGACCTTATGAACAAACATTGGGCGTATGGGACACTACCACCAAGTTGGAAACATGCTCGAGTAATATTTATTCCCAAGCCGGGCAAGACATTGAGTCTGGAAAATCTTCGGCCTATTTCCCTTACATCATGTTTAGGGAAAGTAATGGAACACGCACTTCTACGACGACTAACGGCTTATGCAGAGTCGAGGAACCTGCTACGCCCCACGATGGTGGGATTCCGCCAGAAATTATTCACACAGGATGTAATGCTGCAACACAATGATGTATTAAATCCTTGACACACAGTGGCTACCAGGACCATCCTGGGCCTGGATATCACTAAAGCATTTGATAATGTGTCCCATGCTGCTGTACTTGACAACTTGGCCCAAATGAACGTCGGCAGTCGCACTTACAATTATATCAGAACTTTTCAGCATGAACGCATGGCTGAACTAACCATTGGCGACCTAAAGAGCGACAAAATCGCCCTTGGAACACGGGGCACTCCACAAGGAGCCGTGTTATCACCATTCCTCTTTACCATTACGATGCGTGGCCTGCCCGTTCTCTTGGATCAGATCCCATACACTAGGCACTCGCTGTATGCTGATGTTATCACCATATGGACCTGCACAGGCTCAGATGGGCAAATCTGTGACGCGTTGCAAAGAGTTGCCGACACTGTACAGGAGTACGTAAAGAAAGTGGGCCTTAGTTGTTCTCCCAACAAATCCGAGCTCTTAGTAATCAGAACCAAAAACAAGAAGGATGACCCCTACAGTGGAGCGCGCTCTGCAATCGACATCACAGTAAATGGGAACGTTGTTCCCACTGTTCGCACAATCAGGGTTTTAGCAATGCTCATCCAGCATAATACTCATAACGCAGAAGCTATCAACAAGTTACAGGCATCCGTTCAGCAAATGACTATAGGCTTCTGAGGAGAGTGGCAACGAAAAATCAGGGAATGAAGGAATCTGACTCATGCAAGTTAATCCACGCTTTTGTAATCAGTTGAGTCGCCTACTCGTTCCTCTACTACCAACTCAGAAAGAATGATCTAGAGAAACTAAACTCCCTAATTAGACAAACATATAAACGTCTCCTGGGAGTTCCCAGATACGCAAGCACAGAAAAACTACGGTGCCTTGGTATACACAACACAGTGGAGTAACGAATAGAAGGGCATTTGACGGCCCAAGAAGGAAGGCTCTCACGAACCAAAGCAGGCTTGCACATACTCAACCGTCTCGGACGACGCATTAGTTGCATGCTCAACAACAAGGTTTTCCTGCCATCGGCAACTCGTGCAGACATTATAATTAAACCCCTGTCCAAAAGTATGCTGGCAGGAATACATGACGAGAGACGAAAGGCAAGAGCAGAAAACCTCGCGAAACAATTTCAGGATCGCCCAAACGTTCTGTATGTTGACGCCGCTCGACGAGCGAGAGACCGTTACACTATATGCGCGGTGACCGGCAGTGGGGAACTCATTACTGCAGCCACCGTAAAAACGGCCTCAGCGTTAGAAGCAGAAGAAGCCGCCATCGCGCTGGCCACCTCAATTCCGGCTACCAATTCCATCCTGAGTGATTCGAAAAGAGCGCTCATGAATTTTACGATGGGCTGTGTTGGGCTGAAAGCGACCAACATTATCAAAAAGTAAGACACGGGACAATAAAATACAACTTATATGGGTGCACGCTCACGCGGGGAATCCAGGGAATGAGGTGGCCCACCGCGTAGCCCGAGGTTTAATCAACCGGGACGTGGACCCCTCCACCCTGGAATTCCCGCAGGATGGAATAACCACCTATAACGAAATTACAGCGTATTACCGAGAGAACCGCAAGACACACGCAGCCCCACAGGCAGATATGTCAAGGGAACAGGCAACGATCTGGAGGCAAATCCAAACAGATTCCTTGCCCAGCCCTCATCAGCTGTCTAAAATTTATCCAGAAGAGATTACACCAAACTACCGACATTGCAGCTGCGTAAAAGCTACTGAAAATCACGTTCTTTGGGAATGCGAGGGTAACCCCCCACCAAGAACAATACTGCCAGCTTCCTCCCTCGAGGCGTGGGAGTCGCTCCTGTCGTCAGCTGACTACCGTCTTCAGGCAGAAGTGGTTAACTGGGCGAAACGGTCGTGGCAAGCTTTTGGCCACCACCCTTCGAATCACCAGCAAATTAAGTTTACCGACCTTGCTATGCCATCAATAAAGTTCTTTCTTTCTCGGAGATCGGCGGGGACGCTCGGAGCAGTAGGACGCACTGTACATCGTCTCCCGAGCCTTTCGGCATTTTCGCTGCGACGCGTGCTTACTGACCAATAATTTATGTATGAGTGGGTGCATGAGGTTATTGGGAACGCGTGGATATCACTCTCTGCACTGGATTTATCAAGATTCTCCCAGGAGCATCTGCTGACCCGACCAACGCCGCTCGCCGCCCTGAGCCTAGCTGGCTCAGCGCGCGTCCGGCTCCTTGCCTAAGCCTGGTGCAGCGTCTCACGCTACTCACATCGTCGTGCCCAGCCGCCCACCGGAATGGAGTGCGTCGTAGAAGGTCATACCATCTCTGAAGAGGAGTGGTCCGACGATTCCTGGCAATCGCCCGGCTATCGTGCCCAGGAACGACGCCGACGGGAACTTCAAAACCAAGGCAAGCCCGTTCTTCAACCGTGTACGTCGGAGAATGCCCGCGCCGCTGTGCCGGAACGCCAACCCCAGGTCAAGTCACGTCCGCCTCGGTTACGTCGGCGGGCACCACTCCCCCGATTGCCGCAAGACTCCATTCATATAGTAGGACGTCCAAGAACGCCCATCGACTTGACGAAAGTGCCGCCGTGGCAATTGCACGACGCCCTGCTCAAGGCAGCTTCACTGCCAGATCAGCCACCAGCAAGTCGGGATCGCCTTCGGACGCACCCCACCAATAATACCTTTACCTTGAGCGTGATCGACTCGCAACGCGCCCAAGCCTACCTTCGAGTGAAGTCGATTACCATCGGCGCTGCTACTATCGAGCTCCATGTCTACGCCCCCCCTCCAGACGACGCCATACGAGGCATCATGTTCCATGCATACGATGACTTCTCAGACGAAGAGATATTGGCAGACCTACAAGCCAGCAACCCCAACATTCCTATCGTGAGTGGAAGACGCTTGGGCCAAACTAGGCACGTCGTGGTTGCACTAATGACGCCGAACCTTCCAAAGTGGATATTCTACCACGGAACCGACATCAGGCTGTACCCGTTCTACAACAGGGTGGAATCGTGTTTTAACTGCCGCAAGGTTGGTCACCGCACGGATGTTTGCCCGATGCCACGTAAGCAGCGGTGCCGCCGTTGCGGAGAGGAACACCCCACACCAGGACAGGGCGAAACACCCGCATGCACGCCACGCTGCATCGTCTGCAATGGTGCACACAACACCGGCAGCTCAAACTGCAAGTATCGCTTTATCAAGAAGGCGCCACCCACCCCGCAATCGAAGCAAGAAGCGCAAGAACCTTCGTCGAACATTCATCGCAACCCATCTCACAGTGGCTCCTCCAGCAGACGCTCACCATCACCTCGAGACCATTCTGCATCTTTCCCACCACTCGGGAACAGCAGCAACCAGCAGCAGCGCCGAGAGAGCAGGTCCCCATCCCACACCCGGCGCTCAGGGTCTCGTTCAGCTAAACGACGTGGCAGCAGGTGTCGATCCCACAGCAGGCGCCCGAGGTCACGCTCAGCCCAACGACGAGACAGCAGGCCCTCATCTCACTCAAGGTCCAAATCAGCCAGGCGCAGCCCATCGGTGTCTCGTTCATCCAGTCGAGGTCCCGGAGAAGCGTCCAAGTCGGTGGCCTGGCAGCGGGGCGCCCCGGCATCACTACTATTTTCCGATTCACAGGTGAGGGAGTTGGCAAAGGAGAATTCTGCCCTTAAGGCTCAAATCTCGGCCCAGCAGTCCCAGATAGCTAAATTGACTAGCTACATCCAGTCTCTAGAAGCCAAAATAGATAGAGCACTCAGTATCGACAAACAAACTACACCCACATCATCCGAAACACAAGACGCACATCCGAACCCCCTGGCACCAAACCCGGCGTTATCGCCAGTTCCTCAACTTCAGAACGCTAATAAACGCAAGGCAGCTACACCCACAGCTTCACTCCACGCAGACGCCGACATCACTACAAAAGTAACGACGGCAGTCACGGCAGCCATCTCAACGCTGAAATCCGATCTGAAAGCTGAAATAGAAACGCGCTTTAATGCGATCCACCAAACCATCAGGGAAACAACCACCTCATTCGCCGTGTTAAAGAGCTCGACCGAAGCTGCACTGGCCGACTTCAGTGTGCAGTTGGCCATCCACCGCACACCATCCAATAGCCGGCAAACACCGGCCCCTACGCCAATAACATAGTCATGGCGGCTCTCCACACGCTCACCGTCTGGCAGTGGAACTGCAGGAGCTTCCGCAATAAGAAGGGCCATCTGCAGCAACATATCCAGCATATTCAAAACCATGCACCAAATGGGGAATGTTCGCCGGACATCATAGTTTTGCAAGAAACGAACACTGCCGCTCAACTGCCCGGATACGCATCATATAATCAGAAAATAGACATGTCCGCGAGCGCACAATGCCACACTGCCATCTTAGTACACAAGAATGTCACAGCCATTCAACATGAAATTGAGGGTACGAGTATTCATCACACACTGGTGGAAATTATACCAAAAAGACGAGGAGACAAGCCACTCTTCATTTTAAATATATACAGCCCTCCAAGAGATACAGCTGCGGATCTACCTTACATCTTTCGGAAAGCAACAAATCTGGCGAAGGATGCAAAGCTGCTCGTACTAGGCGATTTTAACGCAAAACATCCCGAATGGGGATACCCGAAATCCAACCCCAAGGGTCGCCGATTATGGAGCATCATACACGACCTAGGTTTCAGTATCCTCAATGATCCGGAGCAATCGACGCGAATCGGGAACAGCGTATGTCGAGATACTACCCCAGACCTCTCCCTTTGCAAAAACACGGAGGGTGCCCGTTGGCAAAACACAGGTCACACCGTAGGAAGTGACCATTTCATTCTAGCGGTAACCATTGAGTTAACCACAAGCAATGTAAAAAAACGAGCCACAGCTCGCATTACAGATTGGGATAAATTCCGCCAACTGCGCAAAGAAACGGCACCCGATTCGGTATTGGACTTGAACGAATGGATACTTTCTTTGAGTCGAGATGTGGACGCTACAACATACCAAGCAGACGTAACTCCGGAACAGCCATCAACAGATTCACGCCTTCTACATATGTGGGAGGCGCATGAAAGCCTCATGCGTAGGTGGCGGCGCCAACGTCACAACACAAGGCTCCGCCGCCGCATCTCGAGGCTCGAACGTGAATTAGAAGCCCACACCGCTGTGCTAACACGCCAACAGTGGGGCCAACTTTGCGGCAGCCTCAATGGCCAGATGGGCTGCAAGAAAACGTGGCATCTTCTGCGACACCTGCTGGACCCTGGTAGCTCCAAGTCGGCCGCACGCAAACAGCTCGCGCGAATTGTCCATCAATACCCGGGCACCAACGAAGAGCTGCTGGAGGAGCTCATCACCCGCTACATCAACACATCTCAGAAACAGAACAGCACAGTGCAGTTGCCTGAATACACTGGAACAGCCAACGAACAGTTGGACGCCGACATTTCGGAAAGTGAGGTTTGCATAGCGCTACATAAACTGCGTACAACATCGGCACCCGGTCCTGACGGGGTGACAAATAAGACGCTGCGCAACCTCGATCCAAAGTCGGTAGGGGCCATTACTGAATATATGAATGAGTGCTGGAGGTCCGGCCATTTGCCATCAGAATGGAAACACGCAAGGGTCGCGTTTATACCGAAACCGGGCAAGAAACTCGACCTGGAGAATCTTCGTCCAATCTCGTTGACCTCCTGCCTGGGCAAACTAATGGAGCATGTTGTCCTCTGTCGCTTGCAAAATTTCGCGGAAGAGCACCGCCTACTTCCCCCCACAATGCTGGGCTTCAGGGCCCATCTATCCACTCAGGATGCGCTCATCCAGTTGCATCACGATCTCCTACGACCTGAGAGTGGCACTAGTACCAAGGCTTTGCTCGGTCTGGACCTTCACAAAGCATTTGACAACGTGAAGCATAGTGCCATTTTAGGCAGTCTGTCCGAACTACGATCCGGGGAACGCATATTTAACTACGTCCGTGCTTTCTTATCTAATCGAACGGTTGAACTCTCAGTGGGTGACCTTCGTTCTAAGCTCATCACACTCGGTGATCGCGGCACCCCGCAGGGAGCTGTTTTGTCCCCTTTCCTTTTCAACCTCGCTATGAGGTCACTACCTCCCAAACTTGACACGATACCCGGCCTGCGATACACCCTCTACGCAGATGACATCACGCTCTGGACGACGGTGGGATCCGATGGTCAAATCGAGGAGACTCTTCAAAGAGCAACCGACGTAGTCGTTCAGCACGTGTCAGAAGCGGGTTTGGAGTGTTCCCAGAGCAAATCGGAGCTACTATTACTGCGACCTCCAGATCGCCGCAAAATTAAGACTCCACTTCCTAGTATTAACGTGTATGTCAATGACACGCCAATTAAGCAGGTGGCCCACATGAGAGTACTCGGACTCATTGTGCAAACAAACCACCACAACAACATTACGCTAGACCGTCTCACCGTAACCGTGAACCAGACGGCCCATCTTATATCTCGAGTGAGCGCTCGCAATCGAGGCATGAAGGAGAAAGAACTGCTACAGATAATTCAAGCCTTCGTTTTGTCGCGCTTCACGTACGCCCTTCCTTATTTGCACCTCCTTCAATCTGAGCGAGCCCAACTAAATCGGCTCATACGCAAAGCGTATAAGGTGGCATTGGGTCTCCCCCGAAACACATCGACAGAGCACCTCCTCAGTCTTGGGCTGCATAACACCTTAGAAGAACTTCTTGAAGCGCATCTTACGGCGCAAATTCACCGATTACAGGGAAGCAGGACGGGGCGTTGGATCCTTGCTAAAATTGACCATGTGGTATCTCCTACGGGTAACGATCCGGCTGTCATCCCCCCCAACATCAGAAAGAAATTCCTCATAAAACCACTGCCAAAGAACATGTTGGCCAGCCATCACGACGGTAGAAGGAAAGCGAGGGCCAAATTCTTGCAAAAAACTTACGCGTCCAACCCAACCGTTGCGTACGTTGACGCCGCCCAATACCGAGAGTTTACTAAAGCATATGCAATAAGCGTAATCACTCTCCCCGGCAACAACGCCAATTCACCTCAAATTAAAGCGGCTGCTTCTGTCCGTGTGCTTAATACGACAGAAGCTGAGGAAGCGGCGATAGCGCTAGCAGCAGCATCCGGATTCACCACTATACTCAGTGACTCAAAGGCTGCTATATCCAACTTCGCACGTGGCATTGTGGCCCCCACAACTCTGCGTTTACTCTTGCCCAGTCTCCTTACAGATGCTGAGGAAGACGCACTATCCTCCATTGCGCTGGTATGGGTGCCGGCTCACGCGGGGAACCCAGGGAACGAGGCGGCCCACCTATATGCTCGAGGATTCGTCAGCCGAGCGGTGGTACCCGCCTCTGATCTGGAAAACCCTGGTGAAGCCTTGACATCCTACCATGACATCACACAATATTACCGTCTTTCGAGGCAGACAAAACCACCCCCGCACCATAAGCTAACTAAGCGCCAGGAGGTTATCTGGCGCCGCTTGCAAACACATTCATTTCCGTGCCCATACATTTATGCACGTATATACCCCGACTCGATTGATCCGCATTGCTCGCATTGTGGCTCAATAGCCACACTTAATCACATTCTCTGGGCCTGCAGGGAAGATCCCCCCTCTCTCGATCTCCTAGCCGCTCCCTCGCCAGAGGGGTGGGAGGCAGTTCTGACCTCCACCAGCCTGGCCGTTCAGCTCCAGGCCGTACAAAGGGCAGAGGAGGTGGCCATCAAGTTCAGCCTGGCGGGTCACCTACCTCCTTAAGTCTGACGACAATAAAGTTGTGTTCTCTCTCTCTCTCTTTCTTTCTCTCTTTCTGTCTGACGCCAGGCGCGACCGACGCGACTAGCGTCCGTCAGCACGGCCCGGCAGCAACCGGTGCGAAATGCGACATACTGCATTTCGCGCCGATGACTTTACTCAGACAGCTCAGCGTCTGCCTCTCTTCGTGACGGAGGGGCGCCGGGTTCGCTCGAACGTGCATGCGTCAAAGAAACGCAGTGCGGCGCGTGCCGAGTATAGGACAGGCGGATCGGCGCTGGCGTGGCATCGCTGGTGTGACGGGACGAAACAAATGCCGGTGCGCAATGTACTCATGTTCCTACATGACACGCATCTCATGATTATCATGTGTGCACCATTCACATACCTTCGTCATCCATTCACGTGACATAATACCAAATATGGCATATGGGAGCTAGCGAAACGGCTGCGAGCGCATTGTCAGTAACGCATGTAGTCATGTTGTTACATGACACGCATGTCGTGATTGTCATGTTTGGACGTGTCGTTTACCTATTTCGTTCGTGTCGTGTAATATTAAATTTGGTAAATGTGTAGCTTGTGAAACGGCCACGAGCGCGTCTTGAGCGTAGTATGTAGTGATGTTGATACATGACACGCATCTCATCATTACTATGTTTCCAAGTGTCACATACCTTCGTCATCCATTCACGTCCTGTAACACCAAGTTTGGTACATGTGAAGCTAGCGGAACGGCCGCGAGCGCAGCATGAGCAAGGCGTGTAATAATTGCTCATGAATTTCATGACATGCGTGTCACGAATTCTACGTTAGGGTCTGTCACTTGTGTTCGCCATGGAATCGTATCATACCATACCAGTTTTTTTTCAACATGTCATGTGAACAAAACCACCGCAAAAGCAGCAAGACCATGAAATGTAAACGATGACATTCATGACATACATGTCATGATAATCAGGTTATGACCGTTCAATGATGATTGTGATAGTCATGTTATGCCATACCAAATTTGGTTTCGATACCAATAACAAAACGGCCAGGAGAGCTAAGTCATAGGCGGCTAGATAGATAGATAGATAGATAGATAGATAGATAGATAGATAGATAGATAGATAGAGAGATATATAGATAGATACGCTCAATGTCACCGAAGTTCGCTAAGAAATGCTTCGCACTTAAAATGTTTATCGTTACGATTCATGTCATGCTATGAAAAGCGCCCCGCCGCGGTGGTCTAGTGGCTAAGGTACTCGGCTGCTGACCCGCAGGTCACGGGATCCAATCCCGGCTGCGGCGGCTGCATTTCCTACGGAGGCGGAAAGGCTGTAGGCCTGTGTACTCAGATTTGGGCGCACGTTAAAGGACCCCAGGTTGTCGAAATTTCTGGAGCCCTTAACTACGGTGTCTATTATAATCATATTGTGGTTTTGGGACGTTAAGCCCCACATATCAATCAATCAATGCTATGAAAAGCACATTATTTCGTAAAGCTTTCCCCCTCACTACCATGTATCTGTAAAGCACGTAACAACTCAAGGCGAATACTTCAATGACCAAGACAAAAAAGAAAAAAAAACCTGGCTGTAAAGCGGCAGCGAACAAAACTTGCAGTGCGTGTTAGCTCAGCAGAAGTGCAATTCCGAAAAGACTCAGAATAATAGGGCTAGTCGTAATAGGTACAGTGGTCCACCGAGGCGGAGCAGTAGTTATGTGAGGCTCGGCTACTGACCCAGAAGTCACTACTTCTGTCCCGGCTGTGGTAGTCCCATTTCGATAGAGGCGAAATTCTAAAGGACTTTGTGCTGCGCGATGTTGGTGCCCGTTAAAAAAACACCAAATGGTAAAAATTTCGGAAGGCTTCCACCACGACGTCTATCTTTTTCATACGATAGCTTTGCGGTGCAAAGTAGCAGAAATTGAAAATTGTTATTGGTAAAATGGCAGTGAGGAAGGCTTGGGGTGCGCATGCGTGACCTGATTTTTTAAAATCTATCCCTTTACGCAATGCTCCTTCGTTTACTTTCCTTCACCCTGGTAATTCGGGCTCTATACCTATGTGCTTAGCAGCGCCGCATCTCTCTTGCTCGAGGCAACAACTGTGGTGATGCAGGAAACGACTGAAGGCAACGATGAAACGTGCTACTTTGAAATGAGAAGTGATGCGGACTAAAGGTCAGATTTTCACATAAAGAATGGCTTATTTGCAAAAATAATTAGTATTATGGTTGGGGTTTAACGTCCCAAAAGAGCCATATGATTATGAGAGGCGCTGTAGTGGAGGGCTCTGGAAATTTCTTCCCCCCTGGGGTTCTTTAACGTGCGCCTAAATCTAAGCACATGGTCCTCAAGTGGTTCCACCACCACTGGCGATGTAGCCGCCACGGCAGGGATTCGATCCTGCGACCTACTACGGGTGGGCAGCCGGGTGCCTTAGCTACTAGACCACCGCGGCGGGTTATTTTGAAAGAAGGTTGAGATCGTGTGAGCATAAGTCACTAAAAAATGGCGCATGAGCATACACCTGTGAGTGATCTCTGTGCACTCGCGTTTCTTCGCACTCGCAAGAGCAGGCTGTTTTGTAAAACATGCCGCCAGTGAAATCTGTACCTTATAGAATCTGCGTTTCAAAATTGTGTTTTCCTGTACGTACACACAAATTGGCGCCACAACAATATGAAACATGAGTCTTTGAACATTCCGAACAAGTATGCTCATATCAGCATGACGCTACGATCAGACGACATACCTCTACGTATCTACCGTTTGACGTTTCTGGTGGTGGAATATTCATGTTAAGTACGAGGTAATTCATATTATGATAATTTTGCACCGACGCCACACGTGAGAGATGGTCACCAAATCTAGCCACACACCGTACGTCAACCAAGGCTCATCTGTTTTCCATTCTGCTATCTGTTGCTGTACTGATATAGTTTTCTATATTAAAAAAGTTGGACTGGCTGTGCTAAAAGAAATTTTGCGTGGCTCTGCGATTACAAACCCCCGAGACCAACAGGGCTCAGCTCAGTAAAGGAGGCACACAGCATCATGAGTATCATGAATTACCCAGTAAAGGAGTACCAAACAACACCATGAGTTAGTATGAGGTAACCTTTAGCGGCGTGTTGTGTGTAGCGCAATTAATGCGGCTGATGCAGAGTGTTCCTTCTTCTCCTTCTCTGAAAATCCAGAGAAGGCAAGCAGGTTAGGGGGAGACAGAAGGTTAGGTGGGCAGATGAGATTAAGAAGCTTGCGGGTATAAATTGGCAGCGACAAGCACAGGACCGGGTTAACTAGAGGAACATGGGAGAGGCCTTTGTCCTGCAGTGGACGTAGTCAGGCTGATGATGATGATGCAGAGCGCGGAGCCAGTCCCCGACACGTCAACTAACGAAGCTGATCGGTTCCGCGAAGGCGAACGCGGGAGACGTGCACACGGGAAATAAAGGAGACTCCTTCGTTCCCACGGTTCACGAGCGGAGCCGTCAAGGTCGGCCCCGTTCGGGACTAGAAGGGGAAGGCTTACTCGGAAGACATCTGGCAAGAAGCAGGCCAGGTACCGCCGTCTGAGTTTAAGCGATTGCTGGCATGCACGCGTCCCAATGAGAATGACGTGGGGACGCGACCACTGGGCCGACCGAGACATAGTGGTGGCATGGACGCGAGCTTATCCTCCCCCGTTCTACGTCATTATCAAGTGTTGTAGTATGGTGGGGCGCCTCGCTGTCGCATGCACATCTGGTCAGCGCACGGCCAGACGGTGTAATCTCCGCCCTCACGGAAGCTTCTACGAAGAGACGTTAATGAGAAAGTTGATGGAGCCCGAGCGTGAGAACGGCTACCGACAGAGGTCGGCCGATACACGGCCTGGCATGGGCGAGAGTGTGAAACGCGGAGAACCTATCCCCTTTCGTGTTGTAATTTATAATGTGATATATGTAGTGCCTGTTGTGAAAGTTATTCTGCGATTGGTTGTGATGATGCGAGTTCCAATGGGTGATTGGTCTGTGTGAAGACCCTTCGTTCAACTGAGGGTTGAAAAGAGGATGTTTGAATCTGAAAAAAAGAGAGCGGAGTTTCGGGCTTGGACTCGGGCAGACGCCTGAAGCTGCAATAAAGCGTCTTTTGACCGGACTACTGCTTTTCCTGCGCTGCCAGCGTGCACTCGAGTCATCGAGGGGACCCATTCCGAACCTCGAACATCTTCTCTTTTTAGCTATTGTAGAAGCTAGTCGAGGAGGAAGAAATTAACTCCATGTTTCAAATAGACACTGTGAAGAATATTAATCTGCCAACTATGCGTAATGTTTTCCAAGTTCAGAACGTTCATTATGAATTTATTTTCGAACACCTTGTCAAACTCCTCGTGATACATGTTTCAAGCAGTTGCACTTTTAGTACAACAAACATGGTGACTGTGTATACTATTATTTGTCTTGTAGACAGTGTATTCTTTATTTTGATTGGTCATGTAAAGCCTTTAACGTTAGGTATTCGCACAGAGGCAGACTCCTGACTGCATCATCGTTCCGCTCCCGGCGCTCAAAGCTTTTCCCAGCCGTGTCGGATCTTTCAGGTCATTGTTGTCAGATGCAGTTTCAGTTCCATCTTCTTTTGTTGCTATATTGGCTGGAGACAACAATTGGCACCATGTCAGCAAGGCCATCATTTTTTGCGTTGTACAGGACAAAATGAAGAAGTTCGCAGGTATAATGTGGCAGCAGAAAGCACAGGTCCGGGTTGATTGACGGAACATGGGAGACGCCTTTGCCGAGAACTAGGCGTTCTCAGGCTGTTAATGATGATGGCGACGTTTATGATGATGATGATAATGCCGAAAAAAAAGAAGGACTTTGAGCTTGGCTATACTCAGCTTCCTCATTTTAAGTGGCCTGAAAAGGGGTAGTGGGGCTCCAAATATGCGTTGAATACCCACTGAGTGAAGCTGAGCAGTTCGGTTCTAACATCTCTACTCTAAAACAAAACTGGCACACACGTTGAATACCTTTGTAGTCGCAGGCCACTCGGTGACCTATCACTTTCAGGTAGCTTGGCACTGGGGTCGAAAATGTCATCTTCATGTGGACGTACTACGTCCCAGTGGTCGCGGTGGGACGTGACCCCGTAAGTTCTTTGGGAATGTGGATCAATTTTCCATATGTGGACAACGCCTGAGCAACGGCCTCACTAGGAACACGGCAGCTAGGGCAGAGAGATAACGCTGACTTGCGTAACTTGTGGACCCAGGCGTACAATGACGACGCGTTCTCCTGGGATGTCGAGGTGGGACGCGTCCCCGATTTGGGCCAGGGCGGCCTCACTCTTGACGGTAAATTGGCAGTTCCGGCTTCCAATATGTTGAACACAGTATACTTTTTTATTCCTACTATTGAAGACCTCGCGTGAACTACGTCGCCAGGACAGAATGACGGCATCGCACCAGTGCGAAATATCGATCGTGGAGTTCATGCGCAGATGAAGTCATCTTTAAGAGGCTCCACCACACTTTCACAAGTTTAGGTGATATTACTAAAGAAGATTACATTCATGTACCCTGTATTAAGCCCTGCTACGTTAACCATGGGATGAATTTTAGTGCCGGAAAAGGTATTTTTATTCAGGACTCAAAAGTCACCGCATATCTCCGAATCACTGTGACACTCCCTAACGTCTTAGTACCATTCGAAAATGGCAAGAGCCGGAGCTCAACATTTGCTCAATTGTAACGTTAAGGAAAAAAATCATAGCATATCCATGGAATGGAATGAAAAACTTTATTACAAATAGTTTTTTTTTCCGCTGAAGGTGGAGCCCTCAGTCCAGGGCCCCTGTGGCCTTTGCCATCTTGCAAGCTCTGTCGATCAGCTTGAGCTGTTCTTCAGGCTTAGAGCAGGACAGCGCAGCCTCCCACTGCTCAGTTGTTGGTGTACAGTTTCTTGGCACTACCAGTGTGCGTTGGCAGGCCCATGTCACGTGGTAAAGTGTGGGGTGTTCTCTGCATAGCGGGCATTTGTGTGTGTATATTCCCGTATAGATTTCACTCAGAAGACTGAGATTGGGGTACGTACTGGTCTGCAGCTGTCTCCAGGCAACCGACTGCTCTCTGTTAAGGTCTTTGTGGGGAGGGGGGTATATCCTCCTCAGGGCTCTCTGGTGTTCTAAAATTGCTCCATAGCGTCTAGTAACTGTGGCTGGTTCCTCGTCGTTGTGCGCCCCCCGGTCGGCGTATTCTCGGGCAATGCCGTCGGCACGCTGGTTCCCTGTCACAGTTTCATGGCCTGGTGTCCACGCAATGAAGCAGCTCGAAACGTTGATTTTTCTTCGCTTGAGTATGCGGATGGCAGCACTGGATATGCGTCCTCTGCTGTACCGTCGACACGCTTCTTGCGAGTCAGTAACTATTTCTGTAGTAGACTCTTCGCTCTGGTGTGTGATGGCGAGCGCGATCGCTACTTCCTCAGCCTCGAGGATGTCGTTGTTTTTGATCGAAGCGCTGTTGACTTCCCTAAGTTGGTGATCAACAATGCTTACAACTGTCCCGTAGTGCTCTCTGTATGTGGTCGCGTCAACGTATAATACGTCGGTTCTCGCCTTAAAATTTTTTCCCTGTGCTTCTGATCTGGCTTTTCTTCGAGCCTTATGTATTTTTGTCCACGGAATGAATGTCAATGAGAGGGGCGAAGCTTTGGAGGGATTTATTGGTAAACCGTGAATTGTCCATCCTCTGGCCTCGTCTATCCGTCCGTCAAACTTTGTGACCGTTGATGCGTATTTTAAACAGTTTGTTCGGCCGTCCATCCACCTGATTTGATTGATATGTGAGGTTTAACGTCCCAAAACCATCATATGATTATGACAGACGCCATAGTGGAGGGCTCCGGAAATTTCGACTATCTGGGGTTCTTTAACTTGCACCCAAGTTTGAGCATATGGGCCTACAGCATTTTTCGCCTTCATCGAAAATGCAGCTGCCACACCCAGAATTCAATCCCCCGACCTGCGTGTCGGCAGCCGAGTACCTCAACCACTAGACCACCGTGGCGGGGCGCGGTCCGTCCATCTATTGAACACTCCAAGTACTACCAACTCAAATTTTTTCATCATATTGCTACAGACATGTTGACATTGTGTGGGACGATGCGCGTGTGTGCTGGACGAAGAGGACGAAGAGTGGTCTTCGCTCGAGCTTTGCCCAAACAATTGAGGCCGCAGTAGAAAAGGTAGTATCAAAAGCAATGGATAGGTTATTTACCAGCCACTCAGAATGTCTGTATGAGATAATCAGCGCTGGAATAACTCAGCTGATGAGTAACTCAGCAGCTTCTCCTCAGACAAGTTCTACACTGACATCTCAACAGAAGGCATGATGCAGCACGAGAGCCGATAGCGTGCTCCTAGAAGACACTCGGGTGGTTAATAAGCCTACAGAGAGAAAAGGTCACCTCCCTACTATAGATCTCAGTGTCAACACTGATGTTCTAATCAATTCGTGTGCCCAGAAACGTAGCCGATCTCCCTTAAACCCTTCTTCCGTGTCGTCACAGACAGAAGCAAAAAACGCTCCGCCTAGCAAGGTCATAAAGGTCAGCATACTAGAGAAGGTTGTTTCGACTGTTGGTATATTCCATTATTGAGCCGATAAAATTCTTACAGTGCAATTGTAGTTCTATTTTTACAGCTTCCACAGATTTATCTTGTCTCATTGTTGAAAAAAACGGATATAATATTGCTACAAAAAACTTGGTTAGTTCCAGATCAGCATTTTTATTAAAAAATTATAGATTGTTTCGTTTATATCGATTGTCAAGACGGGGTGGGTTACTCACTTTAGTCTCTACCATATGTTGTTACAAAGCAAAATAACGCTTCGGCTTCTGTCGCCGAAGTACGAAATTTTAGTAATTTCTTTGAGTTTTCCTTTCACGTAGAAAAATTCACATAGAAAATATATACTATCCGTCAGGGGTTCATGACTCAAACCCTTGGGATAGTGTAATTTCTATTAGCGGTAATATAGTCCTTTTGGCGGGAGACTTCAACTCCCATCACATACCTCGGGGCACAAGGACAGACTCGTGCGGTACTCGATTATAGGACTGGTCTCAGGGTAATAGTCTCACTTGTCATAACTCACCTATCCCCACATTTATGAGAGGAATATCATCCTCATCTTTAGACTTAACTTTTTCGGGATCAGGCCTTGGCATCTCATCTTGGTCGACTGTTGACACTGTGACTAATATCGATCGCATTCTAGTTACATTTGACATTGTGTGCCGACTCATATCTGTTTCTACTAGAAAACTTACAGGCATAAATTACAGTACTTTTAAAAGAACCTTGCGAGGCTTCATGGAGTCTCTGTCTGAAGCAACGGTAAAGCAAAAAGCATTAAGCATTTGTTCAGTAATACAGGAGTCGCGTAGCAAAGCGGAATTTGAGGTTCAAAGAGTTGAACAAAAACCTGTGTCGCGATGGTGGAATGATAACTGTACTCGAGATTTCAGGCGTAGAAAAGCAGCCTGGAAGAAGCTATTGCACTAGTGTCCAAAAAACTGGTCAGATTATAAATTCATTGCAGGTACTTTTAAACGTACGGTGGCTAAAGCAAAGGCAGAGTATGATAAAAATCATTTTGAGTTTCTTTCAAAATCAAATAATAATAGAGCTCTATTTGGATATCTGAGACATGCGAAACTAATTCCTCGAGCAGTAAATCTTGAATCTATAGTTTTATCGCTTCAGGAATTGAAGCAGTCATTGGAAAGCATAGCTCAAGGTTTCGAAAAGCGATTCTCGACTAATCTTTATCCCTCTGTAGTAATCTCACGATCAAGTGACAGTTTCGCCGGAAAATTGATCTAGGAAGTGGCAGAGGTTATGAGAAATCTTTCGATGGCGGCTCCAGACCCGAATGATGTCACTTCAGCAATGCTGAAAAATTTATTCAATGAGACATGAAAGGATATACTTAATGTAATAAATTGTTCGATAAGAGAAGCTTGGATTTCATCCGAATGGAAAACAGCGAAAATCATACCTATTCTAAAAAACAGGTGAAGGTTACGTTTCGGACAATATCAGGCCAATTGCACTAACCTCCATCTTTGTCAAAGTAATAGGGAGAGTAGTGAATGTTCGCATAATGAAACTTGTCGATAGAGAAAGAGTTCTTCGCCCATGTCAAATTGGATTCAGGCAGGAATGTTCCACATGGCAAGCGCACATCGACCTAGAGAGTCGCATACATCTGGCGCGGCGTCAAGGGTAGTACGCAGCTCTATAGTTACCTTGGACATAACAAAAGCGTATGATAGCGTCGAGCATAATGTACTAGTAACTCGTCTGAGGGAAATCAATTTGACGGATTATTTAGAAGCGTGGATAACCGAATTTTTAGGAAATAGAACATTTTACTGTTCGCAAGAGGGTGTTTCGTCACGTACTTATAAACAAAAAAAAGGAGTACCACAGGGCGCTGTTCTTTCTCCGGTACTATTCAATATTTTATTAAGCTCGATCCCATGCAATAATAATGTTCAGACGTATGTATATGCTGACGATATCACGTTCTTTTCGTCCGCTCATGACATTCACGCTTGCTATCAAAACCATCAAATGTACTTATCTGAAATAGAGCACTGGATCGACGTTATTCCTCTATCTCTAAACGTGAACAAATCTGCATTGTTAGTATTTCTGATAAAAGACCCAGTATGCATATCTTTGTCGTATCATACAAAACTGATACCATTCCACAAGTGCAAATCATCAAATATCTAGGAGTTATATACGACAACTCTCTAGTACGACGAAACCAATAGAATATATTGCGGCAAAGGGTGTTCTGGCGACAGGCTTATATTACGGAGGATAAGCGACGGCGATAAGGGATGCGCAGAGCCATGTTATTATCAATATTCCGCATGTATGTGAGGCCGATTCTAGAATTTGGAAGTATCCTATACTGCGGGGCACCTGCTTATAAGCTACGTCTCCTTGTTTTTCTGGAGAAACAGGCTCTGCGCATGTGCTTAGGGCTACCTAATTTTGTAGCGAATAACGCTTTATATATAGAAGCTAGAAGTCCCTCACTTCTCACCATATTCGAAATATTGACTGTACAAACGTACTTAAGGGCATTTGCATTTTTTCTGAGGCGTAAAGAAACAGCTTTCATTGCGCAACCAGATTTATTTTTTAATTGTCATTGACCTAGATTTCACACACCTCAAGTAAAGTTTGTACTGTCTCTTCTCGACCCCCAATCCGCGCAAATTACGCGCAAATTCCTGCCAATTTGTAGCTCAAGTTCTCTAAATATACTTTGATGACATTTTCTCTAATAGCGCTAAATACCTGCCGAGTAATTTGTTAAGAGCTACTTTACAGTACTACCTGCTAGGAATGCAAGCACATCTCATCATTGCGACGGACGCTTTGCAACGAGATGAAAAGAGTGGCATCGGTATATTCTGGCCTGTTCTGGACTGGTCCTTTTCCCTCCAAATTCCAGATTTCACACCTGTCTTTATTGCAGAATTTTTAGCAGTGGTATTGGTCCTTCGAAAACAAAGAATTCCGCCATAATAATAACGGACTCCTTGTCGGTATGCAGTGCTTTCACGGCATCCGGTGATTCGAAAGCATTAGGCGAATTCAACTCCCTAGTTGCGAATCACTTAACCCAGGTGCGATTAGTATGGGTGCCGGGGCATAGAGGCATAACTCTAAATGAAACGGCTGATGCACTAGCGAAAGCGGCGTTAGACGGACCAGCTATCAATATTACCCCTACAACAGCCTTTATAGTATCTTCCAGATTTCGGAGGCAAATGGTGATGCGAGAATTCTCTGCACCATCTTAAAAAAACTCTTCGGATTTCAACCATATAATGACACCCTGTAAAACTTCATGTCATAACCGATGGCTGGAAGTTTTAATCACTCGATTTCGCTGTCGTATTCCTCCATTAAGTTTTTGTTTGTTTAGAGCAGGCTTGACTTTCTCTCCACTTTGTTTTTTTTTGTGGAGTAGAAGAAACTGTGGAGCACTTTTTCATCTCTCGTAGAAAGTTTTCAACGTTAAGAAAGGTATGACTAGAAATACCGTTACGAATCTTTGGCTTAGCTTTGACAACGTCAAATTTACTATCCTTAGGTGCACATATCCTAGGGCACAGCAACGGGAAAGTGTGTGCGGCCGTGCAAGATTTCATTGTACAGTCTAAGAGATTTGCCTAATAACCTCAATACCAAAAGGTTCCCAGTTAACCCATGTAGGCTATTGGAAAATTTTCTTTGATATCAATCATTTATTGCTCAGTCAGTAGGAATTAGTTCTTCAAAACTTTTTTTCAAAAAAATTTACAAAAGACAATATTTTTGTTAATTTTCCATTCGCCAGTATTAATTTTACACAATCGTTTTTTTGGTAAGCTATCCGATTCTCCACCGATACCCCGAGTGGGTGTGAGCCACGAGTTTAGGATCTACATCAACATCTACGTCTGGTCTACCGGTCACGCTGCTGCTGCTACTGGTTTGAAATATATTTCATCCACGGCCTCGTCGATACGGCGTCTCTTCTTTTCTGCAACATACTTGGTGGAGGTGAAATGTTCCCCGTCCTCACCAAGAAGCTTCGCAGTGGCCGCACCGTCCAGCCTCTGGCCATGGCTTCCAATGATAACAACCAGTCACCGCCTTCAGCTGTGGAGCGCCAGCTACTACGTACCTTGCGACGTCCCACCCCAGTGATCCCGGTACGTTCTCCGCCCAGCCTGGCCTTCACGTCGACTACTGTCCGCATGTACGAGCGCGTTAGCCTGTCTCACCGATGGGACCCTACTATGATGCTCGCCAACGTAATCTTTTACTTGGATGGCACCGCGCGTGTATGGTTCGACGCTCATGAGGCTGAGCTCACCAGCTGGGACATCTTCAAAGAACGACTACGCGACATCTTTGGGGACCCGGCCAGTCGACAAATGGCCACATGACAAGAACTCGCCACCCGTGTACAGTCATCAACCGAGTCATCATCATCATCATCATCAACCTAGTCATCAATCATTAACCTAACAGCCGCTCTACCACTCGTTCACTGTCACCGCAACGCCGCCATCGCCGTCGCCCCGACCCCGCCGCTATCCATCACCGACTAACTATGAATCTTACCGGATGGAAAACTAGAATATGCAGCTCCTGGAGGTAGTGCTGCTTCAAGTGCGACTGATCCAAAACCTCCGTTGACTCTACCTACTAATAAAAAGGGGCTGGAAGTGCACGTGGACGGTCTTTTTTTGACGGCTTTAGTTGACACTGGAGCTCAGGTGTCTATAATGAGTGCTCGTCTCTGTCGCCACCTCAAAAAGTACTCACGCCTGCCGCCACACAAGCCGTCCGTGCCGCCGTTGGTGGAACTGTGGCCGTCATTGGAATGTGTACCGCTCATATTAGCCTTGCCAGCCGCCAAGTTCATGTTTTATATACCGTGCTCACCAATTGTCCTCATGACCTCATCTTCAGCATGGACTTTTTATCGACGCATTCTGCCCCGATCAACTGTTCTGCTGGCACACTCTGTTTAGAACTTCCTTTTCAAGATTCTCGCCCCGAGCTGCCGAAAACCCTCTGTACCACAGACTTCAGTCGGATACCGCCAAAAGCCCTCAAATTGATTGAATTGGCAACAAGTTCACCCGTTGTTGACGGTGATTATGTCGTCACGCCTATTTCAGATGTTCTCCTGGCGCGCGACATCACCATGCCACCCTCCGTCGTAACCATGGCCTTTAACCGAACATGTCTGCCCATTATCGATTTCGGTTTCACGCAGCAAGTACTACCACACGGAATTTCAGTCGCCACGCTTCGACCCTTAATAGACGCCCACGTCACCGCTTTTGCGGCAGACGCATGCTGCGATCTTCCATGTCGCCCGCAGGATGCCACATTCCTCTATGCGGCCTTGCGCCCCATGATCGACCCGAAACTCAAACCTGAGCAGTCCAACGCCCTATTCCACCTTCTGGCTTCTTACCGCGACATATTTGACATCGACAGCAGTGCGCATGGTCAGACTTCCCACGTTTGAGCGCATTAATACTGGTGATTCTCCTCCCATTCACCGCCGACCATACCGGGTGTCTGCCACAGAGCGTAAGGTAATTCAAGAAGTCAGCTAGAGGCCAGCCAAAGGAATTATTGAACCTTCCTCAATCACTTCGGCATCTCCTGTTGAGCTCCGTAAAAAGAAAGATGGCACGTGGCGCTTCTGCATCAATTACCGCCATCTTAATCGAATCACGAAAAAGGACGTTTATCCTTTTCCCCATATTGATGACGCTCTCGATTGTCTTCATGGCGTGCGATACTTTTCTTCAATTGACCTACGTTCTGGCTGTTGGTAGATTGCGGTGGACGGGAAAGACCAAGAAAAGTCTGCGTTTATAACTCCCGACCGCCTATACCAATTCAACATGATGCCGTTTGGGCTACGCGCCACCCCAGCCACGTTTGAGCGTATGATGGACACGCTATTGCAATGGTTCAAGTGGTCAATATGCCTGTGCTACCTGGATGATTTCCTTGTGTATACGCCTACATTTGAGACACACCTCCAGCATTAATCAGTGGTTCTCGACAACTTCCGCACTGCTGGCCTTCAACTGATCTCGTCGAAATGTCCCTTCGGCTGACAGCAGATTATGGTGTTGGGCCACCTTGTCGACGCATCAGGTGTGCAGCCTGACCCGGAGAAAACTCGTGCCACCACGAGCTTTCCTGTACCCCAGTCTGTCAAGGACATCCGGAGCTTTGTGGGACTTTGTTCCTATTTTAGAAGGTTCGTGAAAGATTTTGCCACGATCGCTCGACCACTCACCAACCTTCTGAAGAAATACATGACTTTTACGTGGATTCCGCTCGAGCTGCCACTTTTTCTCACCTCATCACCCTCCTCACGACTCCACGTATATTGGCCCGCTTTGACCCGTTCGCTCTGACAGAAGTTCGAACCAATGCGAGTGGTCACGGGATTGAAGCCGTCCTAGCCGAAAGCCAGCGGGGACAGGACCGAGTTATCGCCAACGCTAGCCGTCTTCTCACAGCTGTCGAGCGCAACTATTCAATAACAGAGCGTGAATGTCTTGCTCTTGATTGGGCAGTCATGAAGTTCTGCCCATATTTAATGGCACGAATTTCTCTGTAATAACGGACCACCTTGCGCTATGTTGGCTTTTGTCTCTGGAGGATCCTACTGGCCCGCTCGGGCACTGGGCTCTGGGACTGCAAGAGTGTATACCTGCACGGTGATGTACAAGTCCGTATGCCTACATCAGAACGAAGACTGCCTGTCCAGCTACCCGGTTTCTGAGTCGAGCGCTATGCCTGACACCGACACCGAGCCTTGCGTCTTTTACCTTTCGCAAATTACATGCATCGGTGACGAGCAGCGCCATGATGCGTCCTTGCGTGCTATCATTGAGCGCCTCGAATCAACATCTTCCAGTCAGTCCGATCGCTCATTTGTGCTCCACCATGGTGTATTATACCGCCAAAGTTTTGAGCCGGATGGACCGGCTCTGCTGCTTGTGATTCCGAAACACCTTCACTCGGAAGTTCTACATAATCTTCATGACCTTCCGACTGCTGGTCACCTTGGTGTGTCATGCACTTACGACCAAATACGCCGACGCTTCTACTGGCCAGGGCTTGCACGCTCAGTCAGAGGATACGTTGCGGCTTGTAAGAAATTCCAGCGCCGCAAAACACCATCGACACCTCCGCTGGACGCCTTCAACCACTTGACTTTCCGTCAGAACAGTTCTTCCGCGTTGGCTTGGACCTACTTGGCCCTTTCCCCTTGTCTTGCTCGGGTAACAAGTGGATAGCCGTGGCCATCAACTACGCCATGCGCTATGCCATCACACGAGCTCTTTCAACAAGCTGCGCCACAGATGTCGCCGACTTCCTCATCAAGGACGTGGTTTTGCAACACGGAGCCCCACGACAGCTGCTTACAGACCGTGGCCGCACTTTTTTGTGGAAGGTCATAGCGGACATCTTGCAGTCCTGTCAAATGAGACACAGGCTGACTACGTCATACCACCCGCAAACCAATGGACTCACGGAGCGTCTCAATCAAACTCTTACAGACATGCTCGCTAAGTATGTTTCTACCAACCACACCGATTGGGATCTCGCATTGCCGTACGTCCCATTTGCCTACAATTCTTCTCACCATGACACTGATGCTTACTCCCCATTTTTTTCTGTTGTTCAGCCGTGAACCTACATTACCCGTAGATACGGTCATTCCGTCTACCGCGACACCGACCAGCGAATATGTCCTTGACGCTATCACTCGGGCGGCCCACGCACGCGAAATCACCCGCACTCGCTTTCTAACCTCTCACGAGAACCAGCGGCGTTTGTACGATCAACGGCACCGTGACGTGCACTTCTTACCCGGTTCATTGGTGCTGCTGTGGTCCCCGACCCATCAAGTCAGCTTGTCGGAAAAATTTCTTTCCCGTTACACAGGTCCACATCAAGTCCTTCGTGACGTTACTCCTTTGACGTACGATATTGCCCCTGCGGCCTCATCGCCTTCAACTGCCCCAGAGACCACCGATATCGTACATGTGGCACGCTTGAAGCCTTACCACTCTCCCGCTGACGTTGACATCTAGAGGCGCTGAGACGGCGCTTCTGCCGCAGGGGATTGTGCTGCATGCATGTTGACATTTTGTGGGACGACGCGCGTGTGTGCCTGACGAGAAAGACGAAGAGTGGTCTCCGCTCGGTGTCTGGTCTACCGGTCACGCCGCTGCTGCTGCTGGTTTGAAATATATTTCATCCACAGCCTCGTCGATACGGCGTCTCTTCTCTTCCGCAACAATATATTATCGTATACCAGTAGCGTCATCTATCAGACGTTCCAAGAAATAAACCAGTGGTAGCTACCTACTACTTGCATCCAGCAAGCACGGCTTAAGAAGATTTTCTCCTAAAATTACACCGTTCTTCACAAAAGAAAACCTAAAGTTGCTTTCCTCATAGGCACCTTGCCCGATGTTTACGCGTCCTTGCAAATAGAGCACACCATAAATTCAATGTAGCTTCCGTTGCTATTACTCGACCCGAACTATTGTTGCAGCATGCCACGCTGGTTCATCGCCACGCAACGTGGGAGCGCGCGAGTTCATCGCTCGTGTGCAGAATCATGCTCCCCGACGCTATAGTGAACTAGAACGTTTTTTTCTAGTTCCTTTCCCTGTTTGTAAGCAAAAACCCTTGCTGACTTCCGGTTTCGTGCACCGATGTGCCTGATAGAATAAGTGGGCAAGAAGAGCGTAAGAAAAGAGCCCACTGATTTTCTACACTTTCCATCATTTGGCAAAATATATTCAAATAAATGTTTTTTGAGCTACATAAAAACTACAAGAGATTGCCTTAAACAATGCGCGCGTTCTTTTCATTTGAAAAAACTAATAAACTTCCCATACTCTTGAAGAAAGCGAAAACGACCTTTCAGTTTCGACGTTACAAGCTGGTAAATGAGGTGACCGGCAGTTTTTTAGGGGCGAAGCTCCTTATAGCGGCACTCGTTCGTCCATCGTAGCCATTGTAGTGTGTAAAAAGTATAACATTTTGACCTCCAAGGTGGTGCCGGTGATAGATTTCTTCTGTACGTTGTTGAACAATAAAAAATAGTGCTCAATGTACATGCCAATGGCTGCTAATGGGGAATGAGATACAGGAACATTCAGCCTTTATAACGCGCACGCTGCGATGCCCATTAGCAGCCATTGGCATGTACATGGAGCACTATCTGACAGGAAAAGGTTGCTACGATATGCTCGCTGGGCGTAACCTCCTTTGTTTTAGAAAGGTTTAGGGAGCGTTGTTCCGCAGTGCTATGAATACAGTGAACTAGTATATACCATGAACTCGAGGTGGTTAAAGGTGGGAAGCAGACCCGAAGCGCAAGCCTTAAGAAAGCGTGCGTGTGCCACCTCTCGTTTAGTCCTTGGAATGTCCGCTGGATGGCGGTGCTTCTATATGGGGAATATATGACGAAAAGATGCGAGATGGTGGTGGATTGACGCATGAACGGACGCAGGGGTGGATGCATGAACGAACGCAGGGACGGACGCACGAACAGATGCACGCACGGACGAGCGGATGGACGCATTGACGGTCACACAGACGGACGCATGGACGTACGGAAGCAAGAATGAATGGTCGGACGAATGCTTCGCCCCACTCTCCATCATTCACACCATGGTTATGCTGCCAATTTTTCGGGGGGGCACAACGCATGTAATTTTGAAATCGTCTGTAGATGGTTCCAAGGTCACAATCATTGTACAAAAAAAAAATACTTCCGGCCACCTCAATTACCAGCTCCTAACATTGAAACTACATTCATTTTTTCAATTTCTTTTCAAGCGCAAGGAAAGTCTCTCTTTTGTTTTTCACATAAAAGAAACGTGCGTGGAGTACAAGGGAATGTTCCGTAATTCTTAAGTAGCTCAAAACAACATTTATTTGAATACGTTTTGCCAAATTAGGGACGGAAATAGAGAAAATAGCGTTTTGTTTTCTAAAGCTCTTCTGGTCCTTCAATGCTATTAGAGCACATCAATGGACAAAACAGCAAGTCATCAAGGGCCGTTGTTTGTAAACTTTGAAAGGGCTTGTCTATACCGGGCGCCATCACATGATTGCTAAAAGAGTGTAGAGGGGAGATGCCCCCTGCGTCTTACCCAGCTCCTTACACAGGCCGAAACGCGCTTGCGCGTGGGCTGGCAGTGCTTGGGCCAGTTGTTGCCACACGCCAGATTTAATTCCGCAATAAGCTGTTTCGAATATTAAATAGCTTCCTTCACGTGGATGTTACTCAGCGTTCCCTACTCACGCTAGCCCCGCGAGAAATTGTGACCTGCCAAGAGGGAAGACCTAACGCGCGTTGCGTTTCAAAAGCGATGCATTTCTTAGCGAACTTCAGCGACATTGAGCGTATCTATCTATCTATCTATCTATCTATCTATCTATCTATCTATCTATCTATCTATCTATCTATCTATCTATCTATCTATCTATCTATCTATCTATCTATCTAGCTATCTATCTATCTATCTATCTATCTATCTATCTATCTATCTATCTATCTATCTATCTATCTATCTATCTATCTATCTATCTATCTATCTATCTATCTATCTATCTATCTATCTATCTATCTATCTATCTATCTATTTGTCTGTCTGTCTGTCTGTCTGTCTGTCTGTCTGTCTGTCTGTCTGTCTGTCTGTCTAGCGTTTCAATAATGATACCGATAGAAAAATTGATATAGCATGTCATGACTGTATGATAAGCATAATAGACTAGTCATAACATGAAAATTATGACGCATATGTGATAAATGTCATGATAATCATATCATGGTCTTGCCGCTTTTGCGTTTATGTGAAATGTTGCAAAACTGGTATAGTATGACATGACTGCAAAGAGAACACAAGTGACAGACTTAACATAGAAATTATGACATGTATGTCATGTAAGTCATGAGTCATGACTACATGCAACACTTTTGATGCGTTCGCTGCCGTTTCGTGAGCTTCACATATACCCAATTCGGTATTACGTCACGTAAATGGACGACGAAGGCAAATGACACGTCCAAACAAGATAAGCTTGACATGCCTGTCATGTATACGAACATGACTACATGCAATACTCATTATGCGCTCGTGGCCATTTCGCTAGCTTCAGAAATGCTAAATTTGGTATTACGTGACTTGAACGAGCGACGAAGTTAAATTACACACCCAAACATGATAAATATCACATGCATGTCATGTAATACATGAAAACACGCCATACTCATGATGTGCTCGTGTCCGTTTCACTAGCTTCACATATACTAAATTTCGTATTACAAGACGTGAATGGAGGACGAAGGTGACTGGTGGAAAAATGATATTCATGAGATACGTGTCACGTGACAACTTGACTACATGCCACGATGATGGTGCGCTCGCGGCTATTTCGCCAGCTTCACATACACCACATTTGGTATCATGGGACGTGAACGGGCGGCGAAAGTAAATGACATGCCCAACCATGATAATCATGACATGCATGTAGCAAAAAACATGAATACGTGCTACTCTCATACTGGGCTTGCTGTCGTTCCTCAAGCATCACATATACCATTTTTAGTGTTACGAGACGCCAATGAATTACGAAAATACAAGACTCGTGCAAACATGATAATCATCAAATGCGTGTCATGTAGGAACATGGCAACGTACCACGCTCATGATGAGCTCGCGGCCGTTTCGCTATAGCTTCACATATACCAAATTTGGTATTACGTGACGCAAATGAACGATGAAAGTAATTGAAAGTCCACACATGATAATCATGATATGCGTGTGATGTAAAACATGACTTCACGCTACGCTCATAGCGTGCTCGCGGTCATTTCGCTAGATCAACATATATCAAATTTCGTATAAAGTGGCGGGAACGGACCACGAAGGTAAATGACACGTCCAAACATAATAAACTTGACATGGAAGTCATGTACGGCATAATTTACGTCCGCCTCGTAACGTTGGGCTGATTTTACAGTGACATATCAATTTTTATTATTCGTGCTTCGCATATAACCAATTCCCACTGCACGTGGGATCTCCCATTTTTTTTTCTTTTACGGTGCTGTGGCAATAATAACTTGAACATACTGTGAGTAGGCAAGTTTTGCTCGAACATTGCGTACCGTCGGTGCCACTCTTCTGGCTGTCCGACCACTTTCATGGGTTCCACTTTCACCGTTAAATACTTCAGCTACCACATGACCAGAATGCGATGTTTAATAATTAATCAGGCATTAACATGAAGGTTAATCGCCTGGATTGATATGTACTACTATGCGTCAACGTGGGTGCAGTTAGAATAAACAGTGTTTTAGCAGTGAGACACCAAAAGAAATTTCATAAGCTTACAAAATCACTTAAAACATTAAATCAGTTGTGTAAGGAGACAGTTACCTTTCACGATGTACTGATTTTTATGGCGGAGGAATCTATCTTGCCCAAAAGCGTGCTAGATGATGAACGACGAGCATTATCACTGCGAGGCACGTACGGCAGCAATCTCTACAACAAAATTTTCTGATATGTCCACAGTGATCGCAAGATGGCTCAAAGCACATAGCTATAGTGCCATAGCTATAGCACATAGCTATAGGCTGTACACGTACGCGCTTAAGAAAATCACTTCAGTTCCACAGAATTTCTTCTTAGTGCATGCGCGGGTTAGAAAGTTTTCTGATGGCGTCCTTCCTTAAAGGGCCCGTAAACCAACCAGAGGTCGAATTTCAGTTGCGGTGGGGAAACTGTGCATGGGAGTACGACGAACACGAAGTCGTGAGAATTTTTCGGAAATGGTGCTGTAATAGTGGAGTTAGACGCGTTTGATTATCGAAGCCAAGACGGCCACACCTTTCACCCTCTCCTGCGCTTCCCTCCGCTGGCATCTTCTCCCATGCTGCTTTGCCATCTCGACAGGTGCTCCTCCCATGCTCTTTTATGTCTCGTGTAACATAGCTCATCACTGACGCGCTGCTTGAAACACCGTTTACTTCGGTGGCCACGACTCCGGCCGTTGATTCCGTCAGCTGCATTTTAGATGCATGCTCGTTGGGGAACCGTGACAGCCGTAATCATGCCGGTATGGATCCTGCGTTGCACGCACACCTTTAAAAAATCGCCAACGTGATGGACCCGAACGGGAACATGCCGTGCCCCACACCTGTTGCACGCACGCGGGCAACACGACGAACTACAACGAGGACAGCTGCATGCTTGCAGTGTGACCGGAAGTCGTAGGCTCTTGCTCGACCAATCACAACATGATTGGCTAGGCGCGTCAGAGGTGTGGCATGGTGTGCCACGCGGAGGCCCGAAACGCCCGCAAAGAAGGAAGGGTTGGTTTTTGGAATTTGTGGCAAGCCGGTGTCTCGTAGCACTGCCACGTGTAGAATCATTGATTGCGATGGCATTCTGCACATGACGCACGCGTTTACTCGAAATGTTTGAAAAAATATCGGAGGTTGTTTAGGGGCCCTTTAGGGTCACCGGGATTCCTGGTTGTCGTGGTAGTGACAACTTGGTCGAAGCAAACGGTGTGCATAAAACCAAGGTTGGATATTGGATCATGCGGGAAAATTGATTAGATGAGCACTACAGGCACGCAAAGACATACGGAACTGCCTTTCAGTCACTCCTCGTCTGAGCAAAAATAATCCTTTCGAAGGAACAAAGACAACAAGCGCTTATCGAGAATGACATCTCATTGAGAACAGTATACACAATCATACACACTGATATGCGAAGAACCGAAAGAAATCCTCCAACATCGTGCTTGGCTTCGAGCAAAGCCCCTGCAAGGGCAGAGAGAAGGCGTAATCCCGACTGGCATATTCTTTGCTCTCTAATCCGTTCATCGCCTTGCCACCGTCGGCCTGTGCCTTCTATTCCTGAGCCTTCAAACGTTCGAAGCGCCCTTGTAAGGTCGCCTCTTCGCGGCTCCTGATACACAGGCGACACTCGTTGCGTCTCCGAGAACGCAAGATCGAGGCGATATAGCGAGCTGTCGCAGGTTAATCGGGTGCCGCCGAATGGCTTTCGCGACACCCTATTTTGCACAATCGAGCTTCTCCTTCATGAAAGTGATGCGCAACCCTTGCATGGTCGTTGGTGGCTCGTTTCCCGTTCAGTGATAGCAGGGACATGCACTCGGGAGGAGGTCGCTGAGAAAACCAAGGACATACTGGTAATATTATACGTTGCCTATTCGAACTACTTAACGTACAAGAAAAAAACAGTGGCACTTTTACTATGCGAACCGTATTTGACACTCGGGAAGGTTTAAAATATATACTGTGGGACGGTTCTCATTATGAAGTGCGTCGACAAGTACTGCAGGTAGCTCTACATATCGCAACAAGGCTTGAGCG
The DNA here is from genome assembly GCA_013436015.1 of Rhipicephalus annulatus. NCBI lineage: Eukaryota > Metazoa > Arthropoda > Arachnida > Ixodida > Ixodidae > Rhipicephalus > Rhipicephalus annulatus. The sequence goes on along the minus strand of WOVY01011555.1, from coordinate 209,082 downwards.
TGAGGCTGCTGCTCCTCCTTGGCCAGGGGCAAAGTAGTGCCTGTACGATTGGTATATTGATTGCCGCTATGTCGCAGCGTCCGCGGTTCGTTCGCAGAAATTCTTTTGGCGCTTTTTTTTCTGTGTACCGTGCCGCAGTGTCTACGGCTTCTGAGCATCTCTAGCTTGGGCCAATGTCCGGCGGCCTCGCGGCCGTCCGCACTCAGACTACGCATGCGCAACTCTCTTTTTTTTATCTCTGCAACCGCTGTACATTACTCTCTCCACTCCCCTCCTATCTTCTGCTTGCGCTTTTTCTCCCTCTCTCTTCTCTAGCCATCCCTCCAAGCGGCTTCAATACTCTCATGTTACATGCCCTCTCTTTTCTTTCCTATGCTCCCCCTCTCTCACCTTGCAATGCCGACGCAGGAAGCGTCTGCTAACCCACGACCTCCTACTGTACTCCTGACCTGCCCAGATGGCGGGGTTCCTATATGGTAGCAAATGTCCCCGCTTTCGTTCAAACGCTCAGCATTGGTGGTGCTACCAACAACCTGTTGGCCTGCTACTCTATGGCTGCAAACAAGGTTACGGAAGGCTATTTACGTCCTAAGTTCTCTGCCTTTTAAAAAACGCCAAGCTGTCAAAAGTATCCACAGCCATTCACTGCGCCGTTTTAAATACACTCAGTTGTTTTTAGGCGTTGTTCTTCCATAAACTTTCATGAAACGAATGAAACCATATATTAAAATCTTTCACTATGTGTAGCTGAAAACGTGAACGAAAACTCCAACTGAATACGATGTATAGCGCATACAAGACTGGACAAAGAGAAAGACACATAACACAAGAACAGAGCTCAGTGTTATGTGTATTCTGCTCTGTCTCATCCTGGATGCGCTATACATCGGACACTATGGATAGCCGACAAGCCCATCGTGCAACCATATTAACAACTGAGCTCCAGCACTCGAGTCACACGGGTGCGAAAGCAGCTCTCAGAATAAGTTTCAAAGAATGAGCCTTTCCTGATATCGGTAAAAAGCAAAAGTCATCGCATATTACTTGCTTTTTGTAATCGAGTGAGGCATTTATCCACCCTTGGCCCTGCCGAGGGTAGCTAATGATAACATAAATGCAATCAATTTCAACGTAGTCACGAAGCAATATTGACACCTGTAACGACAATACGTACAACCTTCAGATTTCACGTCTTACAATGTCAACATTTGTATTCACTGTTTCAATATTCCACTCTGAAAAACTTTCCCACTAACACGCGTCGATTTAGGTATCAAACAGTTTGTTTCTCATATCTTCCTTTTGTACAAACCATGGCACAGGAAATGAACGTTCACTGCAAGTTGCCCCCAGCTTGAAGGTTTTGGTGTTGGTGGTGGCATGCAAGCCCAGCTTCAATTGCTCTCTGCGACCTTGAAGTAGTAGCAGCGGCTGGAGAAGCTCTCAGTTGTGTCCTTGTTCATGCCACACTTGTAACGCGTGAAGTGTGCAAGTTTTTCTTCGACTTCCCGCGTTATCCTGGCATTCTCAAAGTGGTACAAAGTGACACGAGTCACTCCGGCCCCACAAGTTTCTGTTTTTTTTGTTAAGCTTGGTTCGTAAGCCAATTATTTAGACATCCCGATATTTTGTCACTTTAATGTCGCCTAATTAGCGCACAGAAGGGCGCGACCTTGTCTTGCGGGAAAGGTCGGCCCTGAAGTAACAATATCTGTAAATATTTATTTTTTTCTCCACGTGGATTTGATTCGCGAGGACGTTATTTTTTTGTAAATGCCCTTCAACGTTCAAAATACCCTTTCAGAATTGAAGTACCACTTTTGACGAAGTACAAGGTAACGTACTTTGGTCGTTGACGGAAACAAACTGTTAAGAGAAGCTACCATCCCAAAGCAAAAGTGTCATTTTTTTTTAGTTTTCGGGAAGGATACTCGTTAGAATGCGTAGTGAGTTTCTTTGTAATGCGATGTATCACGTGACATTATTTGTGCTCGTCTAAGTATATTTGACCTATCAGAAAGTAGATGACTAATAGTGCTGCTTTAAACAACCAGTGCCGTTTTAATTTTCATGAGTACGCATTACCATTGTTGTTATACTTCAGAGGTATTAGGACAGGCGTTTATGCTACACTGCAGATATGACACGCCAAAAAGACCAATATGGCACCGCTTCTGGCTGTGCGGATAGTTTTTCACCCCATTCCTCCACGGATTAGTTGAAAAATGAAGATATATGCCGATGTGTCATGTACCCCATAAGTTTAAACATCTGCTATCTACATGCAGTGACTTAGCGGGAGCCTGAGAAAATTATCGCGTTCGTATGCACTAATGACATCGGGTTTAGTTACTATTTTAGAAACAGTAAAGTCTATTTGCCAAGATAAAAAAACGAAACACTGGCTTTATGTACGGAGAGCTAATTAGTCCTTCAGGCCTTCAGAAGTGCTAGATCATTACAAATAGATTTGTGTCATACAATAACTGCAGTATGTATTCATGCAAGATTTCAACAATGTTTCTAAGGGGGTTCATCGACGCATTCAAATCAAGAGAAGAGGCATGCGCACTCTTAACGCAAAGCTTCAACTAAAGCATGGGATGGCTCGATGACCAATTTTGAAAAGCATGCGAGATATTATAATGAACGATCCATCCACTATTCTATAGTGTGCTTGTATATTACTGAAACGAAGCAACCATTACAATATGAAATTCGTCCTCAAAAAATTCTTTGTAACAGAATATTTCCCGCAACACATATTGACATTGCTTCTACTGAAAGTAGAATGCACGAATAGTTTCCAGCACAGTAATTGATCGATCAAACTCACCTGAGTGCGACTGTGGACATGAACATCACACATTCTGTCACAATTTCCAGAAACACGTAAAAAAGGCAAATCGATACGACAGTGCGAGATATAATGGCAAGTTGGAAGAAGCGAAGTAAAAACGACGATTTTCCTAAGAGGAGTTTTGTGGCTCGGGCGAGTTGGTTGTCCGTGAACATAGCTTGTAATGGCGAGGTACGTAAAAGAAGAAAACACGACACAGACTTCTATCATCACCAATAGATAGCGCTCATCTTTCTTTACGTATCAGTCGAGTTGCTTTTTTTATGCACCGTGCTATTACAAGGTAAGTTTCATAACAAACTGCTTATTAAACACTAAACTAGATCAGGACTTGTGATAAGAGATATTTTAAAATAGAGGGTAAACAACAGTCTGTCATGTCTTCAAAAGCAGAACATAGATACAATAAATAAAAACCTTTTTCGTAAATCCTGGTTGTGCTGATCACCCCACATGGCAAATTATGAATCGGGTGGCCTGGTGTATTCAGCAAAAGGCGATCTTCGTCGAAAATTTCTTCGTGGAATTTCTTGCTGAGCCAAAAGAGTGCTCTTTAAGCAGATATATGCAGCTATAAAGGGTGTTTGAAGAAGATTTTTCAGTATTAATAAAAAATACACAAAGGAGAAATCTGCATGCTACCTGCGGCACTCCCTTACTGTGCAAAAAGGCATCTTCAGATGCGCGCAAATAATTTTGCGGCAGTAAACAATAAAAATAACATAATTATTTTTGAACTAGTGCAAATAAGCGGTTAGGTCAAGTGGGCGAATTCAAGTCCTCCCTGCGAATAGTCCACAGCCACTTTGAATTTCTGAGAGGAGGCTACTTGTTGTCATAGTGGTGGGATGAAATAGGGCTAAGTCAAAAGGCAAAATGCAAGCCGACGCGCCAAACAGCACGTCTACCATTGGCTTCGAAAACATCCTCAGAGACGACATTCTTCCCTTCGGATCAGGAGAGAACAATACGCGAGTGTCGATAAGCTGCCATCAGGCAGGAAAGCACCTTCACGAAACGAAGTGTGCAGATTGGCGGTTGGTAACGCAGTGCCTTCCCTGAAGGAGTTTTCGCAGTGAATGGTAGATGCACTGTTTGGTGCATTGGTATCGCTTTGGTCATCTGAATTGACCAGATTTCATTTCCCGACGCTTATCAACCATGGCCGGCTTTCGGAAATTTCAAAGCTGCTACGGACTTTCGCAGGAAGGGCTTGGATTCGCTGACTTGACTCAACCGCTTCTTTCCATAGGTTAAAAAAATATTTGGGTTAATTTCAATTGTTAGTACCGTGAATAATGTTTGTATGCATTTAAACATGCTTTCTTTCACAGAAAAAGAACGTTGCGGCTACCAGACCGATGCTTCTTTTTTTTTGAATTAATAATAATAGTGGACACATTTCTTGAAACCTCTGTATATGATGTGATGCATGTGCTGTGGGCAGGACTTTGAAATAATTATGCCCGAATAAACGATCTATTTGAAAAACGAACTGTTGCTAACGACCTGTCCATGTGTCTTTATTTTCTTTATTTGTTCCAGTTTTGCAATACATATTTACTTGTTTAGTTTTGTCTTGAAGTAGTCAGTGCTCGTCCTAGTAGTGGAGTAACCAAGGTGACATGATCCTCATTCCTTATTCAACAAAGAAGTATACAGCAAAACGTAATAACTGGGGGGGCGAAAATAGCTTTATTGGGATGGTGTCACAGAACGAGCGCTAAAAAAGAGCGCGCCGCCAAATCCTTGCGACAACGGGCGGCAGAAACGCCGCGAGGTAAAAAGAAAAAAAAAAAGAAAGCAAACATCCAAGGCTCCCGGGCGCGCGCTCTCCCCGCAGAAGCATGGCTTCGCAGACGAACCTCCTCACCCCAGATCGGCGGCCCAGCAAGGCCGCGACTTTTCTATAACGAAGGAGGCGGGGTCAGACCGAGTGAATTATCCTCAGGAGAGGGCAGTCGAACCGTCTCGTGCCTCTCCCCAGCCTTCGCTGCGCATCGCGCCGACGAAATGACGAGAAATTTCTGGAAGGTGGCGCGGAAGGTATTTAATCGAGCGGCCGAGACGAGAAATCAGGAGGAGACGGAAGTGAGCGCCAGAGCGCGTAGGGATTCCGCCGTGTAGTCGGCGAAGTTTTTGGTCCGTAGGGACGGCTTGAGCTACAGGCAAGAGCGTGGGTTTACCGCTATCGAGCGAAGACGCGGGCAACAGCTGCGTGTGTGAAGCCGACGGATTTCCGGCGAAGAAGTTTGAAGCTTGGAGAGTGGCCTATTGAAGACGGGAGTTTTCCTGGAAGAGAAACTCCGGCGAGGTTTCCTGGAAGAGAAACTTCAGAGGGCTGCGGAACGACAACAACGCTGGACTTTGAGTGAGTGATTCTCGGAAGAGTATCATCTAGACTCTGGTTCCAAGAACTTTGGACTGAATAGGTTTTCTATCTCTTCAGTCTTTAAGTGTCTTGGTTGTTCAATGCATGCGACTGCATTGTGGTGCGTATTGTTGTCCGTGTCCGTTGTATTAAGTGTGGCTGATTGTGTTGTGTAGTACGTTGATTGATTGGTTTGATTGGTGTCATATTGTATGCAACTATTGTGGAGTGTGCATTCTTATGTATTGTTTTCGATCTGCCATTATTGAGAATATAATTTGTTTGTTTATCAACTCTCGGCTCTGACTTGTTCTTTAAGCCACAGCCGGCGTCCGCTGGTGCACCAATAAGGACCACTTCTAAATTGTCCACGCTTTCGTGGTGCGGTTCGGGGGGCCGATACTTCGGCTCTTGGAATTAGCCCGGCGATCGCCTCCCTAATAAACGGGACGGGTGGGACAATTAATCTGGCGTCCGCGAGACAGGACCTTTTGGTGCACAGTGTGTCCAAAGTAGTGAGAAAGAGCCTCGAGTTGTTGATAGTGCTATCGGAACGATTTTGTGTGTTGTTCAGTGTTCTCGTTAACGAGTGCAGGGGAGTGTTCCGATAGACCGATTTAGGCAGATACTTTTTGCACGCGGCAAGGTTTTAGTTGCGAGTTGCGAGACACAATGGATCTCGAAAAGTTAGTTGCTCTTGGTGAAAAGATGGGTCTTTCTGGCGCCGAACTACGGAAGTGGGTCACCCAGAAGGAAAAAGAAGAAAAAGAGAGAGCCAAAGAAGAAAAAGCAGCCGAGCTGGAAAAAGAGAGGTTGGCGGTCGAAAGAGCCAAAGCTGAAAAAGAAGCTGAGTTGGAGAGAGAGAGGTTGGCGGCAGAGAGGGCCAAGGAAGAAAAGGCAGCTGAGTTGGAGAGAGAAAAGTTGGCAGCCGAAAGGGCGAGAGAAGAAAGAGAAGCAAAAGAGCGACAGCTGAAAGAAGAAAGAGAGGCAAAAGAGCGACAACTGAAGGAAGAAAGAGAGCAGCAATTGAAGTTGGAGCTGCAGAGAGAGAGGTTGGCAGCTGAGAGAGCGAAGGAAGAAAGAGAGCAACAATTGAAGTTGGAGTTGGAGAGAGAAAAGCTGGCTGCTGAAAGGGCGAAAGAAGAAAGAGAGGAAAGGGAACGGCAGCGTCAGCACGAGATGGAACTCGAGCGGCTCCGTTTGCAACAGCGAAGCGAAACTCCCGTCCAAGTTAGAGTTGAAAGCAGCGAACGGGAAGATCACGGCTTCCGCTTGAACCCAAGCAAGCTGCTCGTAGCGTTTGATGAAAGGAAGGACGACGTAGACGCGTACCTCCACAGATTTGAGACGATTGCGAGGAGCCAGAATTGGCCGGAACAGCAATGGGCAACTGCTTTGAGTACTTGCTTGAGTGGTGAAGCGCTCAGTGTGTACGGTAGGCTGACGCCGACCGATCCAGCCAACTACGCAAAGGTGAAAGCGGCTTTGTTGAAGTGATTTAGATTTACCGTGGAAGGTTTCCGGGACAGATTTCGGACAGGAAAGCCAGCTGATGGTGAGACGGCTACGCAGTATGCCGCCCGACTTTGCCATTATTTCGACAGATGGATTGAACTTTCAGGGACAGCACAGGAGTACGATGAGCTTAGAGAGCTCCTAATTAGAGAACAATTTCTTACTAGTTGCCACCCAAGCCTGTCACTGTATTTGAAAGAGAGGAAAGCTGAGTCATTTGAAGGAATGCTTGAATTGGCTGATCAAGTCTTGGAAGCGCAAGGTGGCACTAATTTGGCCAAAATCAAGAAGGATTGTCCCGATGATTCGAAGAAATTGGCTCCCGAAGAAAAGAAGCGTGCACCAGAGAGCATTCAGCGATGTTTTCTGTGTAACCGAGTGGGTCATCGCGCGAAAAACTGTCGAACTATCTTTACGAGCCCTACGGTAGTAAAATGTTTTAAGTGTGGTCAGACTGGGCACAAAGCAGATGCATGTCGAAACGGAGCGAGTCAAACTCACCAGGTATCATGTGTGCAAGCAGCACCGAAATCCGATAATAATGCCGTCACCGACGGATTCGTAGAATTGAAAAATGGGGAGAAAATTCCTATTGTGGGTGATGTAATGTCAAAGCAGCCAACCGGTGTTACGAAAGGAATGCCAACGCTGCCTGGAAAAGTTGCGGACAAAAAGATTACGGTGTTAAGAGATACCGGTAGCTCCACTGTTATCGTGTGGAGAGATTTGGTACGGGAAAGGGAGTTAACAGGCAAAACGAAACCGGTTTGCTTAATTCACCGTACAGTTCGGATGCTTCCCGAAGCAGAGATTGAGGTGGAAACCCCGTACTTCAGCGGGAAAGTAACCGCTCTGTGTATGACGACCCCCCTTTACGACCTTGTCATCGGAAACATCGATGGGGCGTGAGGGCCGAATGATCCCGAATGCTTGGGAGAAGACCCGAAGATAGAGCCCTCGCCAACACAGCGGCCGCGAGATACAGTGGAGGAGCATCCCGTGACGGATCTCACTAGAGCCCAAGGTGAAGCTGCGGCGCAAGAGACAGCGAAGGAGAAGACGATCGTGTCGAATAAGTTCACGGGCCGAGCAACCGGACCTACGTCGCCACGACCACAACCGACCGACATTGTAAAGGAGACGGAGTTGGCCAGCCGGGAAAAATGTAGAGGCATTATCAAGCGGGTCAATAAACAGACAAGACCCGTCGAATGTAATGACACATTAACGGTGTCGGAAGAGACAACGATGGCTGAGACGACGCCTCAGATATCGTCGTTGGAAAGGGCTCGCCGAAAAGGAACAAGGAAACACACGAAGAGATCGAGCGAGCACCGCAAGAAAGGGTGCAAGCGCCGCGCAAGGTACACAGGATAAGTGCTGAAGTCGAATCAGAATTTGTTGGGCAGTGCTGAGTGCCATATGTTGCGTTAATGTTCTTGTTATCCTGTGTCTCAGGTGTATGTCGAGCGAGTCAAAGTGTTCCGTGCGATGATGTGATGTATAGCGTTGTATAAGTGTATTATAGAGAGAACTTTGTACATTTGTATCGTTGGGAATGTGTGGTGGAGTGTTGTACTCATGTGCTTGTGGTTGTGTTTTCACGTGTTGTGTAATTGAATTACAATGTACAATTGTATTAAGTGATTTATGGTGAATGTGAAGTGTCATGAGCGACGGATGGTGTTACAGTCTGTGAGAGTGTGTGGTGACTGTTCGCGCTCGTTTGTGTGGTTTGAATATTATGAGATAATATTCTTAAAGTGGGGGGCAGTGTCACAGAACGAGCGCTAAAAAAGAGCGCGCCGCCAAATCCTTGCGACAACGGGCGGCAGAAACGCCGCGAGGTAAAAAGAAAAAAAAAAGAAAGCAAACATCCAAGGCTCCCGGGCGCGCGCTCTCCCCGCAGAAGCATGGCTTTGCAGACGAACCTCCTCACCCCACATCGGCGGCCCAGCAAGGCCGCGACTTTTCTAGAACGAAGGAGGCGGGGTCAGACCGAGTGAATTATCCTCAGGAGAAGGCAGTCGAACCGTCTCGTGCCTCTCCCCAGCCTTCGCTGCGCATCGCGCCGACGAAATGACGAGAAATTTCTGGAAGGTGGCGCGGAAGGTATTTAATCGAGCAGCCGAGACGAGAAATCAGGAGGAGACGGAAGTGAGCGCCAGAGCGCGTAGGGATTCCGCCGTGTAGTCGGCGAAGTTTTTGGTCCGTAGGGACGGCTCGAGCTACAGGCAAGAGCGTGGGTTTACCGCTATCGAGCGAAGACGCGGGCAACAGCTGCGTGTGTGAAGCCGACGGATTTCCGGCGAAGAAGTTTGAAGCTTGGAGAGTGGCCTATTGAAGACGGGAGTTTTCCTGGAAGAGAAACTAGAAACTCCGGCGAGGTTTCCTGGAAGAGAAACTTCAGAGGGCTGCGGAACGACAACAACGCTGGACTTTGAGTGAGTGATTCTCGGTAGGTAGGTATAAACTTTATTTTTCCTTTGTAAAGGAAAGGTGCAATGGAAGAGAGATGAGGAGAGATTGCTACGCTCGATAGTCCTCCGCAACCCTCTCTGCCCAACCCAGGATGGCCTCCTGGACGTCGGGTTTCAAGCTGCGCATGGCAGCCTCCCACTGCTCCTCATTACTAATTAGTTTTCGAAGGGACGGTGGAGGGGGGTGCTTAGGGCACCCCCACATGATATGATTAAGATTTGCTTTCTGTGCGGAGCAATATTTACAGGAGGAGGACGGGTAAAGAGAAGGGTACATGAGGTGAAGAATGTAAGGAGAAGGAAAGGTGTGAGTCTGCAGCTGTCGCCACAGTACTTCGCGCCTTCGTATGGATTTCGACATTAGCGGCGGTAAGGATAAACGACCAAGGCGGTAGTGACTACAGATGTCGTGAAATGTTAAAAGGCGATCCCGCGCAGCAAACGGTGCCGTTGTCGAAACGGGGCCTGGCTCTTCCAGCGCCTGCGCCCGGAACGTAAATCCTCGGGCGCTGGCGTGAGCCGCCTCGTTACCGGCAAGGCCCGCGTGCGCGGGAGTCCATATTAAAGCCGTGTCTTGTTGCGGGGGATGGGCCAAAAGGAGGGAGAGGGCTGTTTTGGACACCCTACCCGCTCCAAAATTGTAGATGGCAGTTTTTGAATCACTAATAATAAGTGAATAATTTGGAACTGTAAGGGCCAGAGCTATGGCTGCTTCTTCCGCCTCCTCAGAAGAGGAAGCAGAAATAGAAGCAGCAGCAGATATCTGACCTAGCGAATTCACAACTGAGAGGGCGAAAAAAGGACGGGTACTGTATTCGGCAGCGTCAACGTAGAGCATTTCTTTAGAAGTAGAAAATCGTTTTTCGAGAGTTTTTGCACGCTGTCGTCGACGTTGCTCGTGGTGCACAGGGTGCATGTTTTTAGGGAGCGGCGGAATGTGTAGATTCTTGTGTATTTCACGCGGAATAGTGTGTTTGGCGTTAGTGGTTGGAGTTGGCCTGATACTGAGGGTATCGAGTATGTATCTTCCGGTCTGTGTGTTGGAAAGACGAGCATATTGTGAAGTTAAGTGTGCTTCAATAAGTTCAGTTAAGGTGTTCAATGTGCCTGTCTCCATGAGCCGTGCGGTGGACGTTCGAATGGGGACTCCGAGAGCGAATTTGTAGATTTTGCGTAACAAAGTGTCTACGTTATTTTGTTCTCTTCTCAGAAGGAACAGATAAGGGAGAGAATAAGTCACTTTATTGAGGACGAAGGCTTGGATGAGGCGGAGGAGCTCTGCCTCTCGTAGCCCGCCATGCTTATTAGATATCCTGCCTATAAGGCGTAGAGTGTGGTCCACAGTTGTTTGAAGTGCTTTAATGGTGTGTGTGTTTAGTCGATTTCGTTGTATGTGTAGTCCAAGCACCCTGAGTCTGTCAACTTTAGGCACGGGTGTATTGTTCAGTGTTATTTGTATATCAGAGATGTGCTTTTCAGAGCCCCGATGGGCAGGAAGGAGGAGCAGTTCAGATTTAGTGGGTGAACAGGTCAGATTCATGTTACCCGCACAAACCACCACCCTGTCAGCAGCAGTCTGCAGAGTTTCCTGAATGTGACCATCGGAGCTGCCTGTCATCCAGAGGGTAATATCATCTGCATAAAGTGAAAATTTGAGATCTGATATGGATCTCAGCGTTCGAGCCAGCGGCATCATCGCGATGTTAAAAAGGAAAGGTGATAACACTGATCCTTGAGGTGTGCCGAAACTCCCCAAGGAGTAAGAACAAGAGTGTTCAGACCCAATGTAAATAGTTGCCGTACGGTTCGAAAGGAACGCAGATATGTAATCATGAATCTTTTTACCAACGCCTATAGCGCTCAGTTCACTCAATATGGCAGTGTGGCTGACGTTGTTAAAAGCCCCATGGAGATCGAGACTGAGAATTGCTTGAGTATCGAGGCTAGAGTTAGGGATAATGATGTCATGCTTCAGTCGAAGCATGACATCTTGGCTGGAAAGGGATTTACGGAAGCCTATCATTTCGTGAGGGTATAAGTTGTGTTCTTCTATAAATTTGCTAAGGCGGTTGAGGATTACATGTTCAAGTGTTTTTCCGATGCATGAAGTGAGGGAAATCGGACGTAGGTTGGCTGTGTTTATGGGCTTACCAGGTTTTGGTATGAAAATAACTCTGGCGTCCTTCCACGCAGCCGGCAAGGTAGAAGTGTCGAAGCAGTGGTTAAAAAATTTAGTGAGGGCTATAATTGAGTTTTCATCTAAGTTGCGGAGAAGTTTATTATTGACGAGGTCAGGGCCTGGTGCAGATGAGGTGCGAAGGTTCGCAAGCGCGTGTCTAACCTCAGCCTCCGTTATGGGGCTACTGAGATCATCATTTGGTTGTCCGATATATTCAGGTGCATCGTATCGATACGCGCTGGGTAGGTGTTTGTCGCGAAGATCATTAAAAAGAGTGTTTAAGTTACCTTTGTGCGAGTGAAGTAGTTTGTTAATGTGATGATTATTTGCGGTACGTGATATGGTAGGGTCTAATAAATGCCGCAGGAGCTGCCATGTCATCTTGCTGTCTAGGTGGCCATGCATGCTTTCGCATTTCTGGGTCCATTGTTGACAAGCAAGCTGTATGGCATAGTCCTGGATTTGCAAATCGAGTCTCGCAATTCTCAGTCTCAGTCGGCGATTGTGTCGCCTCTTCTTCCAGCGTTTGAGGAGAGATTGCTTAGCTTCCCACATGTGAAGAAGTCGGGTGTCAACTATTGTAAAAGGCGTATCAGGTGGTAACATGGTGGTATGCGTTTTTGTGTCAGTGTGCAATTGCTGTACCCATTCCGAGATATCATCTATCTCAGTAGGCGCCGAGCAATGACGGGCCTCGCGAAACTTGTTCCAGTTAATAAGGCTCAGGCGCTTGGGAGCTAAAGGTTTGTGTCGGAAGTGTATGGTAGTTTGAATAATGTAGTGGTCACTACCGAAGTTAATGTTCAGGTTGGTCCATGTGACAAAGTGAACGCGATGGCTGAGTGTAAGATCGGGAGATGTATCTTTAGCTACACTATTACCTAATCTAGTGGGCATGTCTATATTGTTGTGGAGGGTGAGGCGGTGATCCTGTATGTGAACCCATAAAGCCCTACCCTTGGGTGTAGAAACAGAGTGGCCCCATACTTGATTTGGTGCATTAAAATCACCAAGTATTAGGAGAGGGTGATGTTTCGCGGCCGCAATGGCTCGGGCAAAGAGAATATTGAAGCGATGGTGTTTCGCCTGTGGCCTACTATAGACGTTTAATACGTATAAAGGCGACTCTTGAGTTTTACAAGGAAGGACCTCCAAAAAGTTGTGCTCCACATCGATGCCGTCGAAATTAGAGTGAGTTACCGTCAAATGTTTTTGCGTTAATATTGCAGTATCGGGAGAATTTAGAGATTTAGTTTGGTGTACACTGTAACCGGGAAAAGTTATGTTTCCGTGGGTCTCTTGTAGGGCAATGACTGCAGGGGGTTTGGGGCAGGAGGCCAAATATTGTTGAAGAGTCGCTTTCTTTTTGCGGAACCCCCTGCAGTTCCATTGCCATACTACAAAGTTCGAGCGATTAGGGTTTGCAGCCATTGTCGGGAGGGGGTGTAGGAGAGAGGGCGGTTACGGCTATATTTGGATTGTTGGCCGTGACGGCCGCAATCCATGCATTGGTCTGCTGCATTTGAGTTTGTACAAAATCTAGAAACTTGTCAAGTTTGTCATTTATGGCAGCTTGGCCCGTCTCCTGAGCTGTGAATCTGCTCTCTATGTGAGAAATCTTACTTTCAATGACGGCGAATTTCTTCTGTGTTTTATTTTCGAGGGCGTTTATCCTATCGTTAAGAGTTAGAACTGAGTCGCTGAGAGATTCTTCTTCGCGTGGTGTGGCAGGGGTTTTGCGCTTATTTGAGGGTGGCAGCTGGGAGGTGTCTCGAGGCATTGTAGTGTCCATGTCAGTAGGAGGAAGAGGTATCGTGGGTTCAACAGCAGGGGGCGAGTGAGCAGGAATGAGAGATCGTGGTTCGGAATGCTGCGAAAGATTGCTAAGGGGCATTCGGGATTGTAGCTCGAGCTTTAACTTTTGAATTTCTGCCTTGAGGCTAGCGTTTTCAGCTAGAACTGTTTCTAGGCTAATGTTTTGAGATAAGGAGCAGTTAGAGGAAGCTGCCTGTGCCCAGCTTACCTTTAATGGGTTTGGCAGATGACTTGTGGAATGGGGGTTCGTTGACTGGGTCGGGAAGTCAAGTTCTTTGGGAGTCGAGTTTGGGCCCCGCCTCTTGCTCTTGCTGCGACCCCGCTGTGGGCCACGCTCTTGCGAGCGATTAAGGCTCGGTGTCCGGGATGATGGAACTTCTGAGGGCTTAGGTGTCTGGTATTTAGGTGTCTTGGTCTTGTAACGCTGTTTGCACAATGGGGAACCGGTGATGTGAGCTCCACCACACACGACACAGACGGGTTCACATTCATGGTCCATTGAGGAATCCTTCAGTCCGCACTTGTGACAGATTGCATCGGGAGTAGAGGGGCAGACATCCTGGCGATGTCCAATTTTTCGGCAACGGGTGCAGGCTTCCACCTTCAGTCGGAATGGGCGGCAGCGAAGCGTGCAGCCTTCGTAGTTGATGTAAAAAGGGACGTGCGTGCCACGGAAAACAACCAAGATGGTTTCGGTGGTGCTCAGTCGGCGAGCGGCCCCAATGGTCATGGCTGGATTACATCTTTGGAGGGTTGGAAGGATTTCCTCTTCAGCGTAATCCAGAGGGAGATGAAACCTTCCACGACAAGAATCTACAGGGTCGGCAACGTGGGTGACGACTTCATAGGGGACTCCGTTGAACTTTAAGGTCCGGATGTTGTGGTATAAATCTGCTCGGTCCATGCTTGACGTACTCACGAGCACTGTGTGACTGGTGGGATTGACCCTGATTTGATCAGGGCTGCTGATGGGAAGTCCAACTGCTTTGAGAACGAGTTGTCGTAAGACACAGGGGTGCAACTTGGTACAGTCGAGACCCCCGCGTATCCGAAGAATCACCTTGTAGTCCGCATCGGGCAGTGGTGGAGGTTTAGGCTCCCATGAAGATGGTTTCTTCAGATCCGCTGCGCAGGTGTCAGCCGATGAACCAGTGGGACGAAGGTCAGCATGTAGAGCACGCCATGAGCGAGCGGCGCCGCCTCCAGCAGCGACGCCCGCTGCGACGCTGGCCGCGTCGCGCTGGGCGCCTCCACTCATACTAGGCCGGCGGTTAGGCCTAGCGCGGAAGCGGTCGAGCTGAACAATAAACAGTCAGCACTGTTCTCAAGGAGCATTATCACATCCCAACAAGGTGTCGAATGGGTGCCAGGTCCACTTACAGTTGGTGTGATGTGTGATCCAGTGTCCAAGGACCTGAAGAGGTGGTCATAACACGGTAAGTAGCCGGAGCCAAACGTACACACGTCAGCGTTTGATCGGGATCAAGACGCGTCTCCGTGATTCTCGGAAGAGTATCATCTAGACTCTGGTTCCAAGAACTTTGGACTGAATAGGTTTTCTATCTCTTCAGTCTTTAAGTGTCTTGGTTGTTCAATGCATGCGACTGCATTGTGGTGCGTATTGTTGTCCGTGTCCGTTGTATTAAGTGTGGCTGATTGTGTTGTGTAGTACGTTGATTGATTGGTTTGATTGGTGTCATATTGTATGCAACTATTTTGGAGTGTGCATTCTTATGTATTGTTTTCGATCTGCCATTATTGAGAATATAATTTGTTTGTTTATCAACTCTCGGCTCTGACTTGTTCTTTGGGCCACAGCCGGCGTCCGCTGGCGCACCAATAAGGACCACTTCTAAATTGTCCACGCTTTCGTGGTGCGGTTCGGGGGGCCGATACTTCGGCTCTTGGAATTAGCCCGGCGATCGCCTCCCTAATAAACGGGACGGGTGTGACAGATGGGAGAGGAAAAGTTTTCTTGTCGCCCTGCCGCGGTGGTCTTGTGGCTAAGGTACTCGGCTGCTGACCCGCAGGTCGCGGGTTTGAATCCCGGCTGCGGCGGCTGCATTACTGATGGAGGCAGAAATGTTGTAGGCCCGTGTGCTCACATTTGGGTGCACGTTAAAGAACCCCAGGTGGTGGAAATTTCTGGAGCCCTCCACTACGGCGTCTCTCATAGCCATATGGTGGTTTTGGGACGTTAAACCCCACATATCAATCAATCAAAGTTTTCTTGTTGCGAACTCTGGTGACCTTTAGAGTGATAACCCTTGTCTGGCGGATGATTGCGAAGCGAACCTCAAATATATCGTGGATATGTTAACCTTCCCACTTCTCCGAGGTTCAGAAGGGGCGAGGAAGACTAGGAAGGAAAGCGCGCAGTGCTAAAAATACTGCCTTGGCGTAAGATGCCGCAGCATGCGCACCACATCCTCAAAGATGTGTTAGTCTTGCGGTGCACATAAACAGTAAATTAATCACAATTATCACGAAGTTGCTAAAGTATAACAGTGTCACCATTCTCCTCTTTCATTCATAATAAAATGCCACTATTGCTGGCAGGACACAATTTCCGGATCTCGTTCTGTGCGCCTGAAAATGGAGATTAAGTGTTCTCCCAAGTACACTGGAGGTTTTTTTTTTTCGAGTGATATCAGTCATATGGTCACTTGAGGTAAATTTTGTCTTTTTCCATTGTCATTTTCTGTTGAACAAAATTGCGGGACCCTTAAGCCTCGTCTTTAAGTGTTGAACGTGATGGTAAAATCCAGCACCTAATGAACCCTTCAACCGCTAAGTGCGTACTTATTCATATGTTTTGTTACATACGCACGCAAACACGCAAACACCCAAACAGTATATTGGTCCAGCGCGTGTTATTATCACCGAATGAGCTCGTTTTCGTGTGATGCCTTTCGAACAAAATGCATTAAAGTGGCCCTGAAACACTCTTTCAAGTAACAAGAGCTTATTGCCTCACGAAGTCAACACCGCAAAAAGTTTAAGAATCCGTCCAGTGCGAATGGAGTTACAAAAGTTTGTCGCATGCTGCAATTGCATTATCTTTTCTTTCGTTCCGACGAAAGCACTAGAAGCTAAGCAGAGAGGGGTGGCAGGGCAAAGAAATTATCGCGCCTCATGACCTTGAGCACTTTTCTTTTCTTCGAATGCATGGCTTTTTCATTGTGATAGAGCGCACACACGTGGACAAGTAGCGGCTTCCTTCGGCTATCTCGGTAACTTGATTTTCCGGTCTCAGACGCACAGGCGATTTTTCGCTCACAACCAACTGGGCCGACGCCGGCAGCTGGTTTTCTGCGACACGAGCTCTTTAACGCTTTCGCATTATTAAATTTCACAACAGCTCTCTGCACCTTCCTTGTTCTATGTGCTAGCGAAAACCTGTGAACGCCGCATATTGATAAAGCTTCAGAGGACACGAAACGCACCACCTAAATCCACCAGGCAACGGTGCATGAAGTAACAAGGGCTGTGTTGCTCGAGCCACAACTGTGAACATTGACCAACGCGCGCGCAAAATCGAGCCACCTATAGGCGTCTTCTGCCATTTACGTGCTGTGTGATCATGACTCTTATTTTACGAGGAGCCTCCAGACAGCACGTAAACAATTTCTCTATAACTGTAGCGGCTGTATTGCCCTACACCAGCAATTCAAAAAGTCACGCGAGATCCATTCCTGAAAGAGTTAGTTGGCAGTGGTGCTCCGTATAATTTTCGAACTTGTTGCTGTCGTGTTCATTGTTTTATTCTTGCAGTGAAACTGAATTTTTGCTCTGTGAATTTGCTCTGTCAAGGTTTTTTTTTGCGTTTGCAAGTTCCAGTTTCAATGGCCCTGTGCGGTCACAATCACCGTAACCCAATACCAAAATCACACTCTGGTCTCCCTGCCCTGAACCTGGCGCTGTTTAATCTTTCTCGAGCATCTACCCTAGTGGACAAGGAGTGGGTTCGTTATTTTCAAAGAAGTTTTTCGCTCTCTTGTTATGTACTCTCGCGAGCATGCTATCCAAGCCCAGTAATTAATATGTCATTTTTAGTTTAGATTCCTGACTTTATATTCACCTGCCAAAGGTATGCAAACATGCTCGCTGAAATTTTTCCCTTTAAAACTCTGCTGCACTGGCTGCACTGTATATAGAATGCTGCACTCCATAAAAACAAAATTGAACCACCTTTAGCAAGAAGCATACCGATTAAGCGCTGTTAGTGTGTGCGTCAATACAAGAAACTCTGAGTACAGACGAATGGCGAATGAGTACAGCATTTCCGGCACGTTAATAAGCTCCACAATATCTGCGTAGTCAAGATGAATGCCCCTGGACACAGCATCGTGCGTTGCTAGCTGCATTCACTATAATCTCTGAACAGCTAACCACAGAGCTGGGCGAAAAGAATCGCAGACACTGTTTACGAGGATAGTCACTATAAATATATACCTAAACAATTTAGAAAAACTATTTGACTTTATGAAACCTTACCAACTTCTATGAACGTCTTTATGCGGCGCGGATAATTAGCTGGTTGCAGTAGTTTTGGCGTGTAATAGGGGCTATGTTATAGTGCATTAATAAACTTATCAATCAGTATATGCATAATTATTACCTCTGTGCCAAGGCGATCACCGACTGTCACTCAATTGCTCTTCTAGCGGTAGTTTATCCTGTAGTCGGGGAGAACGCAGCACTGGTGCATGTAGATTCCAAATATTGGGCCTCATGAAGTTGGTTCCGCAGTCTGCAACGCATGTGCTGCCGACATTCTGGACTGTCGAGAAAGGTCTCCTCAACGTTTCACCTGAAATCAGCATAAAATCCAGCACAGGAATTGCGCGAAACTTGATTACAGCCACACTCTGGTTGTGAAGTTTCGCGTTTGGTTTGCAGAGCGTCAGCTCGCGTGGCAGCTGGGGGTGTTGATTCTCCGCGCTTGCAACAGATGGCGCCACGTGCTTTTTAATAAGGCAGCAAGCATTAGGTTGGCTGTGCTCTGGTGTATAGGCAGCTCGAGCACCCTGTTCTTTTCTTCGCTTCCCTATTGTGTGCACCACCCCCGTCCTTTGTTGCCATGGATTATGGCAGGGATGCACCACGTAGCCGCAGAGGGACAATGAAAGAGCGGGGAGCATGAGGTGCAGGTGTGAGTTTAGTCGGTGTCAGAGGGTGTGCCTTCAATGTCACTACAGAATTGATCAACGAAAGACTGAGCAAGACAAGGCGTGGGCGGGGTATTCGAGAGACCACCCGCAAACTGTTTGTGTCTTTGCTGTGCGCATAGGCCTATGACAAGAGAAACGACACTTCTAAAGGTAGCCCGCGGACCATAATTGGTGTCGTGTCTCTCTAGTGTAAACGCGCCTTTAGGGTGTTGGTTGTTCTCTCGTAGTTGTATGTTTTAGTAGCCACTTCTAGTTTGTTATAAAAATTGCTCACCGGATGACGTTGTGCGTATATGCCCTTAGAAATAAGTATCACTAGATGGCGTAAGCAGTTTTCTTGCAATAAGAAATTCGCAACATATTCACAGAGTGACTCATGATGAGTGCAGTTTTCTTGCAATAAGAAATTCGCAACATATTCACAGAGTGAATCATGATGAGTGTGGTGAAGCGTCCGTCCGTTCGTCCGATGCGTGCTCTGGTGTGGTGTGATAGGAGCGGAGTGACATACAGAAAGACAGAACGAACGGACAGGTGCTTCGCCCCACTCATCATCACTGTGGATATGCCGTGAATTTATTTTGGTCCTACCTGTCACTTTTAAAACGATAGTAGAGGAAATTCAAAATATTCTCCTTGGTTAAACCCCGAATATTGTGTGTTTTTGCTTAAAAAAAGTGTCTGACCATTCAGGGAACTATGTATACTCTACTATGAAGAGCAGTACATAGGCTCTCCCTGCACTCCTGCAGTGGCAGCTACGTGAATATCAACTTATTTATTTATTTCACACATATATGTACCATCGCCAGTGTGACACATGTCCATGAGTAAGGCGAACGGAGACTCCTATGTCTCCTGATGACGCCATCACCCCGGACTCGCATGTCTGACAGCAGGAATGAGATCAATTAAAACATGTCAATTGCAATAATAAATGCGCTGCTCAGTACACAGTGTGCAAAGGAGAATGAAAATAAATAGAAACACTTTGACACGAATATAAAGGGAGCCGTTTATTCAAACTCTAACAGTGGAACTATTAGCCGTTTCGTATATATGGAGCACGTACATGCAGTGCTCAACTCAGCTCTCTATAACGACGGAGTGTCGTGCGCGAAACAGCACGGGCGACATCTGCAGTCGCAAATACGCCACATCTGAGCATGCGCGGGGCCAGTGATGTGCCTGCCTCGCAATACTGGTCCCTGTTTATCGCCGCGGATGCAACAACCGCTTTGGCCATCGAAAGCGCTCTGAGCAATTTCGCGAACAAAAAACAAGAAAGAAAGACGAAGTAACGCCGCTGTCGCTGTGATATGATATGACGAAGCGAGAATATTTTTTGTTGCTGTTTTATTTCGATGTTGTAATGTTGACAGCGCTTCGACGGTGAAAGCAGCCATCGCGGCCACGGAATTAAAAAAGGGTGTAAACTGCAGGGCAGGTACAACATTGGCGCCGCGCATGCTCAGACGTGGCGTATTTGCGACTGCAGATGTCGCTCGTGCTGTTCTGGGCGCGACGCTCCTTCGTTATAGACAACCAAATAGAGCACTGTACAATATAAAGCAAAAGGTAACCATCAGCCTATTATGATACATCAGTGAAAATCATTATCCGCTTCAAGGAGACAATATAAGTAATTTTACTTGTTTGTTTAAAACGACAAATACACCTGCTTTTATTGGTCAGTTTAATAAAGGATGGGTACGCATTACAGAACGAATTTATTTGATAATCGAGAATTTTAGTGGCATAGTTAATCATCGGTCTTAATCCTGTCAGTGTTGCAGTGCGTAGGTCGTATGCCACTTGTCTGGTGAAATATTTGCTAGAAATGGCCATGTAATCACGTGTATATTTGAAATAAATCATTGATGCTTAATACAACTAGAAGAACGGCAGTGTGATTAATGTGAATAGAGTAAGTGGTTAACGATTTCGAGTACTTGGTACTCTACTATGGGAGAGCGTAAAGCCGTCCCAAGGGCCTCATGCTCGATGAGGCCCTGTTGACCAAATTAGCACTAAGCCGTTTAAAAGAATTTTATTACCAGATGTATCTTACATAACTTGTGTATAGACAGAAAGATAGACAATGATTATCATGCGAATGTGCAGTGCAAGCTGTTATGTACAGCGAAAATGACACCTATTTACGTATGCTGGTATGTACAATGCTAAAATTGTACAACAAGGACGGGACATTCATAAATTGTGAGATGATAAAACTTATATAAACAGTAAAGGCTATGTGCCCAAACAAGGGCGTTTTTCCACAGTAAGGTGACGTTTTTGCATCCACCTGTGAGAACAATTTGCTTTTGTGTTCAAAAACAAAAATTCACAGAAAGGACATGTTTCTAAAGAAGAAAAGCAGAATTCACACTGTAGTTTCACAGTGGTACAAGCTCTAGCTCCTCAGTAGGGGAGGAAAGCCATAGACGCCATGAATAGACCAAGGTACTGTTGCAAGAGCTTCGCAGTTGATCGTGCAGTTCTGGCAAATGAGCTATCATACACAACCACAGCACAGGGCTTGGTAAGCTACGTAAACTTGCCTAAATATTCTGCAATCAGTTGAAGAACAGCCCGGCACATTGCTCTAGACACAGCAGATAGCATAACTTGCGCATTTCTTTCTAATAATCACTGCATGGGGCGCAAAAGCTTGATTCGCAGCTTATATTGGAGAGTTGTATAATTGGGGACCGATGAAACTAGTTCTTGAAGCCACGTTCAGTTGCTGCGTTTGAGTTCGTAGAACCAGCAGAGTTGAGGTTCGCATCAAACGCTAACGACAGCAGTAAAACCCGGTCAAATGCACCGGACACCCCACGTGGTCAAGCTAATGAAATAAATCAGCACAAAAGACGGGATGAACAACACAGTATAAAAGGACAAATATTGATACTGTTGTACTGTACCTTTCATCCCGTTTTTCGGGCTGATTTATTTCTCAAATGTCACCCCAACTTGCACAGAAAAAGACACTGCTAGGTGAAATCAAAATAATTCGCCGCGGCCTACTCTGCGTGCATGTCGTCTCACTGATGACTCAAGACGCCTTGGAGACACGCTAGTTTTCGTTAATAAATGCGAAGCATCTGGTTGACTCACGTGTTTAACGCCCTACGCACATCTGTACGAACGCGCCACAACGCGTTATCCTCGCTGCAGGTACTGGAGCGGTGCAGAGTAGGTCGCAGCTGCACGTTGTCGTCACTCTCTTTCTCACCCGCAGCAGATGCTGGCTCCTCCACCTGCTCGTAACATACTTCTCTCTCGTTTCACGCTCCCCAGAGCCCGCAACGTTCCACCGTAAGTCGAGTGGAAACACTATTTCGGCTCGTTTATCTGCGATAAAACTTTCGCGCAACCCAATCCGCGTCCCGTGTCTTCGCGCTTCAAGCAAACGTTTACTCGAGTAAATGCTACACCAAGTTTCGCTTTAAAGCGTACTTCCTTCTCCCGCGTCGACGCCCGTTTCAAGCGGGTCAACGCCATGCGTACCACTGCTGCTTCGCGTCTATCAGCCCGTGTGCTCAGATTTGGGTGCACGTTAAAGAACCCCAGGTGGTCGAAATTTCCGGAGTCCTACACTACGGCGGCTCTCATAATAATATGGTGGTTTTGGGACGTTAAACCCCACAAATCAATCAATCGCGTTCATCAGGATTCCCTTCGGGCAGGTGGCCCGTAATTTTGAGTCTCAGGACCATGCGTGCGCAAGAGGCAAATAATGGCTTCAGTTCTGCGCATGGGCCCTGATTGCCCGCAAGTTTTTTCAGTCACGAATTCTATAATTGTCTAAATGCTTCCCAAAATATTGCGATAAGATGACGGTGGGCTACGAAGAGAGAAACAGTGTGTCTAACCTCATGCTGCTGTTTAAAGCAACAACTGATTCATTGCTGAATCCCTCCTCACATTACCGAGTTTGAGGGTAGCACTAAAGGCCGCGAACACGGTGTCTCTTTCAACGTTATTGGAGCTGCTTCACGAACGGTGCATAATCCACCTTCGAACCTCCTCGCCATCTCCTTTACCTTCTATCAATTTACGTCAATTTCGCGAAGACACTCCATGACAGACGCTATCTTTCGCACTGTGCCTAAAATTGGCCGATCATAGGATAATAAAGCTTTCTATCACTAGGTTCCTCATGTTCGCGTTAGCTTAAAGGAGACGTGTGAAAAAAACAATTTCTAGCTAATACAGCAACTCGGCTACAAATTCATTTACCGCAAAAAAAAACATGGCGTAAAAGCAAATATAAAGGATTGATTGATTGATTTGTGGGGTTTAACGTCCCAAAACCACCATTTGATTATGAGAGACGCCGTAGTGGAGGGCTCCGGAAATTTTGACCACCTGGGGTTCTTTAACGTGCACCCAAATTTGAGTACACGGGCCTACAACAAATATAAATATAAAGGAGCATGATCCCGCGGGATAGCAGAACGCAGTGCACATTTCGGGGGCAAGGACGACCACTTAAACAGCAAACGATCTTCATGCCATTTTTGATTGATTGATTTGTCAGGCCTAGCGTCCCAAAAGCACGATATGATTATGGGAGATGCCATAGTGGAGGGTTCCAGAAATTTTGACCACCAGGGGTTCTTTGACATGCTCCCAAATATGAGCACACGGGCCTACGACATTTCCGCCTCCATCGGCAATGCAGCCACCGAAGCCGTGATTCAAACCCGCCATTTTTGTATTATTGAAACAACTGGCTTTGATTTGTGCCAGGGTATTTCAGGTATTTTGTTCAAGACCACCCGTGGTCGCCACTAATCCAATATTGAGCATGATTGATTGATTTGTGGGGTTTAACGTCCCAAAACCACCATTTGATTATGAGAGACGCCGTAGTGGAGGACTCCGGAAATTTTGACCACCTGAGGTTCTTTAACGTGCACCCAAATCTGAGTACACGGGCCTACAACATTTCCGCCTCCATATTGAGCCTGATGCACCAGAGAACTACCGAGATCTTTTAGCGCGTTTTTTTATTAGCTAAGCATTATTATAATTTATAAAATAACAATTTAGCAATCTTCGCCGTGCAAGATATACCAGAGTTATAGTTTCGTAGGCTTTCATTTAAAGGTACATTATTTAAAGATAACAAATCAATTTATATTGATGAATCGTACTACGACTACAGATATGTCGTAAATTTCATCGTAGCAGGTTTTTGAATGGAGACGCGCAATGCCAGTACGCATTGATAAAAATCAGATGGTGAAATTTGTAAAACGCTTCACGATTGAGTAGGGTTCAGGCTCGGGTAGGTTCTACAGCACACATCACCACTAACATCACACCTGCAATGAAAATTGAAAACAAGAATATTTCGCTTGTGAATGGACCACGACGGTTGCGTTACTTAAAGGAGCCTCTTGTAGCTATACACCGATACGCCGGCAACTCCTTCCACCATTTATAACTGGGCATTTTTAGGCATGAACTGCGCATACAGTGGATATCGCCGATGTTGAAAAAGAACTTAAGATCATGCCCTCCGAAGATGTCCACCTCACACTCGTAAACAATCTCGGGGGCCTGCTATTTTTCGTGATATTTTTCAGCAATTTCTGGCCACTCAGTTCGCACTGGTCACAGTTCCTTGACCCCGAAAAACATGGCGCGCGCCACGTCATCACCTCTGTGAATGCGCAGAATAATCTCCTGAGGAAGGCCAATTGCAGTTGGATAGTTCATCACGTAGTTTATTACTCTTGCAGTCGGAATAAGGCTTCTGGCGAATTGAAAAAAAAAAAAAATTGGCAGATCCCACGTACAGTGGGAATCGAGGATATGCGAAGCACAATTCAGAAATGTTGGTATATTTCACTTCAAGATCAGCACAACGCTACGAGGTCGAGGTGAATGATGCTGTACATGACTTCCGTGTCATGATTATCATGTTTTTGATGTGTCATTTACCTTCGTCATCTATTCACGTCCACTGATACAAAATTTAGTATATGTGGAGCTAGCAAAACGGCTGCGAGCACGCGATGAGCGGGGTAGGTTGTCATGTTCTTACATGACACGCGTGTGAGGATTATCATCTATGCACCAGTCATATATTTCGTTATCCGTTTACATCACGTAACACCATGTTTGGTATATGTGGAGCAAGCGAAATGGCCGCGAGGACATCATGAAGGGCCCAATATACATCAACGTAGCGTTGACGCGCTCGGACGCTGGGCACAGTGACGCTACGTTAGCAAAACGCGAGCACTCTACCGTCTGACGCCAGGCGCGACTAGCGTTATTCGGCCCCGCTCAACGGCAACCAGTGCGTAATGCGACATGCTGCATTTCGTGCCGATGCGTAACCCAGACAACACTGCGTCTCCCTCTTTTCGTGACGAAGGGACGCCGGACGCGCTGAAATGCGCATGCGTCAAAGCAACGCAGTGAAGCGCGCCTGCGAGTATACGGCAGGACCGGCGCCTGACGTGGCAACGCCGGCGTGACCCGACAAAATGAACGCCGGCGAGCGCGCGCACGGTGTCGCGTCTAAATACTTTGGCACCTTGACTGTGGCATGTAGTCATGTTCTCACATGACACGAATCTCATGATTATCATGTTTGCACCAGTCACATACCTTCGTCATCCATTAGCGTCACGTAGTATCAAATTTGGCGTATGTGAAGCTAGCGAAGCGGCCGCAAGCGCATCATCAGTGTGACATGTAGTCATGTTGTTACATGACACGCATGTCGTGATTATCATGTTTGGGTGTGTCCTTTACCTATGTCGCCCGTTCGCGTCACGTTACAACAAGTTTGGTACTTGTGAAGCTAGTGGAACGGCCACGAGCGCATCATGAGCGTAGCATGTAGTCTTGGTGTTACATGACACGCATTTCGTGTTTATCATGTTTGCACGACTATCATACTTTCGTCATCCATTCACGTCCCGTAATACCAAATTTGGTATAGGTGAAGCTAGCGAGACGGCCGCCAGTGCATCATGAGCGTGGCATGTAGTCATGTTGCTACATGACACGCATGTCACGATTTTCGTGTTAGAGTCTGTCGCTTGTGTTTGCCGTGCAATCATGTCATGTGTGTTTGGTGTTAATGAAGTCCGATTTCTTTGACATATTTTGACGGTGGGCGGAATTGAGCCTGATCCAGCTAAGGTCAGTGCTATCAATAATCTCGGCGCACCAAAAAGTGTCTCCGAAATAAGAAGCTTACTCGGCATGGCCGATCACTTCGGACGCTTCCTGCCTCGTTGGGCACACTCTAGGGCCCTGATGCGTGCTCTTTTACGTTTTTCCTTCGCCCTGCAAAGGAAGGCGGATGAGAGATTTTTTCTCCTGCTATTTACCAATACTTTGCTGTGCCCTTCAGTGCTTAAACACTTTGACTCATCATTTTTCTGCGTCTACAAGTACTGCGCGGAGGTGGCTGACACCTACCACATGGCATGGGCACGCAAGTTCAATCCTTCTTTACTCCCGAACCCAAATCCAACAAGAGAGGACTGCGAGGCGGCCCTGCTCGGTTGCCAGGGCCTTGCGGCCCAACGAGCCATGGTCCAGCGTGTCAGGACAGCGGCCACGACCAATGAGGTCCTTGACTAGGGACTCCACCTAGTACTGCAGGGAGGCTGACCCATTAGAGGCTGGTCTCCCTAGCAACCTCTGTTTTTTAAATAAATGTTTACTACAAATACTTAAATGTTTACTTAAATGTTTAATCAATGTTGCGCTGCCGGAAACTGCTGGGACGTTTCCAGGGGAGCGAAAGTCTTTAAAAGGGGCTCGTGGAATACGCAGCGAAGTTTTTCTTGGTGGGTACGGCATTGATTCGGTGATGCTCCAGACATAGTTGCGAAGACGCTTCCTCCTCTGCGCCCCGAAGGCTTCGTGTGGAAACCTCTCAGTGATACTACCGCTGCGATCAAGTACTATATTTCGGATGTCTTATATTTCGAAACATTGCTGTTCCCCATTGGATAAGTTGGATTTTTCTGACAAAATCATGCAATCAGCTTTGTGAACCTACAGTCCCACTATGCTTGTTTCTTTTGGTGGAAACATTTTGCAGTTTGAATTGGTTTGGTGGGATGTTGTAAGTCAGTACTTAAAGTGCTTGTACCTGCGAAATAGTATCGTGTCTTTCTGCTTTCATTCACGGTGTTAACGTCCCCAATATGCTACAGATGGACATGCTACTCGTGATTTAGCCTGCGGTATGCCAAGCAACACAGAATAGGATGAAAGTCTGCGAAAGCACAAGAAAGCCTGAGCCCTTAAAGGCCTCTGCACCTAAAAGGTGAGGACACTGCCCCAGTATTCCTCTCATAATAAATTTGGTTTAAGCAATATAAAAGTAGAAAAATATTTTTAACCATTTCAAAGAGTAGTCTTCAAGATGTGTCCCAGCAAGCTGAACAATCAATCCCCGCTGTAACACCGGCAATGGATTTTGTGGGCTCGCAAAAGGTCACTATGTTTCGGCATGCCAGTGCACTGATGTAACAACGTCTGCTAATTACTGTCTCTTCAGCCGTATTCTATCTGTTCAGGCTGTTGAGAAGTCCTGGAATAGGGACTTTCCCCGTTTTAACGCGATAGCGTTAGAGAGCTTGTGTCGCGGGAATTATGCCGTCGGTGTCGGCACCATAGGTTGTGAGCGAAAAATCGTTCGTGAGTGAAAAATCGAGAAAGAAGCAAATGAAAGAAATCATAAAATTTTTGGTCCCATTTAGGATCGAACCCGGTCGTTCGCATGGCAAGCAGGTGTCCTTCCACAAAGCAACAATGTTATTCGCAACTGCGTCGGGATAAACACTACACAATTGTCATGTAGTGGAAGGAGTCTGCCATGTAGTAGAATGCCATGTAGTAGAAGGAGCCATGTAGTGGACAAGTGTCACGACAAAAACGAGCCTATTCGGCGATTTGTAGACGCATTTCGGAGGCCATAAACTACATCGAACAACGTCGGGATAGCGCAGCCATCACCGCAAAAACACACAGAAACTTTCAAACAGCTCTAAAAATGGAAAACTATGTCAATCTAGCAGAAAACATATCACGCCTTTTCAGAGGCGTTTATCAACCAAACAGCAGACGCTAGACAATGTGCTGCCATCTGTGAGGCATTGTGAGACTCTTTATGGCCTCTCAGATTGCAAGCGCACGTCGTATATCTTGAAGGCCATGCGACTCTTGCTTTAGATCAAAAACCTGCATGTACTATTCGCGCGTGCGTGCGCGCGTGTGTGTGTCTGTGTGCCATCTGTGAGACATCGCGAAAAACGTGTCTCGACTACAGCAGAGCGCCGTTCTAGCACAGGGAAGTGGCCACACTGCACAGTCACTGCATTACTATAGATATGTCGCACTTGCGCGCGCGCGCGTTTGTGTGCAAGTGTGTGTGTGTGTGTGTGTGTGTGTTTGTATGCGTGTGTGTGGGTGTAACAAAACGTATTAATAAGTGCACTCAGCGGTTAAAGGGCACACTAGGGGCCGGATTTCGCTATCGCATTTAACTCCTAAAGGCGAAGCTTAATGATCCCCCATTTTTTCTTCGAATTTGTACAATAAAATGTTTTCATCAATATCATCATCTTGGGGAGCGCATCCCTGTAGGCGCTTGAGGTTTTATTGTGCAACAACCGTATCTATTCCAACAGCGTCGATGAGAATTACCGCCGAGCTCTGCGCTTTCATTTTGAATTTCCGGCCAAATGTTTGGGTTTTAAGAATAATGCTGCAAAATAAACGTTCCTATATAGCGGACAACAATTCCGTTATCCCTTTTGCCTGCAAAATAAGTGTGAGACCAATTTGAGACCCGTTAATTCTTAGCGAGTGGGTTTTTGGGGTATCTTGCCGCTTTCTTGTGATACTTACTACGAATACGGTATTAGTTCTTGTCTCTCCTTCGCGAAAGTCACTTATGCTCGCACGCCCAAAGGGCCTTGGTCCATAGGGCTAATTTAGCAGCTGATATCAGTAGGATCTCAAAATAGGGACTAATAGGGACAAATAGGGCCATTTCCGGGCCTCTAAAGGGATTCACCTCCCTTGTGTTCTGAAACAATTTTTTAAAAATAGTCAGCCTGGGGAGTGCACTAGAACGTCACTTATAGATCAAAGGCAGCCGAATCGTACATTTTCAGCGGCCCAAATATATCCTATAGTAGCTAACACGCCCAATGGATGACGAAGAATTGTTTGCACTAGTCACGGTGTAAGAAAAAAAATTGCCCGCAGCTTCCCTCGGGGGAACACTGAGGAGGATGCGGAGCATATAATTGGTTAACGGGGTGTTAAAGTGCGACTTACTTGGGTCGATGGCTAAATTGGTTAACGTGGTTGTGAAATGGGGTGTTAAATTGCGACTTACTTGGGTCGATGGCTAAATTGGTTAACGTGGTTGTAGGAGGGGGTGTTAAATGAGTGAACACGTACACACGTATGCGAAAGGGCGGCGCTGGTTGAAAGGACGTCGATCATTGTGTTTGTGGATTCGTTGGAATTCATTTCACCGCGACCTTGGACGTCGACGCGCCGTACAAACCAACCGACGAGCGGTAACTGAGCGAGCGAGCGCCGACCTTGAGTATATATACAGCGCGACGGCGCATGCACTGTCAGCTGTTGAATGTTCTCGAAGCGCGACGGCGCATGCGCGTCCACTGGAGAATCAGGAGAATTGTAGATGTCGAACGCAGTGTGTAGAGGAGGAAGGGTGCACAGATGGTGGAGGAGTGAAGCGCGCGCGGTGTGTAGAGGAGGAAGGGATGCACAGATGGTGGAAGAAGGAGGAGGAAGCTTGCGGACGGCGCCGCACTACAAGCCTCGAGTATTAGATGCTCCGCATCTAAACAGTTTGGCCGGCGCTGGTCGAAGGGACGTCGATCATTCTGTTTGTGGATTCGTTGGCATTCATTTCACGTCGACTTCAGACGTCGACGCGCCGTACAAACCAACGGACGAGCGGCAACTGAGCGAGCGAGCGCCGACCTTGAGTATATATACAGCGCGACGGCGCATGCGCTGTCAGCTGTCGAATGTTCTCGAAGGAGAAGCGCGCGCGCGGCACAGATGGCGACGGCGCGACGGCGCATGCGCTGTCAGCTGTCGAATGTTCTCGAAGGAGAAGCGTGCGCGGCACAGATGGTGGGCGACGGCGCGACGGCGCATGCGCGCGCGTCAGCTGTCGAATGTTCGAGAAGCGGTGCGGACGGCGCGGACGGCGCACTACAAGGCGCGAGTATAAGATGCTTCCGCATCTAAAAAAGCACAACATACCCACAGAGTGAAAGATGATTGGGGCGAAGCGCCCATCCCTCCGTCCATCCATCCGTCCGTCCGCCCGTCCGCTCGTCCGTCCGTCCATCCGTCCGTCCGTCCGTCCGTCCGTCCGTCTGTCTGTCTGTCTGTCTGTCTGTCTGTCTGTCTGTCTGTCTGTCTGTCTGTCTGTCTGTCTGTCTGTCTGTCTGTCTGATGTATTGGCTGCGCCGGAGGGATGAACTGACATAGACCATAAGAAGCTTCGCCCCTAAAATAATTTAAGTATGGACACTTTCCGCCCGCCGTGACGGGGAGTGCGTTGAAATAATGCCTGGCTTTAGTCCATGCGCCAGCCACAGCTTTGTGAGGGGCGCTGCGACGTGGGGCCTTACAGCGGCTTAGGAAAACTAGCGCGACGAGGTGAACGCGCAGTTTTGCTCGTTGTTGTTTGCACCTCGTAGTATTTTTTTAAGTGTGCGTGCTAGCAACTTGAGTATAAACTAGAGCTAGGAACGCATGCTGTGTTAGTCTAACCACGTGTTTTCATGACCGCAAAATGGCTCGTGCGGCGAACGCTGCTATTGGCTGCACAGTGCAAGAAAAAAAACATAACAATATACCTCTAACGCCGAGTTCTCACGTGTGCAACGCCGCTACGGACGCTGTTCGTCGACCGCAGTTGTATGGGGGCGCTGCGACATGGGGGCCGAGACGAGGAAAAAGCCAAGGATTCTAGGCACGCCATTGGGCGGAGTGTCCTCACCTTAATTATTTTTTAGGGGCGAAGCTCCTTAAGCCATGGGTCGTATGTAGTCGTACGTAGTCGTATGTATGTAGTTGTAGTAGTGGGAGTTAGTTGTAGTCATAATAGTAGTAGCAAGTAGCCACCTCTCGTTTAGTCCTTGGAAAGGTCGCTGGATAGCAGTACTTCTATATGATGAATATATGATGGAAAGATGCGAGACGGCGGTATTTGAAGTGTTCAATAGATGGACGGGCGGACGGATGGACAGACATACAAGCAGACTGACGGATGGACACATGGACGACTGGACGGACAGACAGCCGGACGCATGGACGGACAGAAGGACGCATGCAGGGACGGACGTATAGATGAACGCAGGGAAGGGCGCACGGATAGACGTATGGGCGCATGGACGGACGCATGGATGGTCACACGATAGGATGCACAGTAGGGCCCACGGACGGACGCACGGAAGCGAGAACAAACGGATGAACTGATGAACGCTTCGCCCCACTCATCATCATTCACTCTGTGGATATCGTGCGATTTTTTCTTACACCGTGACTGTAGCCAACTGTCGCTATATGCTTAGCATAAATGACAGTATACCATGGGGGAACGGCAAGATTTGTGTTCAAAATAAATTCTTAACGCCTTAGAGCACTACACGCACTCTCTTATGAAATAGCTATACGCTGCCCCGGTTAAGGATGTGTATTTAGAAAAAGTGGCTAACGATTTATAGTACTGGTCCCTTGCTTGATTGGTGTGCTTGTTAATTTCTATTAGGGACATTTTTTGGGGACAGCTGTTACCGATTTAAACTGTGACGGACTCCTCTATGGGAGAGCATAACGCCGTCCCGTGGGCCTTAACGAATGACAGACCTGGATTCTCTTAACAGTAGGGTGAATTACAGGAGTATTGCGTAAATAGCCAATGTAATTTTTTTCCCTATCGTAATGAACCTAGGCCAATCAACCTAGGTCAATGTACCAATTATTTCCCCCATTTTGACACTGAAATGGATTGGTGATCTTAGATATGTGAGCTGAAGACAGACAGCTGAAGCATTTCCCCCAAAATCTCATGACCTTTGGTTTACTTTGAATCGCACTAGCTCTTAAGGGAATAAGCTACCCTTATACCCATTATTTCTACAGACTTCCGCGCCATAAACTTGTCCCAGAACGACCCTGCTCTGCTAATCATATTGCCACTTTCCATTTCCCAAGTTTTTGTTATCATCCCAAAACACCACACGATTCTCAGCGCAAACCGCGTCTGCAGTTTTCGAGAAGGATCCGGACTGTAGTAGATCATTTCAATAAGATCACGCCCACTGTGCGAACGGTACAGATTGTTCTGGAACCTACGCCACTTCCAGCGATAACGCTAGAACATTCGACAGCAAGAGTATAAATGCCGACGCGCTTCGCCGCTTGTCAGTTGTTGATCGAAGGCCGACGCTCCGTTCGCCGCTATCAGTCCGAGACTGCTATCTGTGCAAGACTGCTGCTGTAATTGGACTTTCCGTTTACCGGGCACAGGTTCGCCCTAATAAACAGTTAAATCCCAACACGAAGTCTCCTGTCTTCGGCCACGTCACGACCCCGTGACATCTGGTGGAGGTGCTGCTTCGTTCATGTACCGGACGCCCCCGTCAAGCCGTGAACCCAGCCCACGTCGCGGAGAAGACACCGACGCCAACCAGGAGCAGAGAACAAGCCGCCGACAGCAAGGGCTACCACCGGAGTACGGGCTTCTACAAGACAAGGCGCGGAAGACCAAGGCCATGACCGCGACTGCAGCGACAATGACAACCGCAGCGTCCCAGCCCACGATGGTCATGCATCAACCCAAGGAACCACCAATTTTCCATGGGTCATCGTTCGAAGACCCGGAGTCCTTGCTAGAAACATACGACCGTGTGGCCGCCCTCAACCACTGGGACCATGACGAAAAGCTGCGTCGTGTGTTCTTCTATTTGGAAGACACCGCAATGACCTGGCTCGAAAATTGAGAGTCCACGCTCCGAACGTGGGATGTTTTCTGCGGCGCATTTCTGCAAACGTTCGCGAGCGTCGCTCGCAAAGAGAAGGCCGCTGCTTTATTAGAGACCCGGGTTCAACTACCAAATGAAAATGTCGCCCTTTTCACAGAAGAAATGACCCGACTGTTTCGTCACGCTGATCCAGACATGCCTGAGGAGAAAAAAGTTCGTTTCCTCATGCGAGGGGTCAAACAGGAGCTCTTCGCGGGACTGATGAGAAACCCACCGAAAACCGTTCAAGAATTTGTAGCCGAAGCGACCACTATCGAAAAGACCCTGGACATGCGCACCAGACAGTATAATTGTCGCCTGACTGCAGACTGCGCTGCTGCTCAAGCCAGTAACTCCGGAGACCTGCGTGAAACGATCCGAGCGATCGTGAGGGAAGAGCTGCGCAAGCTGTTGCCTTCGGCACAGCCTCAAGTGAATTCAATCGCCGACATTGTGCGAGAAGAAGTTCGGCAATCGCTTCAAATTCCCTATGCACCGCTTCCCGAGCCGGAAGTTATGAGCTACGCCGCTGCACTGCGCCACAACGCTCCTCCCCGTCCACGCCAAAACGCCGCCCCATCGCACTTCCGTCGACAGACGCCACCGCCGCCACCACCCCCACCGACGTCATACCGTTCGCCAGCGGCCCAGCGCAGTGCACCGAGGAAGACTGACGTCTGGCGCACCCCTGACTATCGCCCGCTCTGCTACCACTGCGTCGAGGCCGGACACACATACCGCCGTTGCCAGTACCGACAGATGGGACTGCGTGGCTTCGCCGTCAATGCACCGCGTCCACAGCCAGGAGAACGACCACGTGACATCGCCGACTACCTGACAGGAACTCGGTGGACACCACGAAGCCCTTCGCATTCGCCGTCGCCCAGCCGCCGCACGTCACCGCACCACCGGCAGTACTCTGGCCCAACGCGGGGCCGGTCTCCTAGCCCGTATCCGGGAAACTAAGGGCAGCAACCGGTGGAGGTGCGGTTGCTGTGCGACGAACTACTGAAGATCCTCCGACGACGACGACGCCGCGACGGAGCTTTCCGAACACAACGCCAACCAGGCAAAGCCCTGACGGCGAAAGCTCATTTACCGAAGGTGGCCTGACGATGCAGCATGGAAGCAGCGAAACAAGCCGACGCAGCCGTGACCCGACGCCACGCCCTAACTGTAATGCAAGACGGCGAACTAGTGACCTCGACGTTCTTATCGACGGCCACAGTGTGACCGCTCTCGTCGATACTGGAGCCGACTATTCTGTCATCAGTGGGTCGTTCGCCGCGAAGTTAAAGAAAGTTAGGACCGCTTGGAAAGGTCCTGAAATCCGCACAGCCGGAGGTCATCTCGTAACGCCTGCAGGAATCTGCACAGCGAGAGTCACAATTAACGGCCGTATTTATCCTACAGACTTCGTAGTCCTACAACGTTGCTCGAGAGATGTCATCCTTGGCATGGACTTCTTATGCCTCCATGGTGCTGTCATCAACCTAAAAACAAAGTCGATAACGTTATCCACAGAAGAAGCACTACCGCCGCGCACGCCGTCAGGACACCATGCCTTGAATGTGCTGGAAGAACAAGTCACCATTCCGCCTCGCTCAAGCGTCATTATTTCAGTCGGCGCTCCTAAATCACCTAACTTGGAAGGCGTCGTTGAAGGCAGTCAGCATCTGTTGTTCACCCGAAATATTTGCGTCGCAAGAGGAATTGCAGAGCTGTGGGGAGGCAAAGCAACGGTTATGCTCACGAATTTCAGCAATGAGTACAAACATGTGAACAAAGGAACAACGGTCGCATACATCGAAGAAATTGTCGAAGCCACCAGTGCTTTCGCCCTCGCCGATTCTGCGGAACCTGCTCAGAGAAACCAAGCCCCTCCCATAGCTTTATACGTCAATCCCAGACTTCCGAACGATAAGCAAGAACAGCTCAAGGCCCTGCTTCTGCAATACGAAGATTGCTTTTCGTCGTCATCGAAAATTCGGCAGACCCCAATCACGAAACATCGCATCATAACCGAAGAAAATGCCAGACCACTCCGTCAGAGTCCGTACAGGGTTTCGACGCGAGAACGTGAGGCCATGAAGAGACAAGTTGATGAAATGCTGCGGGATGACATTATCCAGCCGTCCAAGAGTCCATGGGCATTCCCCGTGGTGTTAGTGAAGAAAAAGGATGGGACCCTACGTTTGTGCGTCGATTATCGCCACCTGAACAAAATCACAAGAAAGGACGTGTGTCCCCTCCCACGAATACACGACGCACTTGATCGTCTCCATAACGCCAGGTACTTTTCGTCAATGGACCTCAAGACTGGCTATTGGCAAATCGAAGTCGACGAAAGAGACCGAGAGAAGACGGCGTTTATAACACCAGACGGCCTCTTCGAGTTTAAGGTGATGCCCTTCGGCCTTTTCTCAGCTCCTGCAACGTTTCAACGCGTTATGGATACAGTACTGGCAGGATTGAAGTGGTAGACTTGCCTTGTGTACTTGGACGACGTCGTCGTGTTTTCCTCGAGTTTCGACGAACATCTTCGGCGCCTTGAAGCTGTACTTCAAGCCATCAAGACTTCCGGACTCACACTGAAGCCAGAAAAGTGCAGATTTGCGTATGAGGAGCTCTTGTTTCTGGGGCACGTTATCAGCAAGTCTGGAGTTCGTCCCGATCCACGGAAAACAGCCGCCATCGCCGACTTCCCGCCGCCCACTGACAAGAAAGCCGTGCGCCGATTTCTGGGCCTGTGTGCCTATTATAGGCGGTTCGTGAAAAACTTCGCCCGCATCGCCGATCCTCTCACTAACCTTACCAAGGCCGACGTGGAGTTTAAGTGGGAAACGCCGCAGGAACACGCTTTCCAGGAGCTTAAACATCGCCTCCAGACGCCTCCGTTACTTGCCCATTTCGACGAATTCGCCGAGACAGAAATACATACTGACGCAAGCAGCGTAGGTCTTGGCGCCGTTCTTGTGCAGAGGGCTGACGGACTTGAAAGGGTTATTAGTTACGCCAGCCGATCGCTATCCAAAGCAGAAGCAAATTATTCCACAACAGAAAAAGAGTGCCTCGCCATCATCTGGGCTACGTCGAAATTTCGCCCCTACCTCTACGGCAGGCCCTTCAAAGTTGTGAGTGACCACCACGCATTGTGTTGGCTAGCCACCTTGAAGGACCCCTCTGGTCGTCTCGCACGATGGAGCCTGAGACTTCAAGAATATGACATTACTGTCATTTACAAGTCCGGCAAAAACACTCCGACGCCGACTGTCTCTCTCGTGCGCCTGTCGACCAACCGCTACCCGACGACCCGGATGACGACTACTACTTAGGAACGATAACTACCGACGACTTCGCTGAACGACAGAGGGCCGACCCGGAACTTAAGGCCCTAATAGAATACCTCGAAGGCAGGACCACCGAAGTCCCGAAGGTATTCAAGCGCGCACTTGCGTCGTTCTTTCTACGAAACGGTCTTCTACAAAAGAAAAACTTTTCACCGCTTTGAGCTAAGTACCTCCTTGTGGTGCCTTCAGCTCTGCGACCAGAACTCCTGCAGGCCCTTCACGACGATCCGACGGCAGGTCACATCGGTGTTTCTCGCACGCTCACGAGGATACAAGAAAGGTACTACTGGCCACGTCTTACCACCGACGTCACTCGTTATGTGAGAACATGCCGGGACTGTCAGCGACGCAAGACACCGCCGACAAGGCCAGCGGGACTTCTGCAGCCAATTGATCCACCTTGCCGACCTTTCCAGCAGATTGGTATGGACCTACTGGGGCCGTTCCTGACGTCGGCTTTCTGAAACAAGTGGATCGTGGTAGCTACCGACTACCTCACCCGCTACGCCGAGACAAAAGCCCTGCCAAAAGGCAGTGCATCCGAGGTAGCTAAATTCTTCGTCGAAAATATCGTCCTACGTCATGGCGCCCCGGAGGTCCTTATCACCGACAGAGGAACGGCATTCACTGCCGACTTAACTCAAGCGATCTTGGCATACAGCCAAACAAACCACCGCCGGACGACAGCGTACCACCCACAGACCAACGGCCTCACCGAGCGGCTAAACAAAACGATCGCCGACATGCTGTCAATGTACGTCGATGTCGAACACAAGACGTGGGACGCCATTCTTCCGTATGTGACCTTCGCATACAACACGGTGGTGCAGGAGACGACGCAGATATCTCCATACAAACTGGTCTACGGAAGGAGCCCGGCAACGACGCTCGATGCCATGTTACCCAACGTCACCGACGAAGAAAACCTCGATGTGAGCGAGTACCTTCAACGCGCCGAAGAAGCCCGACAACTTGCGCGTCTCCGTATCAAGAATCAACAGACGACCGACAGCCACCGTTACAACCTTCGACGACGCTTCGTGGAATACCAGCCCGGTGAACGTGTTTGGGTGTGGACGCCGATACGCCGACGTGGACTAAGTGAAAAGCTTCTGCGACGGTACTTCGGACAGTACAGGGTGGTTCGACGTCTCGGCCCACTTGATTACGACGTTGTCCCCGACGGCATCACGAACTCTCAACGACGCCGATCGCGACCTGAAGTCGTCCATGTCGCGCGCCTCAAGCCGTTTCATGCGCGTTAACAAACCGAACCAGTGTTTTTTGTATTATTGTTGTATTGTAATTTATTCATTGTACTTTCTTGCATTACTATTGTACTTTCATCTTTAGTTAAAGCATCGGGACGATGCCCTTTTTTTCAGAGGGGGGCAATGCCACGTTCCATTTCCCAAGTTTTTGTTATCGTCCCAAAACACCGCACGATTCTCAGCGCAAACCGCGCCTGCAGTTTTCTAGAAGGTTCCGGACTGTAGTAGATCATTTCGATAAGATCACGCCCACTGTGCGAAAGGTACAGATTGTTCTGGAACCTACGCCACCGCCAGCGATAACGCTAGAACATTCGACGGCAAGAGTATAAATGCCGACGCGCTTCGCCGCTTGTCAGTTGTTGATCGAAGGCCGACGCTCCGTTCGCCGCTATCAGTCCGAGACTGCTATCTGTGCGAGACTGCTGCTGTAATTGGACTTTCCGTTTACCGGGCACAGGTTCGCCCTAATAAACAGTTAAATCCCAACACGAAGTCTCCTGTCTTCGGCCACGT
This sequence comes from Rhipicephalus annulatus, assembly GCA_013436015.1. Lineage (NCBI taxonomy): Eukaryota > Metazoa > Arthropoda > Arachnida > Ixodida > Ixodidae > Rhipicephalus > Rhipicephalus annulatus. Next base: position 171,473 of record WOVY01011555.1, on the reverse strand, counting down.
CACAACCCCGTGACAATATGCCATCCTCCATCAATCGCAACGGTGCATACTATGGGGCCCGCACTGTGCGATGAGTTAACGAAATAAACATCCGGTGCGCCCCGGCGCGGATTGATGAATGTTTTATAAGCTCCGGGACGCCTGCAGCGAGAAAAAGTACTCTACGGCAGCTAACGTGATCCTGCTCGCCTTGGCGGGCAGGATTGTTGGATGCCACGCTTTACCCCCTTTTTAGGGGCGAAGCTCCTTAAAGCGGCACTCGTTCGTCCCTCGTAGTAGTACCTAAATGTCTTACGCTTTGACCTGCCAGGTGGTGCTGGTGGGAGACTTCTGTGCGTTGTTGAACAATAAAAAATTCACAGCGCGCGCGTTAACTAAAAGCCGAATTCTCCTGTCTCTCATTCCACGTTAGGAGTCATTGAAATGTACATTGAGCACTCTCTGACAAGAAACGGTCGCTACGTTATACTCGCTGGGCATAACCTCCTTGGTTTTAGAAAGGTTTCGCGAGCGTTGGGCCACAGTACCATGAATACAGTGAACCAGTTTATACCACGAACTCGAGGTGGTTAAAGGTGAGAAGTGGATACGAAGCGCAAGCCGAAAGAAAGTGAAAGCCGAATTCTACCGTCTCTCATTCCCCATTAGCAGCCATTGACATGCACATAGAGCACTATCTGACAAGAAAGGGTTGCTACGTTATACTCGCTGGGCATAACCTCCTTGGTTTTAGAAAGGCTTAGCGAGCGCTGGGCCACAGTGCCATGAATACAGTGAACTAGTATATACCATGAACTCGAGGTGGTTAAAGGTGGGAAGTAAACACGAAGCGCAAGCCGTAAGAGTGTGCGTGAGCCACCTCTCGTATAGTTCTTGGAATGTCCGCTGGATGACAGGGCTTCTATATGCAGAATATATAATGCAAAGATGCGAGATGGTGGTACTTGGAGTGTTGACTAGATGGACGAATGGACACACAGACAGATACATGGACGGACGCACGGATGGCTGCACGAACGGACGGACGTATGGACGGACGCTGGGGCGGACGCATGGACGCACACAGGGATGGACGCACGGATGGACGTGCGGACGCACGAACAGACGCACGCACGGACGGGCGGACGGACGCATGGACGGTCACACAGACGGACGCATGGACGGATGGAAGCAAGAACGGATGGACGGACGAATGCTTCGCTTCACTCTCCATCATTCACCCCGGGGCTATGCTGCCATTTTTTACGTACCGGGAGGCTCGGTTTTATTCAATGTTCATACAAAAGTAGCGCTTGCCTCTCGCAGTACCAGGGCCTATTTTTCGCGTATATCTTGGTGGCACACCTTCTGAGGAACATCTTTGTTTCTCTTCCAAGAATATCCGGTCAAGCAGCCATTTTCGGTTTGCTTAGCAGTCATTTAAACACTTGTTTAAAATGAAATCCATAGCTCTTGCGTTTAGAAATGTGGTTATGAGTTTAGACTATTCGGTACTCTGCTATGAGAGAGCTGTTGAGGTTAACATAATATTATGACATCTACATCGCGTACACTTTCAACGTAGTTGAAATTGCTTGAGGCTTGTGTGCTTACATTTAGGTGCACGTTGTGGGACCTCGTGAGTGGCGAGCGCCACCACGCAAGAACGAACGCAGTTGATACGGTCGGCACAAACCAAACAACTCACATATTTATTTAACTACTTTTTGAACGACGTCATCTTTCAGCTGATTTATTATTAAATCATCAATTGTGATCGATGCGGTAAAACAGCCTTGCACAATATCACACAGCACTTAACAACATAACAATCACAAAGCACAAAAAAGGAGCGTCGCCAACGCTTGACTAACAACGCGGGCCCCGGCAGATGGCCCGCTGTGCCGTGCACCGGGGTCCCACTGCGACAGAAAACAGTTCGCGCCAAACGCCACCAGAGAAAAATAGACTCACTCAATTCTCTCCTGCCGCCAGGAGTCCCCACCGGCACTACCAATCTAACTGCGATGATGATAGCGGTGATCAACGTTCGCGCATACAACGCCACCTACCCCTCAATAGCTGTGACTCTGAAATACGGCTTCTACGCGATGTACGTGCGCGACGCGGCGCAAACAACTTTAAAGGGGGAGTGAGCACCCCCACAACGTTAAAGAACGTCGTGTGGTCGAAATTGCAGGTGCCCTACACTACGGCGTCTCTCATAATCACATTTGGGTCGTTAAATCCCAGATAATCATATTATTCGCGTCATATCGCAATATAACTTTACTCAAGAGGCCGTGCAACCCTTCTTGAGTATATTCAGAAAAACTCAGCCAATGGATAGTCGAAGCTCCCGAGAACACGCGAGCGAAATGTTATAGCACAGCGCACGTTCTGCAATTTGAAATACCTTTTCTTTAGACGGCTAAAAGTATCTTTATGTTCTCTGGACAAATGATGTTAGAATTACTCAAAAATCATTGCGTCACAGGCCCAAGTAATACGTCGTTGGCTGATTTAAGCACGGCCAGCTCTGGAGTTGTTCAATTCAATTTCGCGCCTTGTAGGACAAATGCGCGGCGTCGCTACCGCTTCTGTTTGTGGCGTAATGTTTTGTTTTCTATTTTGGTTGATGTTAATTGTCCCTACCTCACGTAGATGGCGACGGTGGCAACAAGCCTCCGACTACTGAATCCACGGGCTTCTATGGAAGTTACGCTACCAGTTTACATATACCTTGTCCATGTACGTACAAGCATAGAGTTTCCTAAATATACACTAGAGGGAACTCTGGCGTGAGTGTCTATGGGAGCTGCAACGCATGGCACTTCAGCAAGCATGGGAATTATGGGTATAACACGTATTTGTCTAATCTTCGTACTTCTGGCCGGCTTCTGGCTTCGTGTGTGTTTGTGTGACTTGGAGCTGTCTTCTGACGAAACGAAAATCAGCAAACGTTCAGCGGTTGCGCTTCACCACCTTATTATTTTAGGCTTACCATTTTGAATCGGGTCATGAAATTAAAAAGGGTTCGTTCTTTCTTTCAAAACAAAAGCGAAACACAGCAATAAACGAAGCTGCAAGTGTGATTCACCATCCTCAAGTTGCGAAGACTAGGCGAATCCGAGTACTGCCCATCGTTAACATGATCACTGAACGATCGCAGTGCTAGAGTCGCATTTAGTTAATCTCAGGAAACTCTATGCGTTCAAGGAGCTCTTGATGCTTTTCTATCACAGTTTTGTTAGTGCATACGAGAGTTTCTGCATTTCTATGAAATCTGGGCATGGCATTAAAAGATGAGAGCAAAATCGATGAACAGCGTCACAAGATCGGAAACCCTGAGTCAGCGCGGTGGCTTATATTAAACCTAGCAATGGCCTCGCGTGGGATTTCCCATCACGAACTGTGGATCCTTAAGGATCAACGTGAATTAGGTAACCTTCCCCGCATCCGTGAAAACTACGCGAGAGCGACAGAAAAGACGGGCAGAGAGAATCACACGGGACCTTGTCTGCATTCTTCATTCAGTTGAGGTTACTACCCTCCGAGAAAGTTACAACATCGACCGCATTCATCTAGAAACCACAATCCACCTTCTTACTCCTGTGCGAGTGCCTCAAACGCAATACGTCGCAGTCGCCCGCCACACTGATGACCTCGCGCAAGTATAGCGAACGAAATTCCGAGTTCGTTCACCGTTTGATGGAAACAGTGTTGCGTAGATAGTGCCTTTGAACAGTGGTCTGAAAAACACGAGTGGGGAAGACACGCATAGAAGAAGCTATGAGTGTGCATCACCTGGTCGGTAAGTGCGAAAGAACCTTCTTACAGTGAGCCCTCGATCAGCAGCGCGCGCAACATTCGCAATGCAGAGCCAGGATGTCTTCGGTGTTATGTCGTGTCTCCGGATGTTGGGAAAGCCATGAGTTTCGACTTACACATCAGCGGCTGTTTCTCGCTAAAAAGGATCCTCGTAAAGTAGGTTCTTGCGCCACTTACGCGCGACTCGCATTGGCTCCCGGCAATCGATTTTATAGTTTTATCCGGTATCTCTCTTTAGACCGCGCATTGACTTCTACGCTTTGTAAGGGCCCAGTGAAGAACTTGTTCGGATTCTGGAAGTGGCGATGTCGTCACCATAAACCGCGTGTGTCATGCACGGGGCTAGTCCGGGCGAAATTTGTGTGGGAAATCGGTAGCGACAACCGGTGACGCTTACGACGTTATCAGCTGGAGGCTTGCCAGTCGAGCATTGCATTAGCGCGTCACCGACGCGCAAGGAACATGTATTTACGCATTGTAGAATGCCCCTGTGTTGGGGAAAGAAAAATAAACAGAATAAAAGAACACAAGGATTGGACGTAATAAAAGGACCGACTCCTTTTGGAGCTTGCTTAAGGGGGCACTGAAGGCAGCTATTATAAATCGACATCGATTGTTTAAATATACCGGTCCAAAAATCTTGTAATGTACTTTTGTGTTAAAGAAACTGCTTGTTTTGAAATAATGTCCCATTTTAGTAGTCCGCATAGGGTTAGTGAACATTAAATTACACGCCTCAAGCAGAACGTCTCACGCCACTGTTGCTGTGCATAACGTTGCACGGCTTTATATATACTGTGCAACCGCCGGCACTAACAGCTTAAGAATGAAAGAAGCGAGACCCGCAGGAGCAACAACAGCCATTGAATAATTTTTTGCCCCCAAAACTATTAGGGGCGAAGCTCCTTATAATGGCACTTGTTCGTCCCTTGTAGCTGTTGTAGTATGTAACATGTATAACATTTTGACCTTCAAGGTGGTGCCGGTGAGAGATTTCTTCTGTACGTTGTTGAACAATAAAAAATAGTGATCAATGTACATGCCAATGACTGCTAATGGGGAATGAGAGACAGGAGCATTCGGCTTTTAGTTAACGTGCACGCTGCGATTCCCATTAGCAGCCATTACCATGTACATTAAGCACTATCTGACAAGAGAGGTTTGCTACGTTATACTCGCTGGGTGTGACCTCCTTAGTTTTAGAAAGCTTTAGCGAGCGTTGAGCCGCAGTGCCATGAATACAATGAACTAGTGTATGCCACGAATGAACTCGAGGTGGTTAAAGGTGGGAAGTACATACGAAGCGCAAGCCGTAAGACAATAAAAGCCGAATTCTCCTGTCTCTCATTTTCCATTAGCAGCCATTGGCATGTACATTGAGCACTATCTGACAGGAAAAGGTTGCTACGTTATACTCGCTGGGCGTAACCTCCTTGGTTTTAGGAAGGTTTAGCGAGCCTTGGGCCGCAGTGCCATGAATACAGCGAAGTACTGTATACCATGAACTCGAGGTGGTTAAAGGAGGGGAGTAGACCCGAAGCGCAAGCCGTAAGAAAGTGTGCGTGTGCCACCTCTCGTTTATTCCTTGGAATGTCCACTGGATGAAAAGATGCGAGATGGTGGTACTTGGAGTGTTGAATAGATGGACGAACGAACACACAGACAGATGCATGGATGGACGCATGAACAGACGCAGGGGCGGATGCATGGAAGAACGTTGGGACGGAGGTACGAACAGACGCATGCACGGACGGAAGGATGGACGCATGGACGGTCACAGAGACGGACGCATGGACGGACGGAAGCAAGAACGAATGGACGGACGAATGCTTCGCCCCACTCTCCATCATTCAATCCGTGGATATGCTGCCAATTTTTTTTCACAGCTGCACACGTATTCTATCTAGCGTGATTGGTTGCAAGATTCTATTAGCGAAGTTTCGCATATAAAATCATACGCTACACACTCGGAAGCCATAATAAAGGACATGAAATAAACATAAAAGCACACAATTCTACACCTCCATGCTTGAGTTACAATTACTCATTTTTATAACACGCATTTAGACATTCGTTTCAAACTAAAGCCGAAATGAAGGTCTTTAATTTGAGAGCGTTCTTGCGGTGCCGAAAAGTGCTGGGAAACTCTCATACTGTAACCTATGGCACACAGCTCTCCCTTTGTAGAGCACCTAGTGCTAAATCGTTCACTACCTTTTCTAAACACCGGCTCTTCTATTGTTACGCCCAAGCGACGGCTTACAGCTCTCCCATAGTAGAGTACCGAGTACTCTGAATTGTTAACCTATCTTTCAGATGCGGAAGCATCTTATACTCGCGCCTTGTAGTGCGCCGTCCGCACCGTCCGCACCGCTTCTCGAACATTCGACAGCTGACGCGCGCGCATGCGCCGTCGCGCCGTCGCCCACCATCTGTGCCGCGCGCGCTTCTCCTTCGAGAACATTCGACAGCTGACAGCGCATGCGCCGTCGCGCTGTATATATACTCAAGGTCGGCGCTCGCTCGCTCAGTTGCCGCTCGTCGGTTGGTTTGTACGGCGCGTCGACGTCCAAGGTCGCGGTGAAATGAATTCCAACGAATCCACAAACACAATGATCGACGTCCCTTCGACCAGCGCCACCCTTTCGCGTACGTGTGTACGTGTTCACTCATTTAACACCCCCTCCTACAACCACGTTAACCAATTTAGCCATCGACCCAAGTAAATCGCAATTTAACACCCCATTTCACAACCACGTTAACCAATTTAGCCATCGACCCAAGTAAGTCGCACTTTAACACCCCGTTAACCAATTATATGCTCCGCATCCTCCTCAGTGTTCCCCCGAGGGAAGCTGCGGGCAATTTTTTTAACCATCTCTCGTGTGAAACATTGACTGAGATGGATATCTGGTCATTCATAGCAGAGTACCAAGTACTTTCAATTGTCAACCTTCAAGTACGAATGCATTTCTTAGTCGGGCTACGTCAGGCGTGCATCGGGCGCTCGCATTCCTAGCAACCGGCAATCTAGGTGCGAGTGAAATTGAAACCGTAAACACATAGTCACAGTACTTATCTTTATGGCTAGGTGGCGTGAGCCACCACCCGATCTAAAGGGCGCAGCCGGATTTATCCATACATTTATTCATTCCGATGCGTAAGAGACGCGCGCTTTAGTGTGAAGGAGAGAAACGGACGGACGGACGGTGCTCCGTCCGTCCGTCCCTTTACCATCTTTCACTTCGTGGACATGGCTTATTGACTGGGCAAAATTTACGGAGGATTCACGGTTTCTCGATGTACCTCCGGAGCTTCACTTGGTCATCACCGTGTACTCCGTGTATAAGCTGCGATTTTTCTTACGTTGTAGCCCTGATTTTGCACCGTCATATTAATGACAGAAATACTTTACTGAAGTCTTGATAGACCCCTGCACAAAACACTTTCCCGTTAGAAGAGTGATTAGCGCACTGGCGCCACGACCGTGCTGCTCTGCGCCATGGTTTGAACGAGTCAAATCTGTTGCGGCGACGACTCACCGGCTGCGCTGCACGCGTAGGCCGAAAAGTTGGCGGTGCTTCTATGCCCACGTCAGCCATGCGGCGCGTGTGACGTTGCAACTTGTAGTCAGCGCAGGCCAAAAAACCGCCGCCAATTTATCGTCCTGTGATTGTAGTAGAGCCGGCGAGTCGCGGCCACTGATGATTTCATTCGCTGGAACAACGATTAACAGCAGCATGATTTGGACACACGAATGCGCTAGTCGCATCGTGTATTATTTTATTCTTCGGCGGGCTTCTTTTGCGACTTTTTAGATATAAACTACGCGAGGCTGTATCGCAAGTTATTCCAATCCTTAAAGCTCCATCAAACTTTGCAAATAGCATTTTTGTTTTGCCTGACGTCAATACTTTGCCATTTGGTTAAATAATCCTAATCGACAACTTCATAAATTACAAAATGAATGATGACCAACAAGATAATAAATATCCCATACACCTGTTACTCGAAACAAGCCGGCTTTCATTGGAAGGATATTCACTGAGGAAGAAGTCATAGGTGGTGATGGCCTAAACAAACACAAATTAGACACACTAGCTTACGTTGTCGTTGTGTCGGTCTTTGCTTTACGAAAATGTGTACGTTGAATAAATGTATAAAAGTTACACTAACCTTTAAGCGAGAGTTCCCAGTCGCCTCTCTCTTTAAGCTTTGTTTACATTGGCGAAGGACGCGCAAGCGTCTTCAAGGTTTGGCCGTCTGCTCTCGCAAGGCCTTAGTCGTCCGCTAATTAAACTTACGCGCGCGTCCGCTGAACTGGCTGGCTATCTGCTCCGGGCTGACAGAGGCCTTCAGTAGACCAAGGCGCGTGGCGACAGAGAGACAGGCGATAGCTCTGCCCACACGACAACATTAAGAGGATAACTGACAGCTTGCGCGTGTCAAAATAAAATAAAAAAGAATTCAGCGCTATTACTTCAAGAAGGAACAAGCTGAGAGAAATCGTAAAAGACTCAGCAGACACAGTTCGCCATTGATTTGGCCACTAGTCAGATTAACAGCAGGCTTGAAAAAAAATGCCTATGTTTGGCTCCCCAAGGTGGGCAAACATAGGCCATCAGATTCAGACAGAATGTGTGACCTATAAAAAAGCCTGCCAGAGCTCAGTGCCACCGTGTTCCTTCGGTGTATGTCCCACCCCTCATCGGCTAATCTATGGAATTGGAAGAACATCATCAATCCGCACGTGACGTCTAGAGTCCTTGCAGGGCATCCTGACACGACAGCTAACAAGGTAGACTGGGACAGTGTATCCGTGCCTTTACGTGAAGGAAATCTGCCAGTGGTTCTACTTCTAATCGCTTCATATGCAGACAAATGACCCCAACTTTGACACGCAAAGAGGGAAATCCTAATCCGTTATGCGGCCTCACTTTAAGTCGTGTACTCAACCACATATAACTTAGTTTCCTACCTGTTCTTTCCCCAGAAGAAATAAAATGGGCACATTGCCTTGTTCCAAGAAAAAAGAACACACATTGGTGTTTCATGGCCGCAACGGGTCCCTTGTTCTCAATGAGTAACATGCAAGAGGATGGGACTATTTACGTAAGGGCTGGCGCGAGGTACCTGTCTGTATCTGGGGGAAATTACCTAGGGGAATCATGCGCCTGATGTCTCTGTCGCAATTAGGCTTCCAGAATACCAGTTGATTTTGGTGTTGCTGTTCGATTGATTATCCAGATATACATTCGTATTCGGCGCTACCCATCACATAAACAGTTACACCGTCTTGCATACCTTTATTACACGCCGCAGTGGTCTAGTGGCTAAGGTACTCGGCTTCTGACCCGCAGGTCACGGGTTCGATTCCCGGCTGCGGCGGCTGCATTTCCGATGGAGGCGGAAATGTTACAGGCTCATGTACTCAGATTTGGGTGCACGTTAAAGAACCCCAGGTGGTCAAAATTTCCGAAGCCCTCCACTACGGCGTCTTTCATAATCAAATGGTGGTTTTGGGACGTTAAACCCCACAAATCAATCAATTGCATACTTTTATTTGGGAACAAGGAACCAGTAGCCGCCCCGAAACATCAATACATGTTTTTTTTTTCGGGCATGTTAAGTACCTGTTTTATTTCTTGCAATGAACTCCTCTCAAGTGACAACTTTTCGTCGAACATTGCACTATTTTCTTTCATTTATTGGGAATAACGCTTCTGTGATGAAGCTGACGCGTAAGATAAATATGTTTTCTCCGCTGTGGGCATTCTTCAAAGTTTTCACCATTACTTATTATGTAATTTATCAAATACTGCGGACACGCAGTTCAAGCAGGGATGGCAAATCAAATAATACAACAAACATGTCGAAAACAAAAAAGAATAAATAAAACAAGAACGCTAACACAGAAATAGAGTCAATACCTTTTGGGAAACTCTATACAAACAAATTAGTAATAATCTGCATATTGCTGTCAATTAGATTATACAGTTCCATTCAGTTATTGTACGAGGGAAACATTTTTTAGATGTGATCATTCTCGCGAAGTAGGGTGTTAATGCATCTTGTCTGTGGTGACTCGTGGTTCGGGTTAATAGGGGTGACAGATACGACGATGAGTCTAGGGGTGAATTGCTCGTGTAAACTAGTTTAAGAAATTCCAATCTGTGTTTCTGTCTTCTCATATCGAGTGGTTCAATGTGGTTAGCACTCATAAGTACTGTGGGTGAATCATGTCTTAATAATTTGTTAAATGAAAATCAAACTGCCGTTTGCTGCACTTTCTCGAGGTTATTGACATTAGTTTTTGTATACGGATCCCAAACAATACGTGCATATTCTAGTTTAGTTACGATTAAGGAGTTATAGCATAGCAGTTTTACGTCGGAAGGGGCTTTTTTCAAGTTTTTGCCTCAACAGGCATAATTTTCTGAAGGATGAGGAGCAAGTTTTACAGATGCGGTCATTCCATGTTGACGCGTTGTTAATGGTGACTCCTAGATACTTGTATTGGGTTAATTCATGCAGGGGGGTGAACCTAATTTATACGTATGAAGCAAAGGTGATTTCTTATGTCTCATTTGCATTAGTACGCTTTTGTCTGTGACTAAAGCTTGACGTGCAGACGGTTTTGCAGCAGCATTAGTGAGGTTTCACCACTTACCACTGAAAAGGGATACTTTTCTATTCCTAGATATTAATAGACATTCAGAGTATAGAAAGCGCGGAGAACGTACTGTACTAATTGATGACAATACAGTAGGTTACATTTGTGAAGCTAGTGACAGTAGGAGCAAAAACGAATAAGAATCTGCACGCAAAAGCATTACTTGAAGGTAAATGGTGTTCTCACTATCATAAAAAAATAGTCCTTGAAATCTGTCTTCTCAATCCGGACTCGCTACGTATAGAACACTCTTTTAAATGGTTTAGCCGTTTTAAAGGCATCATTGCGGTCTTGTTGTAAAGTTGTTGGGCCCAAAATGGAGTTAACGTGCATGCCTCTATATTAAAATGTCATAGTAGTTTTAAAAACGCAACGCTTAGTCATTTTTTCATTATAGTGCACTTCGAATGGGTAAGAAAAAGAAGGCGCCATTGTATGCGTTCTTGAAGCTGCGTTAACGAGACTCACGTCCATACTAGTACAGCTTCCATTTGAAATGGCATAGTCTTGATGTGCATGTCTTCGTTTCGTATCCAACAATAAATGAAACTCTCGCAGTTATGCCAGGTCCATAATTAATGGAGCAAACACTTTAAGAAGCTCGGTGTAAACGAAAATGAAGCTATCGGGACGGCTTCAGAACATCGCGTCCATCCCCCCCTCTGTTTTCTATATCTTGTTTCTATCTCTTTCCTACTGCTCGAGATGGTGCTACTGTGGATATCTCACCCGCGGCACAGTTCGCTATGCTCTCGACATGCTTTCTCGCTTCGTCTTCGGTTTCACAGTTTTCTTATCTTCCCTTCTTTCTCCTCTCTTTATTTCGTTCTTTTTTGTGAACGCTATTTTCTACCTTTGTCACGCACATATTTATCTTTTTCTTTCGTTGGTATCACGCTAACGCAACTCCTCGCTGCCGAACTAGTATCATCCGGTTTTGCACGCCTGCGGAATTCGTACCGACATTCAACCACGCAGAGCGTCTTTTTTTCTATACATTATACATCCCCCTAGTATGCAGAAATACAACCGGTTTGCCGGAGCTTTATGAGCGTACAGGATCTAAGCTAGTTGGCCGCATAATATGTTTTCTTTTGACCACTCTGTTCTTTGACTGAAAAATTGTGATTGCGAAGAACGACAGGTCTACACGCATCATTGTAAATGTTCGGTATACATTAAAAAACTCGCAGTTTTAGGTGAAGGCCGAAACATTGAATGCGATAGCAACACATCATTCTGTTATACGAAGTAAGACTAGGAGACTCAGGAACCATACGATATGTAGTGAACACGGTCGATTGTGCTTGAATCGTCAGTAATGCATTCGCAGCAATATCTAAACAGGTCTTTCGAATTGACTGCGTGGCGTCTGACAGGAGGCGAAGTCCAAGTTTGGCATAGAGAAACGCGACAAGCCACTGTTTTCCACGTCGAAGTACATTAAGGTTGAAGCCTCCCGTAACTATCACTGGGACGTCCAGAGGCACACCGCATGGAAGTTCTGCAGCGAGAAGGTCTTGACGACAGTCTGCGAGGTGCCTGGTGAGATGTGGCAGTTTTTTCTGCTTATATTTTCTGCCATACGACTGAATGAAGTTTCAAAAAGAGATGTGAAGTAGTGTATGCCCACAAAGCACATGTTCACAAGCAATAAATAGAAATAAAGAGTATAAAGGAAAAATAGAAAGAAAAAGCTTGATAAGAGAGAAGAAAAGTAAAAGATAACAGAAGAAGCAACCAAGGTTACTGAGCTCGAGCTGCGCCATTCCTCCGTGCTCAGCACCATCAATTCGTAGGTGCCTTAATTTTAAATATTTTTTATCATATTTCCTTGGCCTGGTCTCCTGAATTGTTCGGATTTCTGTAGGATTGGCAGGGAGTGTTTGTTTGTTTGTTTTGTTTTCTCTTCTTTGCTTTTCTGCTAAATGCCAGTACCATGATCGTTGCAACCTATATGTCCGAGCGCATGCACTAGCGTGCGCGTGCGTACATACTTTATGAGCTTGAGTTGGGGTGGGGGGTAGGGGGTAGGTGTTTGGTTGTCTCTTAGTGTTTGATAGCACATGTTGTGCGTATCTACGAGTACCCTTCAAATGGCTGCAGTCGTTATCAAGAAAACAATGAATTAATTGAAACTTTGTTTCCCTTCTTTGCCCATTTCGAAAGAAAAAGAAAACGATTCGCGCGTTTACATGTATTTGCAGAGAAGCTCCTCGACAATCTTTCTTGATGCAGGCTTAAGTTTATGTGTGTATGGTTACTGTCAAATATATATCGCTCAGAAATTCCCTTTTGCCAAATCTCAACTTGTGACTAACTTCTCTGTTCCCGCTGCAGACGACGCATTATCGCTTAGACGTGACGGAATGCAGCGTGCTTCTGACGGCAGTTTCACGCCCACATCGCAATATGGCGCATGCATTCTTGACAAAGCACAGCACCAGTGTTTATGTACTTGCTTGTTGTCTGCACTTGCAGCTGCACACTGTTTGTAAGAGCGGAGAAAACTCGAGGTAAAACGTCGGGCGTCAGCAAAGAAAATCACTGCATTTCAAGCTGCTTGAAGATAATTATGGGGCGAAGCTTTCGGAGGTGATTATTGTGTTTAAAGTTGAGATAGTACTGAGACTGATTGTGGTTGCGATACTTAAATATTTTCTTATTCAAAGAAATAGTACTGAGACCGATTGTGATATAGCGGTGATTCTTCTTTATAGCTGATATGAGGTTCCGAGCTTCGGGTTACGATTTAACTTCATAATCACAGCTTCGTTAGCTATCGTCTGCGGTGTAGAATTTTCTTGTCGGTATTGCCGCCTTGCATCCGCTTCAAGTTTTCTCAACTGCGCGTCAGCTTGGCGTTTTTCCCGCTTAGCCTTTGCTTTCTTTGCCCTAGTCTGTGGTGTAGAACTTTGTTGTAACCGTCGCAGCTTTGCATCCGCTTCCTTCTCTTTTGTCTCCGTGGTAGCTTCCCGTCGACGGCGACGCTGATACTCAGCACGTCGCGCTTTCCTGCGTTCGTCTTCGTCCATATGAGAGAAGGGAATGTGTGGTATGTAACGTGGTTTTATATATATATATATATAGCGTTGACAGCAGCGCCATTACACTGGATGGATGGATGGATGGATGGATATGGCTGTACCCTTTAGATCGGGCGGTGGCTAGCGCCACCAAGCCGTAATACCTAATGAACCAAAAACTATATTTATTTTTTTTTCCTTAAAAAGTGAGTTTGAGGATTCGTACATTGCAGTGAAGAGTTTAATTTTCACTCGTGTCTTGACTTTAGCCACAAATCAGATAACCTCCTTCTGGTTAAGTCTACCCGCTTAAAGTTTATTTTGCCCTCCCGGTCCCTAAACCCCAGTGCTTTGAAAAACTCTGCGCCATCATCCTGAACCATAGGGTGAAGCCCTTTACAGAACATTATCAAGTGTTCGGCAGTTTCTTCTTCCTCTCCACACGCACTGCATACTGTGTCTACCCCTTCGTATTTGGCCCGATATGTCTTGGTTCGCAGTACTCCCGTCCTGGCCTCAAACAGTAGAGAACTACCCCGAGTATTATCATAGATCCTTTCCTTGGCAATTTCCTGCTTAAAAGTTCGATAGATCTCTAGTGCGGACTTCTTAATCATGCCCATTCTCCACATGTCAGTCTCCGTTTCCTTCACTTTCTTCTTAACCGATAGTTCTTTTTGGTTTGGCCACCTGCTGTTTTCTAAGTATTTACCAGTCAACTTCCGGGTTCGCTTCCTCCATTTTGTATCTGGATGGATGGATGCTATGAGCGTCCCCTTTATAACGGGGTGGTGACAAGTATGCCACCAGGCTCGACAAAAAAAAAAAACCTTTTTTCTTTTTTGATGTTGGCCTAATGCCTCTACTTCGATAAATTCTATCTTAATGAAAAAAAAGGTAAATTTTCAGCTTAAGTTCTCTGCCATTTACGGCACACTGTCCATATTTTATTTTTCCAATATTTATTTTTGTCCTTTCTCTCTAATTTTCTGCCACCAATACTCTAACCGTCTCTTACTTATTTCAATCGCGGGTGTGTTCAGCTTTCCATTGTTGTCCCTAAAACCCAAGGCTTCCTGTAGGCTCGTGCCCAAACGTACACCTGGGTGGATATCTCCACATTCAATCAGAACATGCTCCGCCGTTTCCTTATCTTTCCCGCAGCATGTGCATTGTTCTTCTTCTTTACTGAATCTTGCTTTATAACTACGCGTTCTAAGGCAACCCGATCTCGCTTCAAACAGTAAAGCGCTTCCCCTTGAATTATCGTAAAATGCCTCCCTCCTTATTTCATTTTTGCCCTTTCGGTAGTTACTCAAAGCCGGTTTTTTTTCCATAGCTGCCATCCAGTAAATCCTCTCCGCCTCCCTGACTTTTCCCTTAACGCTCTTTGTTGACATATGGCTTACAATACCAGCCGTATATTTACTAGTGAGTCTTCTAGTTCTTTTTCTCCACTGTGTGTCCACGCTCTTCCTATACAAATAACGGAACACCTTCTCTGCCCATCTACTCTCCTTCATATTTCTTAGCCTTTCTTCGAACCTTATTTTGCTCTGCGCTTCCCTCGCCTCAAAACCTGCCCACCCCATATCGCCCTTTACAGCCTCGTTTGTCGTCTTCCCGTGAGCACCCAACGCGAGGCGTCCCACAGTCCTTTGATTTACCTCCATTCCCGATTGCACCTCTGCCCTCATGCACACCACTGAGTTCCCAAAAGTAAGCCCTGGAACCATTACACCCTTCCACAGACCTCGAAGCACCTCATACCTATTGTATCCCCACAACGCTCTGTGCTTCATTATTGCCGCATTCCTCTTTCCTTTTGCTGCCGAGGCTTTTTCCTGTACCTCCATGTATCTATCACTCTCATTTATCAGAGGGCACTGTGGTTATCTTACAGTTAACCACAGCGCCCTCTGTTGCTTATACGTGTAAGGTTACATGCAAAACGGTTACCACCAACGCCCTCTGTTGCTTATAAGTTGAAGGTTAAATGGAAAATAATTCGGAAATGTCAGACAGATGAAGACGTGTTACGGACAGACGGAAGACGGCGGACATCGTGAGGTCTTAAGGAGCTTCGCCCCTAAAAACCGTCCGTGCTGTTGCAGATCAATAACCAAGCTGTAGTTGTGCACTACCATGGTTTAAGCTCGCCTGAACGTGCATGTGCTGAGGAGAAGCAGCCGGTGCCAAGCCGCACCCACAGACGGAGACCACGAAGCCGCAGCGCGTAGTTTGTGCTGCGTAGCGCGAGCCGAGTAAGAACAATGAAAATACCGCGATCATGCCGGGGATGTCACAGACAATTTCGCACGTGGTATTGTGATACTGTAGTTCAGGCATCCTTGCGTGGTTTGTGAGACGCTCTGTATACGCCAAGGAAAGACTGCAATTTCTCAGCAATGCTTGTAACTATACGCAGTTTCCATTATCTATCTTTGTCTTGTATGTGCTTGAATTCTTACTTATACATTTTTAGTTGACTTATGTTGCCTTCCTGATTTGCGCATCTGACACTTGTTTCTTTATTTTGTCTTTTTTTTTCTTGTGTGTTATAAATGTTGTACCCACCCCCTCTGTAATGCCCTACGGGCCCTGAGGGTATTCTAATAAATAGAATAAATAAACAACACTGAAGGTCACGTTATGCCCCTGAGATCACCGGGCTTTGCTGTTTATTTCAACACTGTTCCAGCATGGTCCGACAACGCTGGCGATCAACAGTCGACGCTCCCGAAAGCAGGCTAGCCGAATGATATATCGCAGCATGCAGCATACAATTTATAATTATTTCTCAAATTGAGCTAAAAATCGCTTCCGTCCCCTCTCGACAAATCATGCTACACACTCAAAAGTCACTGCTTCACAGGCCAGTATCACGCTATAGGCTGATTTCAGCATGGCACGCTTGAAAGTTATTCGGGCCACCGCGAGAGGCCGTAACCTGTCCGCGCGTTCACGCGTAATCGTGCTGAAAAGCCGTGCGTCGTATAAAATGAGGACAGAAGATGGAAAGTAACTATGCACTGCACCGTGTCACTCAAGAGGCTGACAGAAATTAGCATGCCTTTTTTCTACCTTCAGGAAATACTACTACCACTTTTATTACTGCTACTATAGAAAACAGTTGCAGCGTGCGCTAAACTTCAAAAATACACTCGTACTCAGCGAATTCTTAAATTTCGCAATGGTGAATTCGTGAGGCAATAAGCGCCTTCACTGAATTCATCCCATGGCTTCATGGAATACTGTTACAGGGTCTCTTTCCGCTTGGCACAGCAGGTACTAACATCTTTCTGTTTTCAATTCTCGCGTTGCGTAGTGGTCTACACGATTTCTTCTTCTCAGAAAGAACAAAGTGTCCATGCCTTGCCTTCATTACTAAGAAGGTACGCTAGTGTTTGTGATTTCACTGAACCTGCCTTTAGTATTGTAAAAGTATTTATTCTTATACGCATTTCTTGAATGTTGTTTTTTTGTTCTTTTTTGTGAACTGTACGTACCACTGAGCGTAGTTGTCCTTATGCACGTTGGAATTTCTGTTTACATGCACAAACAATACCTGTTGTGCATATGAATGTATATCAGAATATATTAGCAATGTCGTGCGAACGAACAATGTAACACGTGAATGTGTTCTGTGTATGTATGATTTTTTCAGAAATAAAATTCTCTTCAACACAGCAGGCCCAAGGGACAGCTTTATTCTCTCCCATTAGAGTACCAATCGCTTTGAATTGTGTTTAGAGAAACTAGGTAATGATTGAGAGCACTAGGTGCTCTACTAGGGGAGAGCTGTGGGCCGTCCTTGAAACCATTGAAAATCTGGACTGAATTGCAGTCCTGTTAACAACTTTTTCTTAACACACAGACATCTTCGCGCCGTACCATATGCGCGTTTTTCTGTCTATACCTATGCTGGAATGTCCAAACTACGCGAGGTGGCTCGAAAATCAGATGTCACTGAATGCAATCACTTTTGCGGGTCAGCGCCAAATATTAATGAATAATCTTAGTAGGCCATCACAGCTTTGCTCGGTTCTTGAATAATTACGGGGTCTCACCGAAAACAACCATGTGCTCACTGTCGTGGTAGAACGTTTCACCTTGTACCGGCATCACGATTTTCGTTCTGTGAAACGATTCGGGTAGTTTGTGATGCCTCTAGCGCAGTTTTTGGGCTGTTTCGCTATCACTCTCCTCTTTCTGTCCGCTATTCCCAATAGACGGTGACGAAGGAGAAACTCGCACCTCTATAATATCCTTAATTAATTGATTGTTAGGATTTAACTTCCCGAAACCACAATATGATTATGAGAGTGGCCTTAGTGGAGGCCTCTACGAATTTATACCACCCGGGGTTCTTTAATCAACGTGCACCAAAATCAAAGCAGACGGCATGTAGCATTTTCCCCCCTTCATAGAAAATGCGACCGCCACGTCCACGATTTGATCTGGCTGTGACCTTCGGTTCAGCACTTGAGCATTATATCCACTGCATCACCGTGGTGGCTGTTGCTATTTTTATTTCACGTAATTTTGTGAAAGTGCGCATTATTGTGTTACAGTCACCACATCTGAACTGCTTGTGTTTTGCATGAATCCGCTCGAAATATGTATTCCTAATGTTTAGTTTGAAACGCTTTTTTTTCGGTTCAGTATGTGGCTTGGAACGACGACTACCATTGCATTATCCGGGTGTTACGTTAATACTATTTAGGACATCATCATTACCATCACTAAAATTTAGTTCTCTTAGTAATCCATTTACAAAAGTATTGTTTTACTGACATAAAAAATGGCAGCATATGCACGGAGTGAATGATGGGTAGTGGGGCGAAGCATCCGTCCGTCCATTCTTTCTTGCTTCCGTCCATCCATGCGTGCGTCTGTGTGGCCACCCGTGCGTCCATCCGCCCGTCCATGCGTGCGTCTGTTCGTGCGTTCACTCGTCCATCAATGCGTGCGTCCCTGCGTTCGTCTATGCATCCGTCTCTGCTTCCGTCCATGCGTTCATCCGTCCGTGCAGCCATCCGTGCGTTTGTCCATGCATCTGCCTGTTTGTGCGTTCGTCCACCTATTCAACACTCAAAGTACCACCATCGCGCATCTTTTCATCATATATTCCTCATATAAAAGCACCGCCATCCAGCGGACATTCCAAGGACTGAAAGAGAGGAGGTACACGCACGCTTTCTTACGGCTTGCGCTTCGTGTCTACTTCCCACCTTTAACCACCTCGAGTTCATGGTATATACTAGTTCACCGTATTTGGCACTGCTGCCCAACTCTCGCTAAACCTTTCGAAAACCTAGGACGTTCCGCCCAGTGAGTATAACGTAGCAACCCTTTCTTGTCTTCTGTGTGTTGTTGAACAATAAAAATTTGCAGCGTGCGCGTTAACTAAAAGCCGAATTCTCCTGTTTTTTGTTCCCCCTTAGCAGTCATTGGCATGTACATTGAGCACTATGTTTTATTGTTCAACAACGCACAGAAGAAATTTCTCACCAGCACCACCTTGGAGGTCAAAATGTAATACTTGTTCCACACCACTACTACGGTCACGAGGGACTAACAAATGCCGCTATTAGGAGCTTCGCCTGCAAGAGGCGTAACTCCCAAAAACCGTCTGTAGCAGAAAATCAGCACGAACTACAGCTTGCGCACATGTTATGTGCAAACAGGGCATCTGAGATGCCTGTCGGAATTAATGAAATTTTATTTGGTGAGTTGTAGCGAAACTCTCATCACCTCTGGCGAACACCATGACGACCAAACCAGCGTCCTTGTTCGTAACGATACTAGTACACATCCACTCAACAGCCATGGTAGTTCCGGCGTGACGCTGACCATTAACGAAGGCCCTAACTAAACATTAAATTACTGCTTCCATAGGATAAATGTGAAAGGAGCAACGCTTCACAATTCGTCATTCGCGTTCCATACGCCACGTGTATAGAATTCATCTTATCTTCATCAAAAGGAAAAACGCAGCTGGGAGGCCGCCAAGACATTTACCACGTCACACATAGTTGGCAGACCTCAAGCACACGTCCTACATTCCTGCATGCAGCCTTAGAAACGTAATACTTGTGCCCAAATGAAGTTTGTGACTTCGCACATGGGGCATATAGCGACGCCCTGCCCTCGGCCAAAGCGTCATGGAATCGAGACCTGCGCTCAAGACTCCTCAGCGTGCCATAAGCGGAGACGTGACTGCCTTAGGCAATGCAGACGTCTGAGACCTTTCTGCTTATTTAGTTCATTGTTTACCGATTAAACTTGGGGGGACCCTTAAATATGTGGACTTCTGCCGAGTGTAACTCTACCGGTGTTTACGCATGTTAATTAGGCATCATGCCCTCGAACACTGATAGAAAACTAGTGCTAACACTTTAATTAAGTGGTTAACAAATCATTTGCTATCCCTGCGACCAAGGTTAACTGTTTCGTGTCGCAGTAGAAAAGTTACGAAAGAACTTTAGCTTAGCAAACATTATCCTATATATGGGTTCAGTTTTCATGCACACTCTCCGATGATGTTGGCCTGAAATTTCAAGAGGGTAATCCGGTAATCAGTCAAGTAAACTGTGGCTTGGCAAAGTATCGTTTACATAACAATGCATTTCAGTAGCTTTGTTAAAATTTCCTTGGTCCTTCCGGTTTTACCCACGCACTGTACTTTAGTTGCGTTTCCTGTCAAGTCGCACTTGATAGTATTGGGCTAATTTCAACAATTTCAAACTTTTATAATTCGTTATTAAGGTACATTGCATCGATTTGTTCTATTGAGCAGAGTGATGACACACGAGAAACACCTAGATGAATAACTGAAGCCGTGAGGCTGAACAAGTTGTTTTCGTCATTTTCTTGGTGCGATCGGGCGCCCTGAACATAATGCATCGCGAAAACATGCGCGTTTAGTTCCTTGATTTATATTTTGCATGTAATCTGATTCTATCCAGTGTTTCAATCAACGATGACGAAAAGAATGCAAGAGCTTCTAGTTACCTAACAGAAACATAAGTATTTCAAATGGCAAGTGTATAAAGGCCTCTTCAAAAGCCTTAGTATACGCATTAATATTATTATGTGGGGTATAACTTCCCGTAATCACGATGTGCTGATGAGAGACGCCGTAGTGGAGGGCTCCGGAAATTTTAACCACCTGGTGTTTTCAATGGGCACTGACAATGCACAGTACACGGGCCTCTACTATTCCGCCTCCACCGCGATACAACCGCCATGGCCGGGATCAAACCCGCGACCTTTGGGCCAGTAGTCGAGCTCTCTAGCTACTGATACACCGAGCCACACTTTCGTACGTGCGTAAGCTGTGCTCCCACTGACGCAGTTCTTTCTAAAAATGGTGACTATGAACGCATCATGTCCACAAGCTTATACACAGTGATGCAAATATGTTTAAAAAAACCTAAGTTTGGGCCGTGACTCATGCCCACTCGTCTGTGGTTGAATAAGTAGGCAACATTTCGCAACAAAATGAAACACATGTTGTAAAGAAGAGGAATTTGTTCTGCGAGTTCCATTTTTCAGTTCATCTCAAGCCATTGTCTACTTCCGTCGAAGACGCCGCAGTGCCATGCCAGGTGTGATGCTTAATAGTGGCCCTCTCTTTAACCTAAAACATTCGAACGATATTTAACTACTTTTTTCAAACCTTTCTGCACACTTCACCGGTCAGCTCTGCATAACAAGAAAAAAAAAATTTTGATCGCAAGGCTTGTGATCTCACACGCACCTTATTGGGGTTAACTCCTTCTGTTGCAGTGCACGAACCTCTCCTGTGAACTTTTGTATCTATTTCACGCTTCGAGTGATTCTTCGCTGCGGGTTTGCACGTATATATGATTTTGTCGTTTGATGTTTATAAATCCCACGCGTGGTTTTGGCCCTCTGCGGGCCTTCATAACTCAAATTGCCCCCGAAGCACGCAAAACACATCATCCCACTGTGTTGCGCTGACCATGATAAAATGACCTGTCTACGCACTCCTAATTTTTATAGAACATCACTCTTTAGACCACATTAACTGACATGTTCTCCAATCTATACGCCCCATAGTTAAGGGAGTATTGTAGGCCTAAATAAGGAATCGTTTTAGGTCTATACTTTCTCACTGGCACTCAAACTACATAGGGGCGTACTTAATGCATGGTACTAAAATAAACGAAGTTTATGGTTTCATTCTGACTTACTTGGCGCTAGTTCTTTCGCAAATGTTTACAGAGATATTCGATAAACTACCTGCTAATTGTTACGCTGTTAACGGTGGTGCCATTGCTTTTACGATTGTTCTTGCACATTCCTTATCAGCTAGCTTTTTAAAGTCGTCGGCAGTTACGACTACAACATCCATCACTCCTGGCTGTGCTTATGGCTATGCATGTGAGAGTCGGTGTTGGCGCGCAGTGATGCATGATTGAACTCTCTGTCACTGAACTTAAGTTACACTACTACTCATTAGCCTGCTTTCCGATGGAGGCGGAAATGCTGTGGGCCCGTGTGCTCAGATTTGGGTGCACGTTAAAGAACCCCAGGTGGTCAAAATTTCCAGAGCCCTCCACTATGGCGTCTCCCATAATGACAAAATTGTTTTGGGACGTTAAACACCACATATCAATCAATCAATCAATCAATCAATCAATCAATCAATCAATCAATCAATCAATCAATCAATCAATCAATCAATCAATCAATAAATCAATAAATCAATTAATTAATCAATCAATCAATCAATCAATCAATTAATAACTTACCGATAGCCCACAAGTCTTAGGCTTTCAAGAGCTGTAACAAAATTGCCGTATTTCCTTATATGTACTTGATTATGCAGTGCACAAAAACTTTCTGCATATCGAGAAAATGTGTAAGGAAATGTTTCTAAACCGTTTTAATAGAAGTGGTTGTAGATAGCTTTCTAATGCACAAAGACTATAAGGGCTAGAACCTTAGTACCCATAGGTAACATAAGTGTGAAAAGCGTTGCCTGTCCGACTGGGTGGCGCCCCTTCAACAAGGCCCCACTGGCACGAGCTATCCGTTCAGCTCTTCAGATCAGTCGTCGCTGATTTTCTAGGGCCGAGCTATACAGCAGCGCCTGCCAATCGTCCCATGTATTATTTGTGTCGTGCTCTTATCCGTGCTCGGCACACTGCCAGGTGACATGAAAAAGTATTGGTGTAACTTCACACCACGGACAGATGCCACGGACAGGTGGGGAGTGTGCAGATTTATGTAAGTGTTCGCCTGCAGTTTTCGTAGCACAGTAGCCTCAACAGCGCCGAGTTTTTCATATGGAGGAGGATAGATATGTCTTATTTTTCCTATCATATGTAAGGATTCAATGTTGCACAACGCCGATTGATGCGTGTACACTGGAGTTAGTGACTAGAAAGCTATTTACCACAATACGAATAGGTGGCACATTTCTTATTGTCCGCTTAGCCACGTATGATACACGCAGCAGTAGCCCATGCAAATACGTGAAAAGCCTTTTGTTATAAGCTTCGAATTAATACACACATCTTCTGACGGAGAAAGCATTGGTATTCTTTGAAAGAACCAACTCATAAGGAGAATCTCGGAACGTAAAAGTTAGTTTTATTGGATAAATAGCTGACAAATATAGCCAGTTTTTTTCAAATGGCTTTTCATATTGACCTAAAATTTATTGATTCACATCTTTCTTATCCCAGACACAAAACATTTTTCCCAAGTCTGTTGAGTAAGAGAGCCCAAACTACAAACAACTCATTAACAAAGTGGCCCAAATTCACTCATTACTTCGTCACTCCTAACTGACAATTTAAACAACCAAAACGAAAATTGTTAGGTCGTAATACAGCTGTGTAAGTAAACTCTGCAATATGACCTTAGAGCTACCATAGCATTAAGTATCATTTCGCCCTAAAATTTAAAATTGTATCATTTCAGCTGCTTGCATTTCTTTCGAAATATTATTACTTCAAACGTCATAATCATGCTCATTTTGATAAGTGTCCATTGCACGGACTAAATTATATGCTAGAAGCATTGAAAGTTTACTTGAACAAAAATATTTTTCATGAAGTTATCAGCTTTTGCACAAAGAAAGGTAATTGAAAATCCGGTATCCAAGAAAACAGGGGTTAGGTTTCTTGGTCACTTTCACTTTGCGGGCAGTTGCGGAAAAGAACGTCGCTTCAGAATACATCCAGATAGATATCTTTTTTCATTTGTCCTGCAATTCTGCATGTCACAATCAGAATGTCAAGAACACAAATGAACATCGTTTAAAAAAACAGAACGTAATCTGAAATGATGTTGATTGAACTTAAAACGCAGGAAGTAGCACGACCACACAGGTTCCAAAATGCATTCCAACATGCATTATCAAAAATACACGTTTTATGAGCACAGGAGCGAGAAGGATCGGCAATAATTCTTTTAGACGTGCCGTCTGTTATATCTAAAATATTTCTGGCGGGAATCAGCAAGTTGTACAGTGAAGAAATGACACGTTGTTGCCTTCTTCTGTTAAGTTTGGCGTTCGCAGATGTATGCAATCGCTTTGAATCGCACTCGACTGTTGCTCGCGTTACACAGTGTCCAAGTCAGGCAAACCAGAACGCAAAACGTGCTATTTCGTGAAGTGTTCACTTCTCGGTGATTTATTTTCACACCAGGCCATTTTGATGTCCTTCTTAAGCGAAGTCGCGTGTTCACTTCTATCACGGACTGGTCGCGTGACAAAAACAGAGACGCCACGTGCGTGCAGGAATTGCCAACTCTCAGCCACGACGAGTTCGTCCCGAGATCATATCGAACCACGAAGCTCCGCTGCGCATGCGATCTTATCATTGTTTGCGTGGCGTCGCAGAACAAGTCGCAAGAAGAAGGGACACGAAAGCGAAAAAAAATAATACCAAGACGCCTTGAAGTTTCACACAGGGGGAGCTTTCTTTTCAGGAACTGGCCTTTCTTGACCTTAGATTTACTAAAGAGGAAGGTTGAATTGCACGTTTAGCCTTTAGAAGTTAAAGACAAACAGTTTTGTGGAGGATTACAAACATCGAATGGTTGCGGGACTCGTTACTTGACATTTAACTAGCATTGAATTCAGTGACGAAGAGAGTTGTTTTTAAAGAATTGGGAAATGGTCGTCAAGGTCAGACATTCTTTCGTTTGCTACAGAAGAGTACAGAGGCTGCAAGAATAATTCTTATGGGTATCTTTCCTGGAAACAATGTTGCGTGTAACACTCCGGAGTTACAAACTCCCGCCGCGGTGGTCTTTTGCGTATGGTTCTCTCACTGCGCATGCCAAGGTCGCGGGATCGAATACCAGCCGTTATACCTGCATTTGGAAGGAGGCGCAACGCTGAAGCCCCGTGTGCTTAGATTTACGTGTAACGTTAGAGAAACCCACATGGTGGAAATTCATGGCGTCTCTAGTAACCTTATCAGGATTTTAGGGGGATTGAATCCTGGCTATGGCAGCTGCATTTTCGATGGAGGTGGAAATGTTGTAGTCCTGTGGGCTCAGACGACTTGAGTGCATGCTAAAGAACCCCAGGTGGTCGAAATTTCCGTAGCCCTCCACTACGGCGTATCTCATAACCATATGGTGGTTTTATGACGTTAAACATCACAAATCAAGTAATCAATCAAACCATATTTTAGGAATTAATACATAATAGTTATTGTAAAGCCCCACCGTGGTGGCCTACAAGGTAGTCAGCTCCTGACCCACTGGTCACGAGATCAAATCCCAGCTACGGCGGCTGCATTTTCGATGGAGGCGAAAATGGTGCAGGCTCATCTGTTCAGATTTGGGCGAAGGTTAAAGAACCCCAGGTGGTCAAAATTTCCGGAACCCTACATTACGCATCTCACATAATCATGCGGTAGTTTCAGGGCGTTAATTCTTACATGAGAATCAATCAATCAATCAATCAATTAATCCAACAATCAACAGTATTTTGAAGCTTCTTCTAAGGCTTCGAACTGGCTGCTTCGTTATGAAGGTGCGATTGGCTGGGCTTGAACCTACTGGAAGTATTTGTGCATCAGCAGAGGTCATAAGCAAATAATAACTTGTGAGCACTCCCATGCGCAGTTTGGTCTATAACAAATAAAATTAAAACAGAAATCAACTAAACTTTTCACAACACCTTGAAGTGCCGTTATACGTTAATTTTCAACCTAAACCGAGCGATATAATGGCAGTGGCCGTTTCGCCAGTTTCTGCTGTGGTAGTGTGCAAATCAAGGCTGCTGCCCGTTACTGTGTAGTCGGACCACATGTCAACCACATGGTTGGCATGTCGTGACATGTGATCTGTAGGTTGGCACGTGTATTTCATCACCCAGGAAAAAGTTGGCTTCGCGAATGTTTGAGGCCAGACGTGCAATTGGCTACACTTTCGATGCGAAGTTGCTCATGCCACTGAAGAACCCCAGAAAGAAGATGCAACGACGATACGGCCCTTTAACTGCTTTCTAGTGAAGGCAAGAATTCACAATGAAACTCTACGCCGTAGTGGAGGGCTCCGGAAATTTCGACCACCTGGAGTTCTTCAACGTGCACCCAAATCTGAGCACATGGGCCTACAACATTTCCGCCTCCATCGTAAATGCAGCCGCCGCAGCCGGGATTCCATCCCGCGACCGGCGGGTCAGCAGCCGAGTACTTTAGCCACTAGACCAACGCGGCGGGGCTCAACGCGATGTCTGAGCCTTAATGTACAGCACTTAAATCAACGGTACTGCATTGATTATCCTTCTTACTGACACCGTGCACACCCGCGGTATAGTTGGCGCAGTTTTCATTGCACATAAAATGCGATGACCGCTAAAACCTAGGTGTTTTAGCCGCAGCTTATGTGACGTCTTAATTTTGCAGTCGCTCCCCATTTGCCTTCACTTCTACTTACTTTGCTTCTGCGTGTGGCGGGAAATTGAGCATTGATACGACATTGTCACATGGAGTGTCTATTTGTGTCGGATACCAATATAGTTACTAGATGCGCTCAGAAATATATTGTGCACTCACTACTCACACGGACTCACCAATCTTGCGCAAGACTTACATGAAGTAACGCTCACCTTGAAATCATTTACCCGGGCTCACTGAGACTCGGAATCGTGATTTTATATTCTCACCCACGTATTCAGAAATTCTCCTTGACTTTAACTTCCCTTTTTATGGCATTCAATCCAATGCATACGCGTTTCGAGCTCGCTGTCTTTAAGCGGTGTCAAAGTAGCATAAACGCGTTTCAAACGCGCTACCTTGAGGCGGTAATAAGTCAAGTTCAAGTCAAGGAGCGTTCCTGAGTGCGTGGCAAAGTTAGTCGATTCCACAATCAGTTGTCCTAGACATGCCGACACAGTCCCAGCCACCAAGATGGAGCCTGTCATGTCATGAAGCGGCTGTGGGGGAGTTTTACGTGATCGTGCGTCGTCATACCACATACGTTGTCGTACCTATAGTATGATGCTTATAACACAACGTTCGTGTAGTACATGCGGACTAGTGTCTGTCCTCACGTTTCATCGCGTCTTCCGGTGGCCACAAACAACTCCCGCCACACTGAGACACCAGAGGTAACGCGGTATCAAGTGTCAAACAACTCGCACTGCAGACGAGTCCTTCTCGTGCGAAGGAGAGTTCCCATTGTCTTCAGGAGAGGAGTCCGGAAAGCTACTCCGATGAGGCGCGTGAGTGGGAATGGGGTGTCGCGTCTTCGTACAACCCTATATTGCCCCAGGGATGTGCAGGGGTCTGGCCAGATGGGGCTTCGCAACAACGTCCTTGCATTTATCGCCGAAGGTCGACAAGCAACAACATGAGTGATGGTGACGGATAACCTTCGTGACGTTTCCGCATCTGCAGAAACGTGTACCTAGGTGCATTTTTATAGGGTGATACATAGTGTATCAATAGCGGTAATCTGTGTATCAGTAAAGGAAACTGCTAACGAAATACTATCGGAAAAACTACTTGATAGCTTTCGTTTTCGCGTCGTTAGCGGCGTCCTGTCCCGCTCAGTGACAGTAGCACTTCATGACGTCGAATGAGAGCGCAAAACTTCCTCCTGTCGCCCCCTGGAAGAATATTTTGTCCCCGAGGCCTTTCTACAAAATAATTGCGTTGATAACAATTTTGCAATTTTTCTTTTACATGTTCTAGTATATTACTGATAGAACACATCAATGCATGGTCGGGCGCAAGATTCCGCCGTAATTACACCTTTTCACTTCCATTGCCTCAATGGCGACAGAGTATTGCAGTCATTTCTTTCAATACAGTGGTGCAGAAAAATATAAGGAGCGACAATACCACCCGCGATACAGTTGTGCGTGCTTGTCGGAGTGAAACGAATCGGAACGGAAGGCTCGAGCAGTCGTAGTTGTGTGCAGTGGTGGCGCGTACTCCAAGAGTGTCATAGCGCCCTACCGTAGCTGTTGTCTGGCAGCAATTGTTAACTATGCTCAAGGTAAAGAACAATGGCCATGTTTATTGCGAATAACTTCCCGCAAAGACGGCTAGTCCGCCCCGCCGCGGTGGTCTAGTGGCTAAGGCACTCGGCTGCTGACCCGCAGGTCGTGGGTTCAAATCCCGGCTGCGGCGGCTGCATTTCCGATGGAGGCGGAAATGTTGTAGGCCCGTGTGCTCAGATTTGGGCGCACGTTAAAGAACCCCAGGTTGTCGAAATTTCCGGAGCCCTCCACTACGGCGTCTCTCATAATCATATAGTGGTTTTGGTACGTTAAACCCCACATATCAATCAATCAAAGACGGCTAGTCCACACCGCTGGATT
The DNA here is from genome assembly GCA_013436015.1 of Rhipicephalus annulatus. Lineage (NCBI taxonomy): Eukaryota > Metazoa > Arthropoda > Arachnida > Ixodida > Ixodidae > Rhipicephalus > Rhipicephalus annulatus. The sequence goes on along the minus strand of WOVY01011555.1, from coordinate 143,134 downwards.
ATGTGGTATAGAAATTGCTGTGCTTGGCGATGAAGGTGTGACAGCTGCACTGAAGGCCCTAGTCTGTGATACATTTTTTTAAAAAAAACAAGACTTTTTCCTGAGCCGCATATGTTAGTGATACCTAGCAGATCTCAATAATCCGAAATTGTAAATTATAATTTCAAGTATTTACCATCCGTGGCCATCTGCATATTCAACTCATTAGCTCAGACACAGGAAGGGCAGGCGTGAAAAGCACGTCGTCTTAATTTGTTATTGCGAACCCTGACAACTAGGCAGCTTGTGTAAAATGCGTACGCATTTTCTTTTCACATGCATACTAGAAACTAGCACATAAAAATAGCAAGTCATTTAGAATTACCATGAAATAACATAAGCAGGTCACTTACACTGTCATAAGGGTGCACGTTAAAGAACCCCAGGTTGTCGAAATTTCCGGAGCCCTCCACTACGGCGTCTCTCATAATCAAATGGTGGTTTTGGGACGTTAAACCCCACATATAAATCAATCATCAACACCGTCATAATCAGCTTATTAACGTAGACCTTCTATTTCGACCTAAAGTTTTGTCTCATGTGCGAGCTGATGTCATGATACAACTGCTTTTTTTTTTTTAAATTCAACACCTCACCTAAACTGCAGCCGCTCTCTGCTGCAAATCTCATCTCTTGGTGTGTCCCGCAACTTTTTTTTTTAAGCTGCTGTATTTTCCTCTCACCTATCACACGTCTGCGTCCTTCAAAAAGGAAGATAGCTACTTTCGGTGTTTCGTAGAGCACAGCACACTCAAGGCAGTAAAGTAGATCGGTGGGTGAGTTGGAACTGATGTATTCTTGACAACGTTTCAGCGTGAACGAGATGGAGAACAAAGAAGAGGGCAAAAGCAAGCGCTAAGAACTGAATTTTATTGAAGGAAATTGCAACTACCTTGAAAACCAAAAATGCATGTGCGGATAGTACCTGTTATCAAAGAGCCCACGCAAACATACGTTGTTTGTGATCTAAAAGACAAACGGACGGCTCAGATAGGCAATCATCTCCCGCATCTTGAATAAAGTTTGCTTCCGCGAGTTCTCGTGCCATTTTATATCTGTGTTTGTGCAAGATGACAGGTTATCGAAGTACACAGTCCATGTCCACAGGTCCTTCAATCTGTCGTTTGGTGTGACATCGGCGTTCACTTTAATGTACTATCATGCTGTCACAGTTTATCATTAGTGCATTAATCTGATCGGCCTATATACACTCCGCATCATATAAACCGCACCAAAAGAGCAGGAAAAACAATGGGGGGGGGGGTTACAATGCTTAACCACATGTCCTACACCCGAAGTTTCTCTAGCCTTGTTCCCCATCGCAGCACAGGCTTTTCCAACTTTATGATTTGAAGTGAAGAGAACATTGACGTCAAAACTTCTTGCTATATTCTTAAATCGAGTGAGACAGTCTGTCTACTGGGTTTATCACCTGGTTCACCGGTTACAATTAGGGGGCACTTGCACTCTTTTATTATTTTTTTTTGCGGCTGACATAAGAACACGCTCATGCAGGGAACCCACCATTATTTATTTGACCAACTTGCGGTTGAAAGCGTTTTTGACATTGTGTATGCACAAGTTTTCCCAGGCAGAATGTAGGGAGTTGACGTGTAATGGAGCGAAGATTCATGGCGACGCATTACGACAAGTTGCAGGGCTTGAGGGTGTGGACCGTTTTTCAATAACACTGTCATTTTACACAAACATATAGATAGAATTGCATGGGAACTCGCGGAAGCGTACTTCATTGAAGATTCGGGAGAATATTTTATATCTGAGCCGTCTGTTCGCCTTTTAAATTGAAAACTCTTTGATTGCAGGTAATTTCTGCGCATATGTTGTTGGTTTTCAAGGTGGTTGAAACTTCTATAGATACACTTCAGTTGTCAAGACAACACTTTTTTGTGTCCTCTTTTTTGGCGCTCCATCTCGTTCGCACAGAAAAGTTTTCAAGAACCCACAAAGAGAGACCAATTCGCAGGTTTTTTTATGTTTGTGTACGTTTTCGCTTATCCATTCTACCAACGTTAGAGTGTCAGCGTATGTAAGACAATCTCATTGAGGTACTTTTTTTTTGCTTTCAGAACTTGTTTGTTTTTTAGTTTTTTCGCCATTTGTGTTTTTAATAACCCATCTCTCTATTTCGGTGAGCATGCACTTCTTTTCACTTAATCGTATTTTTAAACCAACCGATTTCCTCCTCCCGTTGTACGCCTGTAATAAGGAATAGCAAGCCTTGAACCACTCCGCATTACATAGTCTATTTGTCTCACCTTGCGTTTGCGCAGCTGCGAGCTATAGCACTGATCATCTCCCGACGCTTGAACCGGGGCCTACTATTGACGAAGCCTTAATCTCCTGTATAAATGACAGACCTGCGGCATTGAACTTCGCATACCAGTCACAACACCACCTACGCACAACTCGGCTGTGACCGTTCGTCAGGCACCGCCGCTCTAGCAAACTCGTATCTTATTCATTGGACTCAGCGCACCTGGAGGCCCTTCAGAGCAGCCGTTAAGTGTTACAGGTGCATTAGGGTAATAGCGCATAGTCACCAATGTCATTCGTCTATCGTCGCCACAAAACTAGCCGACAATATGTGCCAAAGGGGCCGCAAGTTGAGCAACGACGCTTCTGAAAATCTATTAAAAGCTTTCTGTGTCATACCTAGTTCAGTGACCGTAGCAAAGTATACTGCGGCTAGGGCGTCTTGAAAGGAGCCTCGTACGATTCCTTGAAGGAACCTCGTACGATTAGTTCTTGAAAGTCGTGATTGTGTTCTGTCCCAATAACATATGAACACGCTTATACGGGATTTGAGAAATTAGGTGAGTTGTTTTGTAACACGCCGACATTTTTTTTTAATTCGGGGTCATAAGTAGGCTGCATGTAGCAGCCCACACTTGTGCTCATCATAGTATTAATGTAGTGTGACATTCTCATCGTCGACTATTAAAGGAAGCCGCGTACAGCTAGAGCGACTCATCTTGTCGTGCATAACTCATGTGAGACTCGAAAGCTGCACGGATTTCGTTGGCTTGAAAGCAAGCGAATGAAGGAGCTGGTTACGATGAATGACTTTGTAGAGGACATACGGAAAACAGATCAACTGCGACACAAGCTCTCCGCGCAGTATGGTTGTTTATTCTCCGCCTGCTGAGCTGCGGTGGTGCGCGAATGCGGGCCAACACTGCGAGGGATAGCAGGAAAGCGTACAGCGTAGGATGTTTTAGGCGTGAATTAAAGCACAACGTCAGAGATAACAAAAAGACCTAGGATGACTGCATGGAGGAGGAGGAGGAGGAATAAATGAGGAAGGACAGGGAGGTTAGCCAGTTCTCAGACTGGCTGGCTACCCTGTACTGGGGAAGGGGGTAAGGGGGATAAAAGATGAGAGAAAAGAGACGTTGTAAAAAAAAGAGAGAGAAGGTCATCAGACGATCCACGACGCTGTTTACAGTCTGTCTCTAAGACCACTTGCCCGCAGAAAGCGCAACAACGCTCTCAATGCCTTGCGTGCAGAGGATGGTCTCGGCCAGTGTCCTAATACCCTTTCTTCCGACAATTGGCGATTGTCTATTCTATCTAAAGCTATTGACAGTTCTTTTCTTGGCACGCTGAAGCGGGGACACTCGCAGAGAAGATGGGAGAAAGTCTCTGCGCAGCCACAGTTGTCACATGTCGGGCTTCTGGCCATTCCGATTCGAAACGAAAAAGCATTCGTAAAGGCCACCCCAATCCACAGACGGCACAAAAGTGTCTCCTCTGCTCTGGTTATTCCTGAGACTGCATGGAGTTTACGTTAATCACGTGACTGCATGGAGTTTACGTTACGTGATTGCAGGGAGGCACGAGTTCTGACATGCACCACAACTTCTTGAAAATGTCAAGAAAATGCCGATGTTTTTTTTTTGCATGAGGTAGACAGTTCATGAGGACGTGAGCAGATTACTTGAATATAAAAAAAAGCATGGGTGCAAACGCAGCTCCACTCAAAAGGTTTACTCATCAAGTGATAATGAAGCAGCAATATGAAAGAACAAAAAAGCAGATACGACGACGTGGAGTAAGGTTTAATATAGCTAGAACTTCCTGATTTTTTTTTCGTGATGGCTTCCCAGACCAACGGCATGCCAACAAAATATTTTAATGATGTAAAATTTTAATGCCTTCATAGCCCTTGGCTGCGTTGTCTATAGGATTCCAACAGCTTAGATAGCAAGGCTGTCGTGTCAGGCATGATGTTTTTTACTTCATTTGAAATAGTTGATAGGAAAAATAAGCACACTGCTGCTACAAATACAACATACAACTCAGTATTCAATTCTTTCATTCAAACGAAAAAATATTTCCCTAATAGGGTTGCAAGAAGACGGATATCGGTAGAATATTATTTACGCAAGGACAACGAACGGAGATGCCCTGAGGTGGGGTATTCCTCTCCTACTGAGGCTTTTTTTTTTTGGCATATCATGCATTACGAAAACAATAGAGGCCTCGATATCAATGCAAAGCGCAGGAAGAAACATGCGTCAGCTGCCCGCCTATAGTCGCTCTGCGCGATATACGTCAAAAGCGAAAACTAATAAACTATAATGAACAAACCTAAATTCTGAAATCAGTAATTCAACAAAGTAAAAAAAAACAAGGATCACATAAAAATATTATGACGTATACGCTCGTCACGTAAACCTGAAAAAAATGGCATAGCCGGTCGATTTTTGATCTTCAACTTGGGACTCTTAGCTGATGCTGTGTAGGTCTTTATACGGCGTAGCAATAGCAGAGTCGAACCACAGCCTGTCACAGGCATTGCGAAAACGTCGAAACTCCAGCACGAAAAAGTCGCGCGGAAGCTTGGTTACAGCACCCTCGCTACTCGCACGGATTTTTCGTGGTTCACTCTCGTCTCTTGCCAAGCCGATCTTACTCGAGCGGCGGCAGCGCGGACCATTCAGTGTCTAGAGTGAAGCTAAGTCACTCCAGCAATGTCCGTTGGGGGGCGTGGCTTGGCAGCGGCTGCTCTTCGGCGCATGCGCGTCTGCGTGACGTCGAACCCAGGTGGTATGCATGCTGCTCAGCGGTGGCTCAGCAATTGCGTGACAATGGCTCGGAGGGTCTTTCGCAGACAATGAACGTTTTACCTGGAAAGTTAAGAGCGTAACTCAAGAAAAAGTCCGGCCGATTGCAAAGAACAGGTGCAAATAACAGATAATTTCGTTTTTGGGTTGATTATTTCAATATTCCATGGATTGCGCTTCTTTTTGTGGCATAAAAAATTACCACGAAGGGAAAAGTTTGCAGCATATCCACGGAGTGAATGATGGAGAATGAGGCGAAGCATTCGTCCGTCCATGCGTCCGTCTGTGTAACCGTCCTTAGTCTGTTTGTGCGCCCGTCCCTGCGTTCGTTCATGCATTCGCCCCTGCGACCGTCCATGCGTCCATCCATGCACCTGTCTGTGTGTCCGTTCGTCCATCTATTCAACACTCCAAGTCCCACCATCTCGCATCTTTTTATCATATATTCCCCATATAGAAGCACCGCCATTCAGTGGAAATTCCAAGGGCTAAACGAGAGCTGGCACACGCACACTTTCTTACGGCTTGCGCTTCGGGTCTACTTCCCACCTTCAACCACCTTGAGTTCATGGTATATACTATAGTTCACTGTATTTATGGCACTGCGGCCCAACGCTCGCTAAACCTTTCTAAAACCAAGGAGGTTACGCCCAGCGAGTATAACGTAGCAACCTTTTCCTGTCAGATAGTGCTCAATGTACATGCCAGTGGCTGCTAATGTGAAATGAGAGACAGGAGGATTCAGCATTTAATTTCTCACGGCTTGCGCTTCGTATCTGCTTCCCCCCTTTAACCACCTCAAATTCATTTATGGTATATACTATAGTTCATTGTATTCATGGCCCTGTGGCTCAACGCTCGCTAAACCTTTCTAAAACTAAGGAGGTTACACCCCGCGAGTATAATGTAGCAACCCTTTCTTGTCCGATAGTGCTCAATGTACATGCCGATGGCTGCTAATGGGGATCGCAGCGTGCGCGTTGACTAAAAGCCGAATGCTCCTGTCTCTCATTCCCCATTAGCAGCCATTGGCACGTACATTGAGCACTATTTTTTATTGTTAAACAACGCACAGAAGAAATCTCTCACCGGCACCACCTGGGAGGTCAAAATGTTATACTTGGCAACACCTTGCAAGTCAAAGCGTAAGACTGGTTACATACTACGATGGGACGCGGGACGAACGGGTGCCGCTATAAGGAGCTTCGCCCCTAAAATTTTAGAGATCCCACGTACAGTGGGAATCGATGATATGCGGAGCACGAATAAAAAATGTTGACATGTCACTTCAAAATCAGCATAACCTTACGAGATGGAGGTAAATGATGCGTTTTATGACTTCCGTGTCATGATTAGCACGTTGGATGTGTCGCTTACCTTTGTCATCAATTCACGTCACGTGATACCAAATTTATTATATGTGGAGCTAGTGAAACGGCTGAGAGCACACGATGAGCGTGGTATGTAGTCATGTTCATACTTGACACACGTGTCAGGATTATCACGTTTGCACCAGTCATTTATTTCGTCATCCATTGACGTCACGTGAAACCGAATTCGGTATATGTGGAGCTACCAAAATGGCCGCGAGCGCATCATGAAGGGCCCAATATACTCCAATGTAGCGCGCGCGCTGTGCCCAATATACTCCAACGCGCGCACGCTTGGCACAGCGATGCTACGTTAGCAAAACGCGAGCACTCTGTAGTCTGACGCCAGGCGCGACCAGCGTCCGTCGGCGCGGCTCGACAGCAACCGGCGGGAAATGGGACATGCTGCATTTGGCGCCGATGCGTTGCCCAAACAACACTGCGTCTCCCCCTTTTCGTGACGGAGGGATGCTGAACACGGTGAAACGCGCATGCGTCAAAGCAACGCAGCGCGGCGCGAGCCTGCGAGTATATGACACGCCCGATGCCTGGCGTGGCAACGCCGGCGTGACCCGACGAAATGAAGGCTGGCGAGCACACGCGCTGCGTCACGTTGAATTGTATTGGAGCCTTGACTGTGGCAAGTTGTCATGTTCTCACATAACGCGCATCGATTGATTTGATTGATTTGTGGGGTTTAACGTCCCAAAACCACCATATGATTATGAGAGACGCCGTAGTGGATGGGGGCTCCGGAAATTTTGACCACCTGGGATTCTTTAACGTGCACCCAACTCTGAGTACGCGGGCCTACAACATTTCCGCCTCCATCGGAAATGCAGCCGCCACAGCCGCGATTTGATCCCGCGACCTGCGGGTCAGCAGCCGAGTACCTTAGCCACTAGACCACCGTGGTGGGGCATAACGCGCATCTTATGATTATCATGTTTGCACCAGTCCCCTGCCTTCATCATCCATAGGTGTCATGTAATACCAAATTTGGCATATCTAAAGCTTGTGAAAAGGCTGCGAGTGTATCATCACTGTGGCATGTAGTCATGTTCTTACATGAAACGCATGTCGTGATTATCACGTTTGGGGGTGTCATTTACCTATGTCGTTCGTTCGCGTCTCTTAATACCGAGTTTGATGCATATAGAGATAGCGAAACGGCCACGAGCGCATCATGAGCAAAGCTGTATTCATGTTGTTCTATGACACGCATCTCATGTTTATCATGTTTGCACCAGTATCATACCTTCGTCATCCGTTTACGTACTGCGATATCAAATTTGTATATGTGACGTTAGCGAAATGGCCGCGAGCGCATCATGAGCGTGGCATGCAGTCATGTTGTTAGATGACACGCATGTCATGATTTTTGTGTTAGGGTCTGTCGCTTGTGTTCGCCATGCAATCATGTATAACCATACTTGTTTTGCAACATGCCATTTGAACGAAATCACCACAGGAGCTGCAGGACCATGAAATGTAAGTCATGACATTCGTGACATACATATCTTGATTTTCATGTTATAACCAGTAAAATATGTTTTTCATACAGTCATGTTATGCCATACCAAGTTTAGTATCGATACCATTATCGAAACGGCCAGAAGAGCTAGAAGTCGTAGGCGACTACATAGACAGATACGCTCAAAGTCGCCGAAGTTCGCTAAGAAATGCTTCGCATTTAAAACGCTACGCAAACTCTGCCAGCGCAAATGCTACAAACGCGTTTCAAACGCACTGCATTGAGGCGGGGGCAAGTCACGCTCAAGTAAAAAAAAAAAAAAAACGTGGGGGCTCAGGTTTCTAGGGGCGAAGATATGCACGTGTGCCCGTAGCTGTTGCTGAGCGTTGCCGATGCCGAAGCATGACATGGTGGGGGCTTCGGTTGCCAGGGGCGCGCGCGCCGCAGCTGTTGTTATAGAAGAAAGCGGTGGACAGATCATGATGGACGCCTTACAAATGCCGCCAAGAAATGCATTCGCATTTATAAGTGGTTAATAATTCACGGTATCTGGTGCTCTACTATGGGAGAGCATAAAGCCATCCCGTGGTTTCATACATGGTGCCCTGTCGACAAAAATTACGTCGTGAATAGCTACGGGATAAGAAGGAATACCCAGCTGCCGCGCATTCACAACGTTGCACGGCTATGTGTGTTTAGATAAAGTGCCTAGCGATTTACAGTACTTGGTACTCTACTATGGGAGAGCAGAAAGCCGTCCCATGGGACTTACACTTGATGAGGCCGTGCTGTAATAGTTTGTATTGCGCCTACAGACATGGTGAAGTGGATTGAAATGAACTTTATTGGTCCTAGAGATCTGGTCAGACACCCCCCTAAAAAGGCTCTGCCGCAGTTGCTGGGTGCGCCCACACCTTGGTCCTCCGCCCGTTCGCAGTCCTCCTGGACTCCCGAGTATTGTACTTGGAGGTTGGAGCTTTTCAGAACTCTCTCCCAGTCTTGTTTTTTGCTGCGCTTTGTGCCTTGTGATGCCGGGCACTGTCAGAGCATGTGAGCAAGTGTACAGTTAACGCCATCAGCAAAGTGGCTGAATGTGCTACGAGACGGGAATGAACCTGCGTGTGGCATCGGAAGAACAGACGACTGAGGCTGAGTGAGCTTAGAATGCGGAAGCATGTACTTCCGTCTAGACAACTGATAAGGTGACGTCACTTCTAAACAATGCCTAGTGGATCTTTGAAACTATCCACCAACCCGCCTCTGTAGCCGCCTCGACCGCCGCGGCACGTGATTTCTGGCGCATGCTTATGGGCAAGTTCGTTGGCGTTGGGAAGAGTCAGATGCGCTTCTGAGCCCACGTTGGCCGGAAGCCAGGTGATTGAGTTGTAGCCTACTATACACCTGGAATTTAGAATGCCGGCAGCGTTCTTGGAGACTACCACCGAGGCAAAGTCCCGGACAGCAGCACGTGAGTCAGTACGTGTCTCCGGACACCAAGGCTTTCGCCAAGGCTATCGCTACCTTTTCTGCTACAGAGGCAGAGACTTTCCTCACGAAATCTGCATGAGTTGAGTACGCGACTGCGATGATCAACGACCACACAGCCGCAAAACGATCGGAGTGGCCATACTGCGCGGCGTCGACGAAAGCTGCATAGCCCATCGACCTAGTCACAAAATTAAGGAGAGACAGCCCGTGTCTTTCGCAGCCAACGTTTTACTGCGGATGAACATTACGCGGGATGGATGCCACCTCGTACGAGCCCTTCATTGTTTGTGATAAGATCTTCTGTTCCACCCCTGCTGTATGATGATATCCGATTGACTGTAGGAGACGCTGCCCAGCTTTGGTGGAAGAGAGCCACGCGACATGAGCTAGTGTTAGTGCCTCAGTCACCACCGAGAGAGTCTTGTGCATGCTGTTATGACTGAGAGGCCACACCGAACGTCCATGCCTCTGGAAAAGGCAATCTGTGTCAACGCCAGCACGCGAGCCCGCCTGACGCGAACAACTCAACGGCGTCATCACGCGGCGGTGCCTTTCTGTCGCGCACGCACAGCGAGCCCGTCGAAGCAATCGGCGCCTTCCTGTCTGGCGAGTCTGACGCAATGCGTGGCGACGTCACTCGTCCTTGGGTGCAGACACGTGCAGCGCAGCGGCTCCAAATTCGATGAGAATGACGCGGCTTAGCGGCGAAAGCATTGGAGGATTCTGACCTCACGGCCAACGGCGTTTCTGGTTGGACATTTGGTTACTCAAAGAATCCTCCTGGTGCAAATAAAAAAAAGCTCTGCGGCACGTCGCGAGGTAGACCACAGAACACCTACCAGTTTGGGAAACCTATGTGTTAGAGAGGAGAGCTCGGCTCTTCAAGTCTCTAAGCTGTCAGCCCCAGTGCCGAATTTGTAATGCTTCTGTATATATCTGCTGTACATAAACCTTGTTTAACTCACCGTCGTTTCGTCCGCTCGTCGGTCAGCTCTGCGCAGAAGCAGTCGCGAGCTGAGAAACCTACGGTACCAAACGGCTGGTGACGGTGTCGGCGGAGATCGGAGCAGTGGCGCCTTCGGGTCCGTGTTGGCGTCGCCGTCTTTCGTGACAGTAGTTGGCAGCTGCGGGATCGGCCGGCGTCAGCGACATCGATGCGGTGAGTGCCTGATGTTTTCCCCTCAGTTCACCAGACTACTCTAGCTCAGGTTATAGTAGTTTAGAGAAGAACTGTGTGAAGCATTAGAGTGAGCTTTGACCGTTTCAAGCAAAGTCGAACTGATTTGAAACCATATTAATGCGGAGGTGGTCAACACGGGAGTGTTAAAAATTGCTTGCGTGTCTCGCTAGTAGACTTATAGTGGGTACTGCAAGTAGATCTTCAACAGGGCAAACAGCAAGAGGCTAGTGAGAACGATGGAGAACCTTAAAGTGAAGGAACTCATCGAAATTTGTGAGGAACTCGGCATTATTTTGGGCCGTGCGAAATGAAAGCAAGCGATCCTTGAGTTCATGAATGATGGAGTGTCGGCTGAGGAAGTCGATGAGGCCTGGGCGGATATAAACGCACGCCGCGAGGAAGCTGATAGGCGAGAACGCCGTGAGGAGGCCGAGAGACAGGAGCTCCTTGAGTTGAAACGAATAGAATTGGCAATCCTACAGTGTTCGCAGGGGCCTAGCGTAGCTTCTGCGACAGTTCAGGTCAGCGGCCAGAGAATTCGCGACCAACTGCCACCGTTCGTAGTAGGCGAGGACATGGCGAAGTATCTCGCAAAGTTTGAACACGTCTGTGAGCGAAATGCTTTGGAGCGGTCTCTTTGGGCGCACAACCTGTTAGCTCTTCTTCCCGGCGAAGTGTCCGACGCGATAACTTGCTTGTCGAAGGAAGCGTTTGAGAGCTATGACGAGGTTAAGGAAGTGCTCTTGAGACGTTATAAGTTGTCACCCGAGGCTTTCAGACAAAGGTTCCGGTATGCTAAAAAGGGGAACTTCGCGTTTCGTCTTAAAGCCGATTTAATTGAATGGCTCAAGGGCGAAGGTGTTTATAACGATCGCGATAAAGTAGTGGAATGCATTGTATTGGAGTAATTTTACCGCTGCATCGAGGAGGATGTCAAGCATTGGCTGCAGGACAAACGTGGTGAAGTACAGCTAAACAGGGCAGCAGAGTTAACTGAGGAGTACTATACTCGCCGAAAGTTGCATAGCAGGGCAGTGCGCGTTGAAAAGGATGAAAGGAAAGAGGGCTTTTCAAAGAAACCTGATCAACGGAAACCCGCTCCGCACCCTAATTTCAAGAAGGACCCGTCTCTTACGAAGGACACTGTAGGGGAAGGGCAAACGGAAGCGGAGAAATCGAGTGAGGTTCCTAAACAACGCACTGATACCACACGGCCGTTTGAATCACGGAAGCCGCTAATCTGCTACAACTGCAAAAAGGAAGGGCACATCGCGATAAACTAAAAGCGAAAATTTGCTTTTGCAACAATCCGAGAATAGGAAAAGAACATGCGGTTCTTAGAGCCGTATCTCCAAGAAATTAGTGTGAATGGGAAAACGGGTCGAGCACTTAGAGACTCAGCGGCAACCATGGACGTTATCCATCCTTCATTGGTGTCTCCGGATAACTTTGCAGGAGAATGTGCGTGGATCAGGCAAGTCGCCGAGAAGCAGAGTGCTTGCTTACCAATCGTTACGGTTGTCATTGAAGGCCCGTTCGGTAAGCTTCGCACTGAAGCGGCTGTGTCTCCCGCGCTTCCCGATAGTTTTCCTTATCTTTTCTCTAATAACTCAGAGCAGCTTCTCAAAGAGCAGGGTAAATCGTTCTTCCCCAACTTAGCGTACATGGCCCTCACGCGAGCGAAAGCGCGGAAGCTTTCGCAGGAGCTTGATCTTGTTCAATGTGGTAAACCACCAAGTGACCTTGGCGGCGAGTCGACGGAACCTCAGAGAGAAAATTCTCCGTGTGAGTCATGTGAGCAGTCACTCGAGCGGCCCGTCGCCGAAGCGACTGGCGCGGTTTCCGTAGCAAGGGGAGACGACATGGCGCCATTGAGTCAGAGCGAGAGGGGTGCAACGTTCTTGCCTGTAGCGGAAAGTTGGAGCGAGCTGTCGAGGGTTGATCGAGAGACGCTCATTCGAGAGAAACGTGAGGACCTCTCGAATAAAGCGCTAGTGGAAAGCCACATGAAATCTGCACAAGTGTTGTTGAAGGAGTACTACGACAAATCGGCGAAGAAGCGCGCTTTTGAAGTAGGAAGTCAGGTAATGCTGCTGCGGCCATCCAAAAGGAACAAGCTTGAGGTTCATGGGAAGGGCCCGCCAAAGTAATATCGAAGCTTTCTGATACCAATTATGGAGTAAAATTAGGAAGGCGGCCAAACTAAATTTACCACAGTAACTTGATTAAATCATACGTTCTACGTCAAGCGGTCGTAAATCTGCGGTTGAATGCTTCTGAGGAAAAGGGAGCAGAAATTTTGAGTTCTAGTCATGTAATCGAAAGGGGATCGGAGGTAATCTTGGAGCAGTTCAACCTAGAGCCTAGGTTAAGTGAAGTCCAGAAGGAGGACCTTTGAGGATTGTTTCCGAGTTTGATGACGTGTTTTCGGACCGTCCCGGAAACACGACGGTGATTGAAGACAATATCGAGCTAACTTGTGAGGAGCCATTCCCTAGCAAGCCGTATCATGTTCCCCTGTGCAACGTCGCAAGTATGAGCAGCTGTTGGTACCGCATAGGTATCGTCGCCTAAAGGTGGCCGGTTACTGAAGTGGAGAATGATACTCCAACAGCGCAACTTTGACGTTCGCAACAAAAAAGGAAAGCTATACGCTAATGCAGACGCATTGAGCCATGCGTTTAGTTTGTACCTTCTCCACCTTTTGGTTTCTCGCTGGCGAGTCGGGGCAAAATTTTGTCCTCATCACGGCCTTAGCTGAGTGCTCTCGTCCAAAATGAGCTCAAGGAGCCGACTTTATGTTCTATTCTATTTCGTTACGTTGTTGTACATGCAAGAAAATTGCCTCTTGATTGCTACATGTGCCTCTTGATGTAGAGGGAACGAAATTCCGATAGACACGTAGCTAGGTATATGTTGTAATATACTTTGTCTGGTGTTCTGTCGGTTGATTGAGGGCACTTGCTTGTGTCGTGTGTTGTCTGTTGTCGAACCGTTCTTGACAAGTTGCATAGCCATGGACAAGTGCTGAGATCAAAGATCGTCAGAAGAGACGAGAGAAGCTGCTCGACAAGTTGTGGCGACAAGCCAGTGGAGCTGGGATCCGTCCACAAGAATGGGATGTGTTCCCGTAACAGAGTCTGGAGCTGCATTCTGCCCATGGCCCTGGAGGCGAACCTGGAGGCGAACGAGCGTGCCTGACATCCGAGCCACGTGGAAATAGCTCGTCTTTCCGGCGCATTGTCTGGCGGCGGGGGTGCTGTTATACCTGCGAGTCCACGCCGAACGTCCATGCCTCTGGAAAAGGCAATCTGCGTCAACGCCAGCACGCGAGCCCGCCTGACGCGAACAACTCAACGGCGTCATCACGCGGCGGTGCCTTTCTGTCGCGCACGCACAGCAAGCCCGTCGAAGCAATCGGCGCCTTCCTGTCTGGCGAGTCTGACGCAATGCGTGGCGACGTCACTCGTCCTTGGGTGCAGCCACGTGCAGCGCAGCGGCTCCAGATTCGATGAGAATAACGCGGCTTAGCGGCGACCCCATTGGAGGATTCTGACCTTACGGCCAGCGGCGCTTCTGGTTGGACACTTGGTTACTCAAAGAATCCTCCCGGTGCATATAAAAAAAGCCCTGCGGCGCGTCGCGAGGGAGACCACAGAACACCTACCAGTTTGGGAAACCTATGTGTTAGAGAGGAGAGCTCGGCTCTTCAAGTCTCTAAGCTGTCAGCCCCAGTGCCGAATTTGTAATGCTTCTGTATATATCTGCTGTACATAAACCTTGTTTAACTCACCGTCGTTTCGTCCGCTCGTCGGTCAGCTCTGCGCAGAAGCAGTCGCGAGCTGAGAAACCTACGCTACCAAACGGCTGGTGACCGTGTCGATGGAGATCGGAGCAGTGGCGCCTTCGGTACCGTGTTGGCGTCGCCGTCTTTCGTAACAATGTCAAGACTCATGAGCTTGTCCGTACCGGTGCTCATGGGGAGGCCTAATGCCCTTTTGATGCTGTAATGCCGTCGGTTGTAATATCGTAATGCTGTAATGTCGTCGGTTGGTATTGGCTACAGTGAAGAGTCGCCCCGAGAGGTCTTTCATAGCTGTGTTGAACAAGAGGGGCCAAATTCCCGCTCCCTGCGGCGTGCCCCTAGCATCCATGGTGACGGCATCCTACTTTAATTCGCCAATCTTTATGGTGACTTTGCGGTCCCTCAGGAAGGCGCAAACATCTAGAGCTTGGGGCCTAACCCCATGTGTTCTACCACCTCCAGGATCAACTGATGTGAAATCTTATCAAAAGCCTTGGCGAGAGAAACGGCCAATATTCTCCGAACATATCGGGTGTGTTGGTCGATAATTTGCCTCTTAATCAGCAGGATCACATTCTGGATACAGAGGCCTGGCCCAAAGCCTACCATGTTGTACGGAAAGTGCCCTTTATCTTCAATATACATATATATGGACGCTTGCTGGATTCCGTGCCGACCGGTTGTGCCCTCGCGATCTCCGGCGTCAGCGTCGCTCTGGCCGACTGGGCTCGCCTTTCTTCATCTCCTGGTGCCGACCTCCGACGACAGTGTAGCTCTGACCGACTGGACTTGCTTTACGCCATCTACTGACGTCGACAAGAGCTCTCTCAAGTGGTGCCCTGTCCTCGGACTCCTGTGACCGTGTTTCCATCTTTCCTATCTCTTCTATCCCCTCGATTTGTCGTCGCTCTCTCTGGCTTTCCTCATTTCTCTCTCTCTCTTTCTCTCTACAACTTTATTCCTATCCTTTTAATCCCTCCTCACCCCCATCCCTTGTGAGCTACTGCTGAGGTGTCACACCCTGATGCAGACAGTTGCGGGGCTCACTTTTATTTTCCTTCTTCTAAACATAAACACTCCCCCCTCCCATATCTTCAATATACCGAGATACTCTTATATGTACAGCTTGTTCCATCACCTTCCCCATGCAAGATGTGAGGAAAATGGGACGTAGGTTTTCCATTGTGAATACTTTGCCCGGCTTGGGAATGAGTATCACCGAGGTTGTCCACCAGGCCTGAGGCACGCGACCTTCTGCCCAGAGGGTGTTGACCTCCTCAGTTGACTTAGCGGTGGACGTATCGCCCAGATTGCGCAGTAACCTGCTTCTAATGTCGTCTCGACCAGGGGCTGAGCGGCTATTAAGCGCATGAAGCACCTCTTCGATCTCAAGGTTCGTAAAGGGTGAGTAGATTTCCTTCAGTGTTTTTCCCCAGTAGACCGGGTAATCCTATTGTGCCCACAGGGGCCAAGGGGAATGTATCACCCTGCCAATTCTTCAAGTAAAGGAGAAATCAGCGACCCCACTGCTCCAATGTGCTCGGGCTAAGTGGTCGATTGCCAACCTCTGAATAATTTTGGAGTTTGCCTGATAGAATAGTACCTTCAAGAGGTTCAATTTACCTCCGGTTCGCATCTTCTCATCTACTTTAGAGTAAACATCGTTCCAATGCTTCCTAGAAAGCTTCTGACATTAATCCGCAATATATTTATTGAGCAGCGCTATGCGTTGCGGAGCCTCCTATTTAGCTTCCGTGTGCGCCATCTCTTAACCAGAATTTCTTTAGCTTCCTGTAAAGGCGCAAGATGCAAGTCCATTGAATCTACCTGTAAGTGCGTTTGGGCAGTCTTGGTTACGAGGACCGCATCATCTGCGAGTGGAGAAAGTTCGCCTGACCTGGCATAATCCGTCTGAAAAGCTTTACGGCACTTCCTGATCTCGTCCCAGTCCGTCACCTTCTTTCTTTTAGGTGGAGCCACCCGATTTTCCTGTGTGACTGCGAGGATGAAGGGGTCACTTCCCAGGCTTTCCTGCAAGTTAGCCCACTGATCCCCCCCTCCCCCCGCGCAGCGTTTCTGGTGAATAGCAGATCCAGAGTGTCGTCTCTTGTAACAAAATTTTCCAGCCGAGTTGAGAACTGAGGCTCCGTGACCAGATCCAAGGAACAATCCGTCATAGCTTTAACAAGGTTTCTCTCCTTAACAGTGATCTTTGATAACCCCTGGCCGGGTGAGGTGCGTTGAGTAAACGTTAGCTACGAGTGGTGACTTGCCTGCAAGAGCAGCCACCTTTGCGATCACCGAGGAGAAGGCCTGCTTGTGATTACGAGGGCTGCAGTAAACATTCATGACAAATATGCTGCACTTAAGCCAACTATTCGGGATAATTTGTACCAGTCGGGCTTCTAAAGTAAAGTTGCCGAGCACAAGCGCGTGTTATAAAAGCGGGCATTTATTCGGAACCAAGACAGCCAGACCACGTTGCTCTTCTCCCTAAACGATATAAATTGATAGCCGGGCAAGGCAACCGCCACGTCATTGGTTTATTTTAAAGCAATCACATGCGGCTGATCCGCCAATAAAGCAATGTGCGGCTGGAGGGAGTCCTTACGCTTTCTGAACCTCGCGCAGTTCCACTACCAAATAACAAACCCCTCAAACGGGAAGCCTTGGCGTGGGAAGCCTTGGCTGCTGATACTGGTTTACCGACTTAACGGCACGTCCATATTTAAGGGAGCCTGATCCGAAGGCGTACCGGGGCCCGCAGGAGAAACAGGTGAGGCAGGCGTCACAGAGACAAAAGAGTTCCCGCGTTGAACAAGTCTGCTTTTGATCATAGCAACTTTACACACAACGAGGTCAAAGCATTCCGCCTGCAGCGCAACCACCTTTTGTAAATCTTTGATTGATCCCAATACGTCCAAGTCGGAAGCCGCCGCTAACTCTCCTTCTGTACTTATCCTTCTCTCAGCGTGCGCGGCTCCACTGACGAAGACCGCGCCGGGGCCTGTGGTGTGACGCAAGAATGGATGGACAGACGGATGGACGGACTCACTGACGGATGCGTGGAGTTAAATGATCTACGTGGAGTAAATGAGTTGGGCGTGCGAGTTAAATGATTCTGCTCATTTGCCGAACGCCGAGAGCTCATCATGCCCCTAGTAAGGTGGCTGCCGCAGCCAGCATCTCACACTTGATAAGGCTTCAATTTTTGGCGAAACTTTTCACTCCTTGCTTGGGCCAGACGAATCAGGCTAACCTTTTTGAGATCCAGGCCTCCCTTTGGTCGGGCTATGAATCGAATGTGGCTTCTCAGCAATTCAAGGAGCCTTGATGCGCCTGCAGGACGCCGAACGACGCCACGCGCGTTCGCCGTGTGATGGCCAGCCGTTCCTGCACTTTGTGAAGAAGCAGAAGCTGGCTGTCGGGGAGAAGGCTTATTCTTGCGTAAAGTGGTCTGCAACCGAGGTGCGTTAGCGTCATCTTGGGAAATAACTTCCTCGTCCACCACCATCAACTCCGGCATGATGCCGTTCCGTCAGCACGTGCGGGCGCCCGACTGGTGAAAAGTCTTTAAAGAGGGCAAAAACTGGGCCTCCGAGGTCAAAAATGAGCTCGGTAGAATTGTCTCGGTGAGATCTTTCGAAAAGCGTACAGCTCCTAAGAATTGAAACAATACCTTGAGAGAAATCATTTAAATATGACAGAGACGCCGCAGCTTCGCTAGGCGGTGCAAGAGCTCAGAACAACACGTTCGTGTGTTTAGAAACAGTTGTTAATGATTTAAAGGACTTGGTACTCTACTATGGGAGAGCAAAAAACTGTTCTGTGGGCCTGACAGGCTACTTGTCATTGGACACTCGATTGGATTGGATAAACTTTAATTGGGACCTCCAAAACACAGATCACTATGTCACGGGCCACTCCCAAGTGTGTGTGTTTAGAGAAAGCGGTTAACGATTTAAAGTACTCGGTACTCTACTATGGGAGAGCATACAGTCATCCCGCAGGCATCACCATCTGTGAGGACTTTATCATAGGAAGTATGTTTGAAAAAAAAATGGCAGCGTATCCACGGAGTGAATGATGGAGAGTGGGGCGAAGGATTCGTCCGTCCATGCGTCCGTCTGTGTGACCGTCCATGCGTCTGTTCATGCGCCCGTCCCTGCGTTCATTCATGCATCCGCCCCTGCATCCGTTCATGCGTCCATCCATGCATCTGTCTGTGTGTCCGTTCGTCCATCTATTCAACACTCCCAATATGCGAGTCCCACCATCTCGCATATTTTTATCATATATTCCCCATATCGAAGCACCGCCATTCAGTGGACATTCCAAGGACTAAACGAGAGCTGGCACACGCACACTTTCTTACGGCTTGCGCTTTGGGTCTACTTCCCCCTTCAACCACCTTGAGTTCATGGTATATACTAGTTCACTGTATTCATGGCACTCCGGCCCAATGCTCGCTAAACCTTTCTAAAACCAAGGAGGTTACACCCAGTGAGTATAACGTAGCAACCTTTTCTTGTCAGATAGTGCTCAATGTACATGCCAGTGGCTGCTAATGTGAAATGAGAGACAGGAGGATTCAGTTGTTAATTTCTTACGGCTTGCGCTTCGTATCTGCTTCCCCCCCTTAACCACCTCGAATTATTTCATGGTATATACTAGTTCAGTGTATTCATGGCCCTGCGCCTCAATGCTCGCTAAACCTTTCTAAAACTAAGGAGGTTACACCCAGCGAGTATAATGTAGCAATCCTTTCTTTTCCGATAGTGCTCAATGTACATGCCAATGACTGCTAATGGGAATTGCAGCGTGCGCGTTGACTAAAAGCCAAATTCTCCTGTCTCTCATTCCCCATTAGCAGCCAGTGGCATGTACATTGAGCACTATTTTTTATTGTTAAACAACGCACAGAAGAAATCTCTCACCGGCACCACCTTGGAGGTCAAATGTTATACCTATTTCGTGTATGTGCCACTGGTGGTTATGTACTACGAGGGACGCACAAGCCACGCCAAAAGGAGCTTCGCCCTTAAAAATTGGCAAACGATTTAGAGTACTTGGCACTCTACTATGGGAGAGCATTAGGCCGTGCCGTGGACTTCTGATACACAGAGTACTCTGACAGTCGAACTACGTACCACTGAAGTGTGGACTGAAAAAGATCATGACATTGATAGAAACTGTGCACAAGAAAGGTCTTTGGCAGCCACCTTTTTTTTAACAGGACCACTGTACATACACAAGTGAGGGCCCTAACAATTTAGAACATATATTGCCTCAAAATTTGTCTTAGTGTTTGCTCAAATTAGTGCTGAAGTCATACCCAGTTTCTACGCTGAGCCTTATTACACGCGCGTAAACAACGACGTAACAAAGCGAGATAAGCTGCTGTGAACTTGCTCAGAGTGTGCTCTTTTGAACGTCAACGGTGGGTCAGTAAGCGGATTTTATGGCAGCGCATGGTTGTGCTGCAGCTCTGGACAGGCAGCGTCATCTTAGGTAGAAAAGTACCAATTGGGGTTTTAGATGGCGCGTTTTTTCATCGTTCCGATTTGCTGCCGCTCGCTTAAGTGCTCGTACAGAGAGCGCGCGCTGCGTTTGAGTCACCTCACAATGTACCGCCTGCAGTGCGGCTTCACGAAGATCTCTGAGCTGGACAAGCACTTCCGAGAAGCGAACCGAACAAAAGGAGTAAAGCTCGTTAGTCAAGTTTATGATGTGGAGCAGACGACGGAAGACGAGGACGCCCGAGTCACTGCGAAATTAATATCTCGGGTCCTCTATTATGATACCGTTTGCCTCGAGGCAAGTCTCATTCTTCCGACATGAAGCCGCGTACTCTATCGATGTGCTGTGTTGACGTTTATGGAAACCAAAAAATTTTTTGATATGGTATCCAGCAGTCGCAGTCGTGTAGTGTCATGTACAAACGTTTGCGGCGTGCTAAAAATAAACAAAAACTACAGTTATACTGTCATGGCATTAAGTGTGCGAGAAGCTTTAGAGTTATGTTCTCCGTGCCGTGGGTGCATGACCAGCTGACGTCATCGCGAAGCAGCAACCTGAAGTTTAACCACAGCGAGTCAAGTTGAAATACTCGCCTTTTTTTGTTTTTTTTTCAGAAGCGAAGCTCTTTATAGCGGCACTTGTTCATACCTCGTAGCCGTTGTAGTGTGTAACAAGTATAACATTTTTACCTTCAAGAAGGTGCCGGTGACAGATTTCTTCTGTGCATTGTTGAACAATAAAGTATAGTTCTCAATGTACATGCCAATGGCTGCTAAGGGAGAATGAGAGACAGGAGCATTCCGCTTTTAATTAACGCGCACTCTGCGATCCCCATTTGCATCCATTGGCATGTACATTGAGCACTATCTGACAAGAAAGGGTTGGTACGTTATACTCGCTGGGTGTAACCTCCTTAGTTTTAGAAAGGTTTAGCGAGCGTTGAGCCGCAGTGCCATGAATACAATGAACTAGTGATCATCATCATCATAATCTTCATCATTATCATCATCAGCCTGACTACGTCCACTGCAGAACAGAGGTCTCTCCCATGTTCCGCCACTTAACCCGGTCCTGTGCTCGCTGCTGCCAATCTATACCCACAAGCTTCTTAATCTCATCTGCCCACCTAATTTTCTGTCTCCCCCTAACCCGCTTGCCTTCTCTGGGAATCCAGTCAGTTACCCTCAATGACCAGCGGTTATCCTGTCTACGCGCTACATGCCCGGCCCATGTCCATTTCTTCTTGATTTCAGCTATGATATGCTTAACCCCCCTTTATTCCCTAATCCACTCTGCTCTCTTCTTGTCTCTTAAGGTTACACCTACCGTTTTTCTTTCCATTGCTCGCTGCGTCGTCTTCAATTTAAGCTGAACCCACTTTGTAAGTCTCTAGGTTTCTGCTCCGCAGCTAAGTGCCAGCAAGACACAGCTGTCATATACCTTCCTCTTGAGGGATAGTGGCAATCTACCTGTCATTATTCGAGAGTGCTTGCCAAATGTGCTCCACCCCATTCTTATTCTTCTAGTTACTTCAATCTCGTGGTTTGGCTCCGTGGTTATTACCTGCCCTAAGTGTACATAGTCTTTTACAACTTGAAGTGCACTATTACCTATCTCGAAGCGCTGCTCTTGTCCGAAGTTGTTATACATTACTTTCATTTTCTGCAGATTAATTTTAAGACCCACCTTTCTGCTTTCCTTGTCTAACTCCGTAATCATGAGTTGCAATTCGTCCCCTGATTTACTGAGCAGTGCAATGTCATTGGCGAAGCGCAGGTTACTAAGGTACTCTCAATTAACTCTTATCCCTAACTGTTCCCATTCTAGGCTTATGAAAACCTCCTGTAAGCACGCGGTAAATAGTATTGGGGAGATTGTGTCCCATTGCCTTACACCATTCTTGATTGGTATTCTGTTGCTTTCTTTTTGAAGCACTATGGTAGCAATTGATCCCCTGTAGATTTCTTCCGGGATGTTTATATATACTTCATCGACGCCCTGATTCTGCAGTGTCTGCATGACGGCTGATATTTCTACTGAATCAAACGCTTTCTCGTAATCTATGAAGGCTATGTATAGTGGTTGGTTATAATCTGAGCATTTCTCTTTTACCTAATTGATAGTATGAATGTGGTCCATTGTTGAGTAGTCTGTTCGAAATCCTGCTTGTTCCTTTGGTTGATTGAATTGTGATGTTTTCATTACTCTGTTAGCAATTACCTTTGTAAATAGCTAGTATACTACAGAGAGGAAGCTGATCGACCTGCAATTCTTCAAGTCCTTGTCATCTCCTTTCTTATGTATTAAGATGATGTTGGCGTTCTTCCAAGACTCTGGTACTCTTCCCGTCAGGAGACATCTCGTAAACAGGGTGGCTAGTTTTCCTAACACAATCTGTCCTTCATCTTTCAGCAGATCTGATGTTACCTGATCCTCGCCAGCAGCTTTGCCTCTTTGCATGCTCTCCAACGCCTTTCTGACTTCTTCTATCATTACTGGTGGGGTGTCATCTGGGTTACTGCTAGTTCTTACAGTAATAACGTCATGGTTGTCCCGGATACTGTACAGATCTCCGTAAAACTCCTCCGCTATTTTAACTATCCTATCCATATTGATAGTTATTTTGTCTTCTTTGTCCCTTAGTGCATACATGCGAGTTTTGCCTATCCCAAGTTTCCTCCTCACTGCTTTGACGCTTCCTCCATTTTTCAGAGCGTGTTCAATTCTCTTCATGTATATATACCTTCTTACATCGCATACCATACGCCTATTAATCAACTTTAAAGCTCTGCCAGTTCTATTTTTTCTGTTGGGCTTGAGACTTGCATGATTTGACGCTTCTTAATGAGATTCTTCGTTTCCAGGGAAAGCTTGCCAGTGTCCTGTCTAACTACCCTGCCTCCAACTTCCAGTGCGCACTCTGTAATGGTACTCGTCAGATTATTATTCATTGTATTTACGCTAAGGTTGGTTTCCTCACTAAGAGCCGAGTACTTGTTCTGAAGAGAGACTCTGAGTTTCTGTACTTTCCCTCTCAGTGCTAGCTCATTGATTGGCTTCTTGCGTATCAGTTTCTGCCATTCCTTCTTCAAGTCTAGGAGACCGTACCATTCTATGGTCGCTGCATCGTACCTTGTCAACCACTTCCGCATACTGCACGTTGCCTGGGTGTGCACTCATTGTAAAGTCTGTTCTTATTTTCGCCATTAGGGTTCCTCCATGTCCACTTGCGGTTTCCTCGTTTTCTGTAGAAGGTATTCAAAACAATGAACTAGTATATACCATGAACTCGAGGTGATTAAAGGTGGGAAGTAGATACGAAGCGAAAGCCGCAAGAAAGTAAAAGCCGCATTCTCCTGTCCCCCATTTCCCATTAGCAGCCATTAGCATGTACATTGAGCACTATCTGACAGGAAAGGGTTGCTACGTTATACTCGCATGGCGTAACCTCCTTGGTGTTAGAAAAACTTAGCGAGCGTTGGGCCGCAGTGCCATGAACACAGTGAACTATTATGTACCATGAACTCGAGGTTGTTAAAGGTGGGAAGTAGGCCCGAAGTGCAAATGTAAGAAAGTGTGCGTGTGCCACCTCTCGTTTAGTCCATGGAATGTCCAGTGGATGGCGGTGCTTCTATATGGGGAATATATTGTGACGACGCGAGATTGACGAGCACACAAAGCGCCTCAAACAAATACGATTTATCAATCGCAGGAAACAGACTGCAACGACTTCTTCGTCTTTTTCCCTTGGCCAAGGACACTCGCGCTGCTTCGTTGTCCTCACCACTGGCACATACGCGCGGCATTATTCCCCTTTTAAAAAACATCGTCCCAATGTTAAACGTTTGAGAAGCAAGACGAAGCCAAAACTGCACAGTTAGTCACTGAAAGTAAGGCTTCATCCGAAGCACGTGGACAATTTCTGGTGAATGTCTGCGCCGCTTTGAACACTGCACGCCGTCCGGAACAACCTCGTACTTGACGTCACTAATGCGTCGGAGACTCTTGTAGGGTCCGAAGTATCTTCGCAACAGCTTTTCGGAGAGCCCACGCTGACGAACAGGTGTCCAGACCCATACTTTGTCGTCCACGTTGTATATGACGGGTCTGTGCGGGAGGTTGTAATACTTGGCATCGTCGTCTTGCTGTTTGGTGATTCGCAACCTGGCAAGTTGTCTGGCTTCTTCTGTTAGCTGGGTAAACTCTTCGGCGTCTGTCTCATTGCTATCAATTTCATGAGGGAGCATTGCGTCTAACTTTGTTGTAACCTCGCGTCCGTAAAGGAGACTAAAGGGTGTCTTCCGAGTGGTCTCTTGACGAGCCGTGTTGTACGCGAACGTGACGTAGGGCAAAATGATGTCCCAGTTCTTGTGCTCTACATCTACGTACATGCTTATCATGTCAGCCAGGGTCTTGTTGAGGCGTTCGGTGAGTCCGTTAGTCTGGGGATGATACGCCGTTGTCTTCCTGTGAGCTGTACCACTTAGTCGGAAAATGGTGTCCAAAAGCTCGGCCATGAACGCCGTACCTCTGTCGGTGATGACTATTGCGGGAGCACCGTGTCTTAAGACGATGGCTTCGATGAAAAATTGCACCGCTTCAGCTGTCGTTGCCCGTGGCAGAGCGCCTGTCTCCGCGCATCGAGTCAGGTAATCCGTGGCAACGATTATCCACCTATTTGCAGTGGCAGACTGAGGGAAGGGGCCCAGAAGATCCATGCCAGTTTGTGCAAACGGTGTCGCCGGCACTCGGACAGGCTGCAGCTGGCCAGCTGGTTTGATGGATGGTGGCTTGTGGCGCTGGCAATCTAGACATGCCTGCACGTAAGTTTTGACAACTTCGACAGGTCTTGGCCAGTAATAGTTCTGCCTTATCCTCGCCAATGTTCTTGCGTAACCCAAGTGACCAGCGGTAGGTTCGTCGTGACAGGCTTGCAGTACCTCACGGCGAAGCGAAGAAGGAACTGCGAGCAAGTAGCTGCTGCCAGTGGGTGAAAAGTTCCTCTTATAAAGAACGTCATTTCGCCAGCAGTACGACGGCAGCCCTCTCGCAAATAACTTCGGAACGCTATTCGTTCGCCCTTGTAGGTAATCTATAAGTGGTAGCAGCTCAGCATCGCCACGCTGCTGTTGAGAAAAGGCAGCAGTGTCCACACTTCCGAGAAAGGCCGTGTCGTCATCGTCATTGTCCGGGGATGCCGTCTCAACAGGAGACCGAGAAAGACAGTCGGCATCGGTGTGTCGTTTTCCCGACTTGTAGGCAACAGTGAAGTCAAATTCTTGGAGCCGAAGACTCCATCGTGCAAGGCGGCCAGACGGATCTTTCAAGTTGACTAACCAACAGAGAGAGTGGTGATCGCTGATTACGGTGAATGGGCGGCCGTACAAATAAGGACAAAACTTCAGGACTGCCCATACCATTGCAAGACATTCTTTTTCCGTCGTAGTTAGCTTCAGCTTGGGACAGCGTCCTGCTGGCTTAGGCTATCACGTTTTCGTTGTTGTCCTTCGACTGTACGAGCACTGCTCCAAGACCCACATTACTAGCGTCTGTATGAAGTATTGTCGGCGCGTCTTCATCGAAGTGGGCCAGCACGGGGGGTGTTTGCATTCGCTGACGAAGCTCGTGAAATGCCTGCTGTTGGTCTTCGCACCATCTGAAGGGAGTATCTTCCCGAGTAAGCTGTGTAAATGGTCATGCGATGCGCGAAAAATTAGCAATAAACCCCCAGTAATAGGCGCAGAGTGCCAAAAAACGTCGCACTAATTTTTTGTCTGATGGTCTCAGGAAGTTCGCTACGGCGGCAATTTTATCCGGGTTGGGTCGGATCCTTTGGCTGCTCACGACGTGACCGAGGAATCGAAGTTCGTGGAAGCCGAAGTGGCACTTTTCTGGTTTTAGAGTAAGACCGGCCAAGCGTATTGCTTCAAAAACTGCTTCGAGCCTTCTTAAGTGTTCCTCGAAAGTCGCCGAAAAGACAATCACGTCCTCGAGGTACACCAAGCAGGTTTGCCACTTAAGTCCCGACAGAACCATGTCCATGAGACGCTGGAATGTTGCTGGCGCCGAACACAAACCGAAAGGAAGAACCTGAAATTCATAATGTCCATCGGGCGTAACAAAGGCGGTCTTCTCCCGATCTCTCTCATCCACTTCAATTTGCCAGTAGCCGCTTTTTAAGTCCATAGACGAAAAGTAGCGTGCGTTTCGTAGTCTATCCAATGAATCATCAATACGCGGCAAAGGGTAGACGCCCTTCTTTGTGATCTGATTAAGCTTACGGTAGTCGACGCAGAAACGCAAGCTACCGTCCTTCTTTTTGACGAGTACTACAGGTGATGCCCAAGGACTTTTAGATGGCCGAATAACACCATCTTCTAGCATCGTTTTCACCTGTTTTTGAATTGCCTCACGCTCCTTTGGGGCGACTCGATAAGGATTTTGCCGGATGGGTCTGGCGTCGGAATCCGTGATGATGCGGTGTTTCGTCAGTGCCGTTTGACCAACTCTTGATGTGGATGAGAAGCAGCCGTGGAACTTGTTGATCAGCGTGAGAAGGCGGTCTCGCTCAATGGGAGATAACATTGGACCAACGTCGACAGGTGTCGGTGTAGTGATAGTAGACGCTGCTGCTTCCTCCACTAAATGAGGATCTTCTGTTTGCGAAAGTTCGTCAAAATAGGCAATAGCCGTGCCTTTAACTCTGTGTCAGCGTTCTCTGCTGAAATTTGTCAATAGCAGTTCAGCGCATCCGTCAATAACAGTGATGACAGCCCTGGCAACAGAAAGGCCGCTAGTGAATGCGAGCTCCTTGATGTGTTCAGCGATGCCAGTACCGTTTTGTAATTTGTCACAGTGCACGAATACGAGGGAACAACTTCGTGGCGGCAGTATGACGTCGTCATCGGCAATACGCAAGCGAGGTGGCTGGTGTTCCTCATCTGCAGCAGTCTTCGAGCTTACAGTGAACGTTACGCTTCTGTCACGGATGTCAATCACAGCCCCGTATTCGCGCAAGAAATTCATTCCCAATATGAGCTGTTTACAGCACTCGTGGAGAATGACCAGGGTGGCAGCAAAGGTGGAACCAGTGATGAAGAGTCGGGCCGTGCACTTTCCAACCGGTGTCATCAACGGACCTCCTGCAGTTCTTATATTGGGTCCCTGCCATGGAATCTTCCCTTTCTTTAGTCTTTTGGCTAGCTGTAGGCTTATTATAGAAAAGTGGGAGTCAGTGTCCACAAGAGCCGTCACTTGGTGGCCGTCAATGTGAACGACGAGGTCAGCGCTGATAACGTCAGTTACTTCGGCAGTTGTCTTATTCGTCGAATTAGTCGTTGCTGTCATTTTCTTCGGTATTGGTGGCTTCGAGCTGTCATCTGTCTGCAATGGGGGCTGTTCGGAATTTCGATTGTTGGCAACCCCACACTCCGAGGTCGCTGCGTCTAGTTTCCCCGTCGCGGACTAGGGGACCTGCCCCTGGTGACGTTGGCAAAACTGCGACGATTAGGTGAACTGGGCCGCGCAGGAGATGGAGAACGTGATCTGGGTATTACTGGATTCTGCGGCGGTGTGTTCACAGGGGCGTAGTTGTACATGCGTCGATCGTCGTACGCATGGTAATCAGGGTAGCGAGGAAATCTCAAGTACTGAGCGTCGCGATACCGGCAAACTCTGTAGACGTGCCCAGCTTCGCCACAATGAAAGCATACCGGTCGACGGTCAGCGGTACGCCACAAATCGGTTTTCTGACACTGTTAGGTAAGTGGAGACTCACTATAGGGCCACGTTGTGGGGCATGTTGGCTATACGGCATTCGTCTTGTTGGAGGAATAGGTGAGGTTGCCAAAGTGGTCGGTGCTGACAGTGGCTGTTTGCAGGGTTGGTGGTGGTCCAGTCATTGGAGTCTGCTGAGCTCAAGGCGCGACGACGGGGCGTCGAACTGCATCAGCATAAGTAAAATATCGTCGCACACCATTATAGCCGGAATAAGAGAGAGCCTGGAGGACCTCATCCCGGACATCCGCGACAAAAGACAATGCCGGCGTCGGTTCAGTTGCTGGAATTAAACCAAGCTGCCGAAGCTCCTCCCTCAAAATCTCCCGGATGACTTCCCGCACAGGCCTGTCGTTGTCGCAGAGGCTCGCCGCAGTCGTAACAGGGCTACTCGCTCGAACGTTGACCGGGTTCTGCTGGCGGTACCGTTGCTGTAGGGCCCGTTCAATAGCTGTGGCTTCTTTCGTAAACTCAGCTACTGTTGTTGGCGGATTTCTCACAAGCCCAGCAAACAGTTGCTCCTTAACGCCTCGCATTAGATACCGCAGCTTCCTGTCTTCCGGCATCTCGGGATCCACCCTGCCGAAAAGACGGGTCATGTCCTCGGCGAACATAGCGACGCTCTCGTTTGGTTTTTGAATTCGAGCTTCCAAGAGACATTGCGCATTCTCCTTTCTGTCAAGACTACTAAAGGTGTCGATCAGCTGGTTGCGGAAGTCGTCCCACGTAGCCATGCTTTTTTCACTGTTGATGTACCACGTCTGGGCGTTGTCTTTCAGGTAGAAGTACACATTCGCGAGCTTGTTTTCTGGGGTGGCCCACTGGTTGTACTTCGCGCAGCGTTCGAACTGGTCCAGCCAGTCTTGTGCATCTTCATAGGTCTCACAATGAAAGCAGTCAGGAATCATGGGATTCTGAAGTGTAATGTGCGATGTAGCTGCCGTGGCCATGATGGTTGAAGGAGGCAAGCGGTTGCTGGCAGTTTCTGGAAAGGAATTGAGCTCGGGAGCTAGGCCTCACAGACGGCGACTGGAACGGTGGACTGGTGTGACGACGGGTGGTAGTGATTCCGGGCTTAAATGTCGGGTCCGCGAAGGGGTGCCAAGCATGAATACGTACCCAGCGCCTCCACCAGTGTGACGACGCGAGATTGACGAGCACACAAAGCGCCTCAAACAAATACGATTTATCGATCGCAGGAAACAGACTGCAACGACTTCTTCGTCTTTTTCCCTTGGCCAAGGACACTCGCGCTGCTTCGTTGTCCTCACCACTGGCACATAAGCGCGGCAATATGATGAAAAGATGCGAGATGGTAGTACTTGGAGTGTTGAATAGATGGACGAACGGATACACAGACAGATGCACGGATGGACGCATGAACGGACGCAGGGGCGGATGCATGGACGAACGCAGGGACGGACGCACGAACGGACGCACGCACACACGGGTGGATGGACGCATGGACGGTCACACAGACGGACGCATGGACGGACGGAATAAAGAACGAATGGACGGACGAATGCTTCCCCCACTCTCAATCATTCACTCCGTGGATATGCTGCCATTTTTTTTGTCCGGCTCTTGTGTCATGCTTGCTCCATCTTTCGCCAGCGCGGCTGTGTTCACAGGCTGTGACTTGCAGGGAAACGGCTTTACACGTGGAGAGCGTCCCTTAGTGTTGTCGGCATTGTTGTGGCAGCCCACAACACAGCAATACTTCGGACCTCGCTGACGCTTCCGTGCGGCCGCTTCTTCCATCGCGGGAAGGCAACTTAGCACAGAGGGTGTCTCGTTTTAGTGCGCCAAGCTCATGGCACTGCAGCACGCATTATGCGCGTGTCGCACGCGCTCCCGTTTTGGCCTGCGACCTCTCCCGCGTCTCTCCTCAAGTGTTCCACAGCTCGCCGCCAGGGCAAGGCGCGGCGTTGTCGTCGCTCCGCAAACTTGAGCTTCTACTCCCTATATACGGTTTCAAGATTGCAAGCTTTGTACCCCAGAAAACTTCCGGTCACCTCATTTGCCAGCTCCTAACGTCGAAACTGAAAGCCCATTTTCAATGTAAAGTTTGTCTCTCTAGTTTTTGCGATAAAAGGAACGTGCGTGAAGTTCAAAGAAATCTCTTGTCTATTTTATGAGCTCAAAAGAACATTTATTTTGTAGTGAAGAAGATGAGTGCTACTCAGAAGGGCAGGGGCTATCACTCAGTCGGTGAAGAAGACGACGTTTGGTTGGCTGGGTACTCGGGCTGGTTCCGCCATTACCGCTTGACGTGTCGTGACCGCTCTCCTGTTTTATAAAAGAGTGCCGCTCTAAAACGCCTCATTTTCATTGTTGGAGGTGCGGGGCAACGCATAATCCTGGAATTGCGAAACCGTACGTTAACTCCAGTTACTACGATGTCCACGGACGACGATCAGCAGGCGGCTGCCTCGGCTCCAACTACTGCAGCTCCTGTCTGTCTCGGCTGCTTTCGGCAACGCGATCCGCCTACCTTCACTGGAAGCGATGACAAGGACGTGGAAGACTGGCTCGACGAATACGACCGGGTGAGCAAGCACAACAAGTGGGACGATTCGCACAAGCCTACTGTCATCCAATTTTATTTGACCGACGTCGCCGGTCTGTGGTACCGTAATCACGAGAGAGACCTCCCCACCTGGTTGGCCTTCCGAACGGCGTTTGCGGGCTTGTTTGGCCGTCCTGCGCTTCCCAAACTACGGGCCGAACAGCGCTTGCGTACTAGGGCTCAGCATAATGGGGAGAATTACACCAGTTATATCGAAGATGTGGTTGACCTTTGTTGGCGTGTCAACTTGGCCATGACAGAAGCCGAGAAGATCAAACACATCTTGAAAGGCGTGACTGACGACGCATTTCAGATGCTTGTCCCCAAAAGCCCGCCAACGGTAGCAGAAGTGATCCAACTTTGTCAGAGCTATGACAAGCTCTGGAAACAGCGTGACACCACTCGTCGTGCCAGCGCGCCATGTGCAACACTCTCCGCTTTAACGTCGGCTGGCACTGCTATAGACCACACCACTTTGCTTCTCGAGATCAAGCAATTTGTACCAGAGGAGGTCGCACGCCAGTTGTCCCTCATGCCTTTCACCTCCGAAGGTGCCCCATCTACTTTAGCGCCATCAATACAACGAGCAGTCCAGGAGCAAGTGTCTGAGGCGCTACCAACAGCTCGCCTACCACCTGTGGCTGCTCCATTGACCTATGCCGAAGCACTGAACGGAACCCGACGTCTGCCTGTCGCGAACGCCCATGTTTCTTTCTCACGAACGCCTACGTCCACGCGCCCCTTTGTCGTGCCGACTGAGCCTATGTACCAGGCTGCCCGTCCTTTCTCCCGACCACCACTACCACGCTTTCAGAACCCTTGGCGCATTCAAGACAACCGCTCCATATGCTTTGCCTGTGGAATTGCGGGTCATGTGGCGTGATTTTGTCGACGGTGTGAGTTTTTTCTGCATGACTACGTGATTCATGAAATCATGATTTCCCACCACGACCTGAGCCTGCTGTATTTGGCGAGCCTGCCATCATGGACACATTTTCACCTCGCCGCAACTTCAACAAACACCGGTCGCCTTCACCTCAACGCCATTTCCTTTCCCCTATGCAACGTCGACCTCGCCCTGTCTCTGAGGAAAAACAGGAGCCGCAGTTCCAGGGGCAAGAACTGTGGATCTTTCGAACTCCACAAGACCTTGTTTTTCGCTGGCTAACGTCGTTGCTGTCTCCGTTAAAGGTATACCTGTTTTTGCATTGGTCGATAGTGGCGCCGCAGTGTCTGTAATGACTGAAAAACTTTGCCGTCGACTAAAAAAAGTCACAATGCCTCTTCACGACTTCGTTTTGAGCACTGCGAGCGAGCAACGAATTCGCCCTTTTGCTGCATGCACAGCACGTGTCGTTATCGCTGACAATATTTATGTCGTCAAGTTTGTAGTGCTCCCGCAGTGTTCCCATGACGTTATATTAGGCTGGGACTTTCTCTGCACTCATCATGCCGTCATCGACTGTGCTCGCGCCGAAGTGGAGTTCGCGCCGTTATGCGACGCTGCTTCACTCGACTCGTCCCTTTCACCTGCAAAAGTTTTCGTTGCCACCGACACTTCGATACCTCAGTTCTCATCCGCCCTAGTTCCGCTTTCCTGTGACGTCTCTAGTGGCTCAACTGTTCTTTTTACGCATTCTAAAACCGCTGTTCGCCGCAAGTGCTTCCTGATCTCTTTCGCCGTTCTGAATATTCACAATGGATCCAGTGAAACTTATGCTTTAAATCCGTTTCCCTCGCCTTTTAAGTTACTGTGCGGAGAGTTATCGGGCTTTGCCGATGACATTGATCCCTCGAGTGCACGTGTAGTTCCTGACCACTCGACTACGCTACCTATCCACGCTGTTGATTGCTGCCCGTCACCCTCTTCCCCATCATTCACCGACGCGATTTCGCGTTGCATCGACACCAACCTTACGGCCCAGCAGCGCACCGACACGATCGCCCTCCTCGAGCGCTTCCGCGCCAGTATCTATCACCAGCAACTGACTTTGGGCCGTGCTTCTGCGGTATCTCACCAAATCGACACTGGCCTTCACGCTCCTTTACGTCAGCGTCCGTATCGGGTATCGGCATCTCAGCCTCGTATAATCGCGGAACAAGTAGACAACATGTTGAAGCGTGGCGTTATTGAGCCCTCTAACAGCCCGTGCATGGGCCTCCCAGTTATTCTAGTCAAGAAAAAGGATGTCTCAATAAGATTCTGCGTCGACTACCGCCAGTTGAATAAGATCACGCGCAAAGACGTTTACCCGCTACCTCGCATAGACGATGTCCTTGACTGCTTACAAGGCGCGAGGTTTTTCTCGTCACTAGATCTGCGATCAGGTTATTGGCAGGTTCCCATGGGTGAGACTGATCGCCCCAAGACGGCTTTTGTTACCCCCGATGGCTTATACCAATTTAACATCATGCAATTTGGCTAACAAACTGGATTCCCAGAGAAGGGAAGCGGGTTAGGGGGAGACAGAAAGTTAGGTGGGCAGATGAGATTAAGAAGTATGCGGGTATAAATTGGCAGCAGCAAGCACAGGACCAGGTTACCTGGCGGAACATGGGAGAGGCCTTTGTCCTACAGTGGACGTAGTCATGCTGCTGGTGCTGCTGCTGGTGATGATGATGATGATGATGATGATGATGATGATGATGAATTTGGGCTCTGCAATGCGCCTGCCACTTTCGAGCGCATGATCGACAACATCCTTCATAGCCTTGAATGGCAGACATGTCTGTGTTATTTAGACGATGTCTTGATATTTTCAAGCGACTTTTCAACGCATCTTCAGCGCCTCGAGACAGTGCTTACTTGCCTCACCTGAACTGGTCAACAGCTCAACTTGAAGAAGTGCTGCTTCGGCACTCGAAAACTCCCAATTTTGGGCCCTCTTGTATCTTGAGATGGTATTCTTCCGGATCCGACGAAACTCCTTGCCGTTGACGAATTTCCTAAGCCGAGGACCTTAAAAGAACTCCGCAGCTTCCTCGGTTTATCTTCGTATTTTCGTCGTCTTATTCGCAACTACGCCTCCATCATATCGCCCTTGACTGACCTTCTTGCCGGCAACAGCGACCTTTCTAGTTGGTCGTGAGCTTGTGATGATGCATCCGCCACACTCCGCCACCTTCTTACGTCACCTCAAATACTGCGACAGTTTGATTCTCTTGCCCCGACGCAAATACGGATGCTAGCGGAGTTGGTCTCGGTGCTGTGCTCGCCCAGCGTAAGCCTGGTTTTGATGAGTGCGTCGTCTCTTACGCCAGCCGTGCACTCACAAAAGCAGAAGCCAACTATTCAGTCACCGAAAAAGAGTGTCTAGCCATCATATGGGCCATAGGCAAGTTTCGACCCTATCTTTACGGGCGCCCATTCAGCGTGCTTACAGATCATCATCCCTCATGTTCACTCTCCTCGTTAAATGATCATAAACTACAATTTGAACATATTTTGCCAAATAATGGAAGGAAAGTGTAGAAAATGAGCGAGCCATTTTTTAAAGCTCTTCTTGCCGACCGATGATATTCAGGCACATCGAATGGGAAAACCGAATGTCCTCACTGGACGGCTTAACGCTCTCCCATATTAGCGTACCTAGTACTCTTTATAGATATACTCACTTATTCTAAACACAACACATTTTTCGACCGGCTTGGTGCTAAGCAGCGCCCGTTGAGTTTTTATATATCATTTCATTTGTTACAAATCATGTTTCATTTATGTGATTTTTAAAGGGAAAAGAAGAGAAAAGTGAGCCTCGTAACAGTCTGTATCAGAGTGCGACACCTCAACAGTAGCTCACAACAGATGGGGTAAGAAGGGATTAAAAGGATATGATTAAAATATATATATATATATAGAGAGAGAAGAGACCTAGGTGGAGAGACAGCGAGCGACGGAAGTAAAGAGGAGATTGAAAAGATAGACACGGTCGCAGGAGTCCGAGGACGGGGCACCACTCAGCGAGAGCTCTTGTCGGCGTATGGAGATGGCGTAGGACGAGCCAGTTGGCCAGAGCTGCACTGTCGTCGGAGATCGCGGGGGCACGACCGGTCGGCACGAAATCCAGAGAGCGAGTCCCAAATCATGTTTCATTGCATATATTGTATCGTTATACCGTTGTATCATGATTTCGCGTTGAGTTCTTGTGTACATGTATGCCAACATTGTCATGTATATTAGAGCGAATGTCTTCACTGCAACATAGTGATGTTGGCCATGATACATAGATGTGCCGAATTGTGTGTGCCCTGTTACTAGAATGTTATGAAGCCTTTGTGCTCTGCACATACTGCAAATAATTTTTTTCTAGAGAGAGAGAGAGAGAGAGAGAGAGGTAACTTTATTTCCGCATAACGCGGAGCATTCCAAATGGTCGGCCCCTATTCCAGGGCTCCGCTGGCCCTAGCCATCATCTCTACCCATTGGATCAGCCAGCGCTGATCAGCAATGGCCGAGCTGGACAGCAGTGCTTCCCATTGTTCCTCTGTGTTGTTCATGTTGTGATGTTCTTCATTGTGATGTGTACACTCCCACGTGATGTGAAAGAGCGTTGGTGTGGTCGCACATCACGGACGTATATCTCTGTATGCTGTGGCGTAGAATACATGTAGCCTGTGTAGGTTTGTGTATGTGTTTGGATTCTGCGTATCTACCGATTCCATTGCTGTGAGGTTCTTATGCGGTGCTGGATACAGTTCTCTAGTGTTCCTGTACGGGTCTATAGTTGCCATATTCTTTGGAAGGTAGTACTGCGCTTGCCATTGCGTCGAGGCCGCATCCACGCGCGTAGGCAGGGTTGGGGTTATGGGGCTTGAGACCCCCCCCCCCTCTCCTCCTTTTCGACATTCCAGATGCAAAGCAGCTTAGGGCGGAGTTCAATCTGATGTGCAGCGGCTTAACCACTTTTACGGCGTATGCGCCTAGTTTCTCTCCTCTCGCATGAACGCGAGGATACAGGAAGACCCTATCCTTGCGTGAGAGGCGCGGGGACGTGGGGTGGAGAGGGTGGAGTGAGCGCTGCCCTCGCTCCACACACCACATGTCAGCGTCCGCGGGAGACTGCTATGGATGAAACGCGGGCTCGACATGCCCAAATGCAACTACAGTGTCCGCAAGCGTTGATACGACGCGAGTCCAATGCTGTAGTAAGAAACCGAAACTCAAAATCCGAACAAAAGTGTTGACGCAAATAAAGACGAGGAAGCGGGGTCAGACGAACGTGCGCGCGTGAGCTTCGGAACAGCGACGGGCAGACGAAGAGCGCGGCCAGCTAGCAAGAGCGCTAGGCGTTGGGCCTCAGGGAACCGAACGGGCGAGCCGGTGTCACCAACCCAACCGGGATGAGCGTGGCGTGTTCCTGAGGAGAGTGGCGGTTCCAGGCCGGGCCTGACATGCTGTTCCTGTGGTGGTCGAGTGTGCGGGCCAGGGCAAGCGGCTGATCCTGTCCAGACTGGGGGCCTAAGAACCACCACAAACGCCCATGCAGAACGCCTCGCGAGACAACTTCATCACCCGGACTGCGACAGTGCAAACTTCAATAAACTACACCATCTCCTACAAAAGGAGACCATTATACGCGGTGTTAACGTGGTGTGCGGCCCCCGTGCTGCCCCGCGATGCGAGGCAGCCCGGGGGTCGCACACTGCGTTAACATTGGTTTGACTGGGCGCCTACGTTAGCAACAACGTAAGAACATTAACACAACACAAACTATAGCCTAAATACGCAAAATCAACGGAAATGTAAATGCAAACACCAAGTCAAACCAATACAAACGTGGTGTGCAGCCCCTGCGCAGCTTCGCTTCGCCTAATGGTCCTCTTTAGTGGGGGAGTGTTTAATTTTTATCAGACTGGCATGTTCCTTCCACCAAAGCAGCGACCTGGGCATCAAGTCATCTCGAGGTTTTAAATGCAATACATGCATGAGTATTGTATCGTATTATTTAAACTGAGTGACATGAAGTGACGCCCCGCCGTGGTGGTCTAGTGGCTAAGGTGCTCGGCCCCTGACCCGCAGGTCGCGGCATCGAATCCCGGCTCTATCTATCTATCTATCTATCTATCTATCTATCTATCTATCTATCTATCTATCTATCTATCTATCTATCTATCTATCTATCTATCTATCTATCTATCTATCTATCTATCTATCTATCTATCTATCTATCTATCTATCTATCTATCTATCTATCTATCTATCTATCTATCTATCTATCTATCTATCTATCTATCTATCTATCTATCTATCTATCTATCTAGCTATCTATCGACCTACGACTTTTAGCTCTCCTGGCCGTTTCGATAATGGTATCAATATCAAACTTAGTATGGAATGACATGACTGCATGAAAAACAGATTTGACTAGTCATAACATGAAAATCGTGACATGAATGTCATGATTTACATTTCATGGTCTTGCTGCTCTTGCGGTGGTTTCGTTCAGGTGGCATGTTGGAAAATTCTTATGGTTTGACATGACTTCATGGCGAACACATGTGAGAGACCATAACGTGGAAATCATGACATGCACGTCGTGTGTGTCATGAGTTATCGCTTTATGTCACGCTCATGGTGCGCTCGCGGTCATTTCGCTACTTCATATATACCAAATTGGGTATTACGGGATGTTAATGCATGGCGAAGGTATATAATTGGTGCAAACATGATAGTCATGGGAGGCGTGTCATGTTAAGACATGACTACATGCCACACTAATGATGCACTCGTGGCTGTTTTGCTAGCTTCACATATAACAAGTTTGGTATTACGGGACGTGAATGGATGAAAAGGTATCTGACAGGTGCAGGCATTATAATCATAATATGCATGTCATGCAACAACATGGCTACATTCCACGCTCATGATGCGTTTGTGACTGTTTCGCCAGCTTCGCATATTCCAATTTCGGTATTACGTGACGCGAACGGATGAAAAAGGTAAACGACACGTCCAAACATGATAATAATGACAAGCGTGCCATGTATCAACGTGATTACAAGCTTCGCTCATAGTGCACTCGTGGTCGTTTCGCCAGCTTCACATATACCATATTTGGTATCACATGCCGTGAATAGACGACGAAGTCAAATTACACGTCCAAACTTGATAATCAAGACGAGGAAGTCATGTACGGCATATTTTACGTCCGCCTCGTAACGTTGTACTGATTTTAGAGTGACCTTTCAACGTTCCTCAATCATGCTTCGCATATATCAGATTCCCACTGTACGTGTGATTTGCCAATTTTTTCCCGAAGTTATAGTTCTCATAGATAGAGAGATATTGAGGGGAACGCGCAAAAACGGGACGGAGAAAAATTGAACACAAGACACAAGCGCTTGTGTCGTATGTTCAAAATTTCTCCGTCCCGTTTTTGCGTTCGTGGCCTCAGTATCATGTACCAACTAGCTTTTCGAAAAACCCTTCTGCAATTAGACAGATATGTTTCCTATGAGAGAAAAGCCGTGAGGTCCACCTGAATCGATTTTCTAGCCTGCTACTCAGCGGTAGGTAAGGTAACCTCTTGAGGTTGTGCTCGAAAATTTCGAGCCGTGAAGAGGAGTGTCCTAGTCTTTGTGGAAAGATGCATGCCCTTGGGACGTTAAACCCCACAAATAATCGAGATGCATGCCCAGCCTGTGGTGCAATACAATGTGGGACTGGTGTACGAGATTTTCTTTTCCTGTAGCAAATTTCGTGTGGGCCAGACAAGCCGCTGCGTAAACGACCACACAGTGGTCGTTTTTGATATCTACATAAACTGTCGATCTAAAATAATCAAATAGCTTTTTTACCCGCTCACTGCGCAGCTTGTGGATGTGAATCGTGGTTTCAACAGACTTCTTGGGCGTAGCAAAGACACGTGTGGTCGTGAGGTTTTCGAAGCGTTTTTCATAAACGTGAAAAGTAATAGCTGAGTAAGTGACGCCTCGGTATCGCTCTACGGTGCCAAAGGGTCCTTTTTGATAACCAAGGTGCATTAGCACGTGATGTTCGGCTGCTGACCCGCAGGGCGCGGGTTCGAATCTCGGCTGCGGCGGCTGCATTTCCGATGGAGGCGGAAATGTTGTAGGCCCGTGTGCTCAGATTTGGGTGCACGTTAAAGAACCGCAGGTGGTCTAAATTTCCGGAGCCCTCCACTACGGCGTCTCTCATAATCATATAGTGGTTTTGGGACGTTAAACCCCATATATCAATCATCAGCACGTGATGTTCGTGGGCGCGTTTGCGCAGCTATGTTCGCGGTTTGCCTCTTTAACTAACGCTCTACATTCAATAAAAAAACAGTCGAAGTTCACGCTCGATCTGTTTATATTGTACGTTCTATGCGGTGTTCTTTTCTAGTGCACTTTTTCCTGCACGGAATGAAACAGCTAGCCCCTCAGGACTTCCAGATCCATGGAATCATGACGAGAGGAGGGAGCACTGGGTGTCGTATGGGTGAGTAAGCGTACGTTACCCCAGTGTTGCCTCTTATTATTTAAACTGAGTGACGTGAAGTGACACCCCGCCGCGTTGGTCTAGTGGCTAAGGTACTCGGCTGCTGACCCGCAGGTCACAGCATGGAATCTCGGCTGCGGCAGCTGCATTTCCGATGGAGGCGGAAATGCTGTAGGCCATGTGCTCAGATTTGGGTGCACGTTAAAGAACCCCCAGGTGGTCAAAACTTCCGGAGCCCTCCACTAAGACGTCTCTCAAAATCCTATCGTGGTTTCGGGACATTAAACCCCACATATCAATCAGTCATGAATTGTTCAAAGTGTCGATGACAAAGCTAGGACTGGGGGTTCATAATAAGCGCGTTGAAGTCGCTGACTAACACCACAAACCAATGCAGATGTCTTTTAATGCTCCTTCGCAATTACTCTTGATATTAGTTTATTGGTATAACATTTTTGTGTGTCATATATGTTTCGGCTATTGCTTTGACAACGGACACCGTGGGCAGAGAAGCCACGCCCTTAGGATGCTTCACCCGTAAAATTGCTCAGTCTCCTTCTTTCCCCACATAAAGTAAGTGACTAAAGGCAAGCCGTTGTCAAGAACATCACCGCTTAATTTTTATTAAGGTGAAAGTCTGCACTGTATGACAGTCCACAGGCTTGCGCACGCGGGAAGGGGGGGGGGGAGGTGAGGCGAACAATGTTGCCGTAATTTCTGTGTGATCAATACCTCATTGTAGGTTCCTTGTGATACAGAACTAAAGGGACAAATGACAAAAGCAAAGGCAGGAAATGGTTAATGAAAAAAAGTACTCGTCGCACCAATTGTAGCCCGCCCTCGAGTGTCACTAGAGTAGGATGCAGCATTCGTGGTGCTGAATTAAGGAGCGCGCAGATCAGGATGTTACACTTCCCGCGAGTGCAAAGCGTGAGCTCAGGTTGATTTAACGCGCATGCCACTCACGCTGTAACAGCGTATAGTATTAAAAAAACGTAGAGCATAAATTGATAACCACTAGTCTGTGGTCAAGGCTACTTGCTTGAATTGCTCACACATGCGCAACACTTTTGCTGTATCAGTCGATGACTGCAAAGGGAATGGATATGAAGGTCTCATTTTTTATTGTACGCAGCCAAATTAAACTCGCAGGCAGTGAAGCAAAGGGAGGCAAAAAGGTCAATAATTGCATTTTTTATATGTATAGTGTAGAGAGGAAGAAGAATATGTGCCGCAGTGGGTCACGCCTTTAGCAAGAGGAGCCAAGCGCGAGTGTTTGCCCCGATCGCTGTGATTCCTGAGTCCGTTGCTGCCGCCCGCTTTCCGCATCAATAGACCTACTGTGCAAGTGCTACTTGTGCCAATAAACCCCGTTCCAGAGTGGTGGAAGTGCTGGGTACTTCAACCTGGAACTCCGCAACAGGAAACTACCTGCCATCCCAGAAATGGCTGAAGAAACCACCCAGCAAGGTACGACCCAGCCTCCGATGGTCATCGTGCCCACTTCGCTACGCGTGCGCGATCCACCTTTTTTCGACGGTACCGATGAGCAAGACGTAGAAGATTGGCTGTCGACATTTGAAAAGGTAGGCGCAAGCAACAAGTGGGACGACCCTTCGAAGCTTCAGTTTGTACACTTCTACCTGTAAGAGGTGGCGAGTCTCTGGTTTAACAACCACCACTCGGAATGCGCCACTTGGGGTGCCTTTAAGCTACGCATTATCGATGTGTTCGGTCGCCCCGAGGTACGCAAGCGCCGTGCCGAACAGCGCCTACGGGGACGCGCACAGCTTCAGGGGGAAGACTTCACAAGCTACATCGAGGATGTGCTCGACTAGTGCAAGCGCCTTGACCCTTCAATGATCGAGGCAGACAAGATCAAACACATCTTGAAGGGGATAGACGACGACGCCTTCCAGATGTTGCTGGCCAAGGGCCCCCGTACCGTGTCTGAACTCGCCACTCTTTGCCAGAGCTTCGAGGAATTACGCAAGCAACGGGTCATGACACGGCGGCCAGCGACTACCGACGAAACTCTCGCGGCATTGACCCTAGGTGGAGACCACAACACAATTATGTCGGAAATCAAACGATATGTGCGCGAGGAGGTGGCCCGACAACTTTCGTGTCTGTAGTATCAACCGGCAACGGAACCCTCTTCTGAGCGTCTCGCGCCCGCCATCAGGCAGGTAATACAGGCGCAGGTCTCTGAGGCACTGCCGCCCGTCTCTCAGACAACATTTGTCACCGCGCCATTGACTTACGCTGCTGTTGCTGCTACTCCACCACGACCTCCACTTCGGCCGACTCCCCAGCCTCTACGAGTACTAACGACGCCAGTTCCAGCAACACAACAGCGCTATCACGGAAACCCTTGGCGCACAGTTGACAATCGTCCAATCTCTTATGTATGTGGATATGCAGGTCACGTGGCGCGCTTCTGTCGCCGGCGCTTTGCAACGGGCACGGCTGCAGCTCCGAGGTACTCTGACGACTCTTTCCCGGCCCCGTACAACGCGCAACGAGAAATGCCCCGTCAATACGACCGACAATCACTGCAACGCGACCCGTCCCCATCCGAAATAGACCACCAACCTGCTGCCGACTACCGACCATTCGGTCCCCG
Source organism: Rhipicephalus annulatus (assembly GCA_013436015.1). Classification (NCBI taxonomy): domain Eukaryota; kingdom Metazoa; phylum Arthropoda; class Arachnida; order Ixodida; family Ixodidae; genus Rhipicephalus; species Rhipicephalus annulatus. Next base: position 101,760 of record WOVY01011555.1, on the reverse strand, counting down.
TCGCTCATCCTCACCACGCCGCTACCGTTCTCCGTCCCCGCTGCGTCGCCGACCGAACCCTGCAGAGACGAAAAACTGACTGCCGCAGCTCCGGAGGCACGAGCTGCGAAATCGTCGCATTGTAGAAGTCCTCGCCCGTCCCCCACAAACGTTCTGGAACTGTTTGTTGAAGGTCTACGAACTCTTGCGCTTGTTGACACGGGTGCCGCCGTATCTGTGATGAGTCAAAAACTCTGCCGTTCGATACGAAAAGTAACGACGCCGCCTTCCGACGTATTGCTGAATACCGCGAGCACGCAACCTATTCGACCAGTCGGAGCATGTACAGCGAGAGTAATCATTCAGGACGTCCTATACCACATCGAGTTTCTCGTGTTGACCACTTGTGCCCACGACGTGATACATAATGGAATTTTTTTTCACGGCACCACGCCGTAATTGACTGCGCTCGCGCGCAGGTGGAATTATCTGTGCTTTCAGATGCGCCATCTACCGACAATGAGCGCACTCACCTGGGCAAGCTTCTTGTTGCTTCCGACGTTGATGTTCCTCCTCTGAGTGCCATCGTTGTCCCCGTCAATCACACTGAATTGTCCGGCTCTACCGTTGTGTTCTCCCCATCGGACGTTTTCAGTCGCCGCCACGGTACGTCTCTGCCATACGCCGTTCTGCCACCTCACCAAGATACTTCCGGAATTGTCGTTTGCAATCCTAGCTCATGCCCTCTCACCTTAAGAGCTCACGAAACACTGGGCTATGTTCATCCTGTTGATGACAACGTTATTGTGCCTATTGAGTTCCACGACCCTGGCCAGCAACTTCAACTTAACGCACGCCGTTACTCCTCTTTTTACGCAGGATGACTACTTCTCGGATATCTTCAACCGTTCCATCGACAGCAAGCTTCCCTCGGATCAACGGGACCAGCTAATAGCCCTTCTGCATGAATTCCCAGATTCATTTGACCTTCCTCAAAAGGCACTGAGTCAAACTAACACCGTCGCTCACACAATCTACACCGGAACGCACCCTCCTTTGCGGCAACGCCCATACCGCGTATCACCCAAGGAACGAAGTGTAATTGCAGAGCAGGTGGATGATATGCTTCAGCGCGGTGTCATCAAACCATCTTCTAGCCCCTGGTCTTCATCTGTTGTGCTAGTGAAGAAAAAAGACGGTTCGATTAGATTTTGTGTCGACTACCGGCGACTGAACAAAATTACGCGGAAAGATGTATACCCTCTTCCCCGCATCGACGACGCTATCGATTGCCAACAAGGTGCCAAATTCTTTTCTTCGCTGGACTTACGTTCAGGTTACTGGCAGGTTCCGATGGCAGAGTGTGACCGTCCCAAAACAGCGTTCATTACGCCAGATGGCCTGTACGAATTCATGGTTATGCCATTCTGTCTGTGCAATGCACCTGCAACGTTTGAGCGAAGGATGGACAGCATTTTACGCGGCCTTAAATGGCAGATATGCTTATGTTACCTCGATGATGTTATCGTATTTTCGCCTGATTTCCATACCCACGTCGACCGTCTGCGCACCATTCTTCAGTGTCTTACCAAGGCAAACCTCCAGCTTAACCTAAAGAAGTGCCGCTTTAGGGCTCACCAACTTACTATACTTGGTCACGTTGTGTCAAAGGATGGAATTTGCCCCGACCCAGAGAAACTTCGAGCCGTAGCCGACTTTCCGAAGCCGACTTCACTCAAAGAACTTAGGAGCTTCATCGGCTTGTGCTCGTATTTTCGTCGTTTCGTCCACAACTTTGCAACAATAATAGCCCCACTTACACAACTACTGAACGGTCCAGCTAATCTTTCTAACTGGACCCCGGCATGCGACAAAGCTTTCCTTACACTGCGCCGCCTACTTACGTCCCCACCGATTCTACGCCATTATGACCCAAGTGCCCCCACTGAAGTGCACACAGATGCCAGTGGCGTTGGTCTGGGAGCAGTACTCGCGATACGAAAGCTCGGTATTCCAGAGTACGTCGTCGCATACGCAAGCCGCGCACTCACAAAAGCGGATATGAACTACTCCGTAACTGAAAAAAATGCCTCGCAATCGTTTGGGCGTTAAGCAAGTTTCGTCCTTACTTGTACGGACAGAGTTTCGACGTTGTGACCGATCACCACGCACTTTATTGGTTGGCGTCGCTAAGAGATCCTTCAAGTCACCTTTGACGTTGGGCTCTTCGCCTACAAGAATTCGACATTCGTGTCGTCTACCGCTCAGGACGAAAACACTCTGATGCGGACGCCCTCTCACGATCACCAGTGAGATCCACCGTAGACCTGCATTCGGACACCAACTTCTCCATCGCTCGCATTTCCGTCACAAGCATGTCGTCTGAACAGCGGAAAGACCCATGGATAACATCTCTCCTTAACATTCTTTCCTACTCTTCAACGTCTGCATACCCACGCGCTCTTCGCCGCCAAGCCACACATTTCGCAATACGGGACGCGCAACTATACGGCAGAAACTACCACGCAGATGGTCGTAAATGTCTCTTGGTTATACCACACCACATGCGATCTGATGTCTGTGCGTATTTCCATGCCGACCCACAACATGCTCACGCTGGTGTGTTAAAAACATATCAGCGGATCCGCCAGCGTTACTACTGGCGTGTTATGTACACTTTTGTACGAAAATACATTCGGTCTTGTTCATTATGCCAACGACGAAAGACAGCTGCCCAATCACCCGGATTATTACAGCCTCTACCGTGTCCGGCACGCCCTTTCGACCGCATTGGTATCGATCTATATGGTCCCCTTCCTTACACTGCCACTGGAAATCGATGGATCATTGTCGCCGTCGACCATCTGACGAGGTATGCTGAAACAGCTCCACTACCTACGGCAAATACACGTGACGTAGCCACTTTCGTTTTGCGACGCTTCGTACTGCGTCACGGGGCACCACGTGAACTACTAAGTGATTGAGGGCGTGTCTTTTTATCCGAAGTTGTACAACTCCTTCAGGCATGCCGCACGGTGCACCGCACCTCTACAGTCTACCACCCGCAGACCAACGGTCTAACTGAGCGCTTCAACCGAACACTAGGAGACATGCTCGCCATGTCTGTCAATTCCGACCAATCAAACTGGGATGTCATTCTCCCATTTGTGACCTATGCGTACAACACCACGACGCAGTCAACCACAGGCTTCTCGCCTTTCTTTCTTCTATATGGACGTGAGCCATGCTCCACCCTTGACACCATTTTGCCGTATCGTCCCGAAGTCTCAGAGTTCAGCCCTCTTTCTGAAATTTTGCACCACGCTGAAGAGTGTCGTCAGTTGGCCCGATCATTCACCTCGGACAAGCAAGCATTCGAAAAAGACCGCCACGACCGCGACCAGCAAGTCGAGACTTTTGCCGTGGGCTCGCTTGTCTGGCTCCGATTGCCGTTCCACTCCCCAGGTCTGTCCGCTAAGTTTGCCCCCAAGTTTCACGGTCCTTATCGCGTCGTCGAACGTCGATCTCCTGTCACATACGTGATCGAGCCGATCACGCCATCTAAAGACAGGCGATGCCTTGGTCGTGAGACTGTCCACGTGAGTCGTCTCAAGCCATATCACGACCCACTCCTAATCTCGTCACCTTGACTTGCCAGGATGGCTCGTCTTCGTCGCCGGGGTATTGTAGAGAGGAAGAAGAGTATGTGCCGCAGTGGGTCACGCCTTTAGCAAGAGGAGCCAAGCACGAGCGTTTGCCCCGATCGCTGTGATTCCTGAGTACGTTGCTGCCGCCCGCTTTCCGCATCAATAGACCTACTGTGCAAGTGCTACTTGTGCCAATAAACCCCGTTTCAATAGTAACTATGACATAAATGTAAGGAATTTCAAGTAGGTGAAGAAACTGACCCACAACGTTCTGATAACACATACAGCGCTCTACTTATTCAGCTATAGTAGATGGGAAAACGAACACAACTTTTTCCCCCGCAGGGGCGCCTGCACAAGTAGGCGTTTGGTGTGTAACGACACCACGGACCCGAGCTAACGGGGGAGTTTCTACTCCCTCCCACGCCTAGCCGTGCGTGGCTTTGCCGTGTCCGGGGAAAAGGGGATCCTGGGGGTTGAGCCGACGCTGGGTGATTGGACTTTTAAGGCCCCCCGGCAGAGGCAACACACCCCTTTGGCCCCGGCTTCACGTAGACGGCACCCCTGGGCTGACCCACCCAGGGAAAATCGGCAGTCGCCTTTTCCTATCTCTCTCTCCCTACATCTTCGTCTTTCTTACTTTTTTAGCTTTCCTGTATACTTCTCTCTTCTGCTTACTTCCAATTTTATCGGCGGCAAGGGTTAACCCTGTGCAAATAGCCTACCTTGGTCTAGGCGCATTGGGTTATGGCAGTGTTGTACGGCTGACGTCTGCAAGCTTTCAGCACCTGCAAACTTGCAGCGTCCCCTTGTTGGGCTCCGTGGTGGGTGGCCGCCAACGCTGCTGAACAAAAATAAGACCGGCATGCATGGAGCATTCCCTCAACTGTCTGATCGTACCGGCCTAAAGCGGGTACGCACCGACGACATAAATTTCTTCAACCAGCCAATAGAAACTTTTCCCCACTTCCACGTAATTCACTGTGAAAAAAACGGGAAGCAAGCCAGGACTGTATCTCCTTTCGTAGTTGCCAGGTGTCTTACTGAAACTCTCGGGGCTGGATACAAAGTAACCAAAATGGCTAGCGGAGACCTTCTTCTTGAAATTCGGGACAAAGCACAATTTGTAAAGCTAGACAGCCTCTCAACGTTTGGTGACGTACCGATCACCGTAACACCGCACAGATCTATGAACATTACTCGCGAAGTGGTATCTGATGCAGACTTACTTGACCTGACCGAAACTGAACTTTTGGAAGGGTGGAAGAGCCGAAATGTCAATAATGTACAGAGAATTATCATCAGAAGAGATATTAAGGAAATACCATCGAAACACTTGATACTCACGTTTGCATCCAGTAAACTACCAGATTCCATTCAAACAGGGTACACAAAGACATCTATCAGGCCGTATATACCAAACCTTCGTCGTTGCTTCCAATGCCAGAGGTATGGCCATGGCTCTAAAACCTGTCGTGGTCGCCAAACTTGTGCACAGTGTGGAGTCCTAGGCCACGTGTCTGAGAACTGCAAACAACCGCCACACTGTGTTAACTGCGAAGGAAACCATGCCGCATATTCACGCTCCTACACATACTGGAAAAAAGAAAAAGAAATAATTACATTAAAGGTGAAGGAAAACATATCATTTAAGGAAGCACGGCGAAGAGTCGCTCCATTCTATGGACCTACATACGCTGATGCGGCGCGTCAGGGGGCACCGCCGCACCAGCCCTCGCCAGTCCTTCGGCCGGCGCATACCGAGCCGGTGGTTGTGGCACCTGCCCCCAAGGCGGCTGTAGCCCAGGCTACACCGCCTACTCCCAAACAGAGACCGGAGACTCCAGAGTTTTCGGGTCTCAAGGCCTCCCCTCACCAGGCGAGGCCCGAAATCCGAACTAACAGCCCGCAGTACGTGTGGGCATCCAGTGCCTCCGAGGAGGCAATATATACGTCGGCACCCTTGGTGCCGAAAGAGCGGCGTGGCTCCTTGGAGCGCGCCAAGAAAACAAAAATGCAAATAACTGGGCCTGGTAACGGCCCTGTTAAGTGAACTCAAACTCCCCGGCTAAACAGCCACTTGCTTTTCGTACACACAGCATTATTTTACATTCACCACGAACACTCAAATTATACAATGGAACGTCAGGGGCCTTCTCAGAAACCTTGACGACATCCAAGAACTCTTACACGAACACTCACCAAAAGTGCTGTGTGTACAAGAAACACACCTTAATTCAAAACACACAAATTTTCTTCGTAAATACGTTATTTTTTGAAAGGACCGTGATGATGCCATGACATCATCCGAAGGTGTTGCCATCATAGTGAAACAAGGAACTGCATGCACACACAACTACAAACATCCCTTGAGGCAGTGGCTGTTCGAACGGTTCTTTTTGATAATCTGATCACAATCTGCACTATTTACATTCCTCCTAGCTATCAGCTGCAAAAACGTGATTTACACTCTTTAATTGATCAACTTCCGGAACCTTATGTTCTCCTTGGAGACTTTAATGCACATAGCAGGCTATGGGGTGATTCTCGGTATGACGCGCGAGGTCGACTGATTGAACAGTTCCTTCTCTCGTCGAGCGCGTGTCTCCTAAATCGAAAAAAACCAACCTATTATAATCTCGCTAATAACACCTACTCTTCCATAGACCTAAGCATAGTATCTGCATCTCTTGTGCCTCTACTCCAATGGAAAGCCGTCAGTAATCTGTACGGAAGTGACCACTTCCCCGTAGTTTTAAGCACAACTACAGTAACTGAGTGTCCACCACGTGTTCCCAAGTGGCTCATAAACAGAGCCGACTGGGAACAGTTTTATGCCATCGCTCGTCTAGGTTGGAATGAGATATGTGCTTTGAACATTGATGTTGCTGTCAACTACTTCACAGCGTTTTTGATTGATGCTGCAACAAAATGCATCCCACAAACAAATGGACACCCTGGAAAACAACGTGTGCCATGGTGGAATTCTGAAGGCCAAAACGCGCGCAAACAGAAAAACAGAGCTTGGAGGCTGCTTCGGAACTCACCGACAGCCGAAAATCTTGACACCTTCAAAAAAATAAAGTCTCAAGGCAGGAGAACGCGTCGGCAGGCCAGAAAGGAGAGCTGGCAGAAGTTTTTGTCAGGGATCAATTCATACACACAGGAGGCTAAAGTCTGGAACATAATCGGTAGGATAGCAGGAAAACAAGTACACACACTTCCACTCGTAAACACTAAGGGTGATACCTTGGAAGATCAGGCAAACTTCCTCGGTGCACACTTTGAACAGATATCCAGCTCGTCCCACTACACCGACACTTTCCAAAAATACGGAACAAGAATAGAAAAGCAGAAACTCGAACACAAATCCACTAGATACGAGGCGTATAACCAAGCTTTCAGTCTAGCTGAGCTCCGAACATCTCTGAACTCCTGCAGTACTTCTGCCCCAGGTTCTGACCGTGTGGTGTATGAAATGGTAAAGAACCTACCAGCCGAAACACGAGAAACCTTACTTTGTTTATACAATGCTATCTGGTTTTCTGGCGCTATCCGTACCTCCTGGAAAGAGGCTATTATTATTCCCATTTTGAAAGAGGGCAAGGACCCTTCTTTAGCTTCAAGCTATAGACCTATTGCACTTACAAGCTGCTTGTGCAAAGTCTTCGAAAAAATTATCAACTGCCGACTTGTACATATCCTTGAAACAAACAATTTGCTCGACCCATTTCAGTGCGGGTTTCGAGAAAGTAGATCCACCACAGACCACCTTGTTCGTATCGAGGCACAGATCAGAGACGCCTTTGTCCATAAACAATATTTTCTCTCTGTGTTCCTCGATATCGAAAAGGCTTATGATACAACATGGTGTTTTGGAATTCTAAGAGACCTGTCCCACCTTGGCGTGCGCGGAAGAATGTTTCACATAATCGAAAGTTACCTGTCAAATCGGACATTCCGTGTCCGAGTGGGCACGGTTCTTTCCCAAACATTTGTCCAGGAAACAGGCGTGCCATAAGGTGGTGTACTTAGCTGCACACTTTTTCTCATCAAAATGAATTCCTTGCACTTGTCCATCCCCCGCAATATGTTCTCTTGTACATATGTCGACCTCGTCCAGCTTGGCTTCAAGTCATGCAACTTGGCAATGTGTGAGCGGCAGGTTCAGCTGGGTTTAAACAAGGTCCCCAAATGGGCAGATGAAAACGGATTTCGACTTAACCCACAAAAAAGCACGTGTGTCTTGTTCTCTCGAAAGAGAGGCATGCACTCGGAACCTGACATTCGACTGAACGGGCAACGTCTGTCCGTCAAAGCAGAACAAATTCTTAGGCCTAATCTTGGACAACAAGTTGACCTTGGTACCACACAGAAAGTATATAAAAACAAAATGTTTAAAAGCCATGAATGTTATGAAAGTGTTGTCACGTACTACTTGGGGTAGTGACAGGCAATGCCTCATGAATCTGTATCGAAGCCTCGTTCGCACCCGCTTAGATTTTGGGGCCGTTGTTTATCAGTCTGCGACTCAAAGTGCTTTGAAGATGCTGGACCCCGTGCAGCATTTGGGCATCCGCCTTTCTACAGGTGCTTTTCGCACCAGCCCCGTAGAAAGCCTTAATGTCGAGTCAAATGAGTGGTCGCTTCATGTGCAGAGAACTTACATGTCCTTTGTTTGTTTCCTTGAGGTAAAAGCAGACAAGAAACACCCTTCATACTCTACTATTAATGATTTGTCGAGCTCAATTCTTTTTCAAAACATGCCTTCGATGAGGCAGCCCTTCTCAGTTCGCCTGAAGAGTCTAGCTGAGGAAACTGGAGTCTCATTTGAACACAGTTTAATGGCTCCTGTAGCATACCCGCCACCGTGGCAATGGCAGACTATAGACTGCGATGTGTCTTTTCTAGAAGTTAAAAAACATGCGCCTATTGCCCATATTCGAACACACTTCCTGCAACTTCAACACAAATACACACGTCCTGAGTTCTTTACAGATGCCCCCAAGTCCAACTCCTCTGTGCCCTACGCTGCTGTCGGCCCATCCTTTTCGGATGCTGGCCCTCTACATCCACGCACAAGTATCTTCACAGCAGAAGCTTACGCGGTACTTGTGGCAGCTAAACACATCAAACAATTACAAATACGACAAGCAGTAATTTACACAGACTCCCTCAGTGTGGTAACGGCTCTGCACAGTCTGAAAAAACAAAAAAACCCGGTCCTTGTCTCACTTTACTCCATTTTGTGCACACTCCACACACTCAAACAACATGTTGTAGTGTGCTGGGTGCCAGGGCACCGTGAGATCGAAGGCAATGTGAGGGCGGATCAGCTCGCTGCATCCGTCCACAAAAGCACTGCCCCTACCCCATATTAATCCCGGCCCTTGATCTTAAGTCCTCTCTCAAACAAAACCTCAGGGACTACTGGCAGAGCAAGTGGGATACACACACACAAAACAAACTACACATTATTAAGCCACACTTTGGTCATTGGCTGCCAGTATCAAAATCGCGTCATACAGAGGTAATACTAACGAGACTCAGGATAGGACACACATACACGACACACTCATATCTTTTGTCCGGTGGCGACCCACCATTGTGTGACAGATGTGGTGAAGTACTAACAGTTCTTCACATTTTAATTCAGTGGAAACCATTGGACACTATAAGAAAACAACACTTTTCATTACCCTACCGACAACATATACCTTTACACCCTGCAATGTTCGTCGGTAGGGAACCGCTTTTTAGTTATAAATCATTGCTAGCGTTTTTAAAAGAAATTCATAGTTTTCATATCATATACCCGGGCATTCCGTAGCACGACCTCTCCTGAGAGGTTTTCGCTGCGGTGGCTATACAAGAAAGCACTTGCCTCACGGCCCTTGGACGCAAGGGTATGAATGAGTGAGGCACTTGTGCTAATGCCATACATATCCACCATCGTCTTTTATTATCACCAACTTTGTTCATCTATTCGCACCACACACACCTTTCACGGCATGGTCATGATTTTATTACGTGTATGTTTTTACCCGTCTTACCGCGAGGAATTTTATGGCCCTTATACAGCCGCAAATCACAATCATTGTCCACATCTCTTGTCCCATGAACTGGCGCTCTTTGGCCATCAAAAGGCCCTTGCGCCAAAAAAACACCATATATCATCATCATCGAACACAACTTTTTCATCCATTCTTATCCAATCAAAGGCATTCTAGGGTATTTCGCTGTACTGATGCTGAATTCAATTGATTTCCAGAAACATCAATTGCCTGAAATCGTTTTCTTAAACTGTAATGCTGAATTCGGCCTTGGTAATACAGCTTTGCCAATAACGCAAAAGGCTAAAGAAGTTCATTAATATTTTTTACATATAGGTTTGACCTGTATTTATTTATTTATTCAATCATACTAATAATTCCAAGAAAATTAATATAGCAGGGACATTATATCATCAAGTATGTATACTTTGCTTTATCAACTAATATATCAGCCAACCTCACCACTTTAACTCCATGAGATAAAAATAAGGACAGTGTGCCTTAATGGCGTTACAATATGGTTTTATGTGACTTGTGCTGATAGTTCTATATTGTTTTGTCTACTGAGGTGTTGTAAAATGTCCATTCACTTTAAAAATGCGACAAATCACTCGTACAATGTTTACATGTCTAGCTAAAATGGTCTACTTGTTAAGTGCACTAATAATTTATCGAAAGATCATGCTGAGAAAATTTAAAAAGTAGGCAATGATTTATGAAGAGTGAGGTGTGTACATTTTAGTGAATTATGTTTCCACTAGGTCTTCGACAAGGACATGTATGTCGACATGGACGACGACTTGTCATCTCAAACAAAGCAAGGCTTCTCATCAAGGAGACCGTACAGGTAAGGTAGGGTTGCTTATCAATTGCATGTTTTTCGTAGCATTACTCAGTGCTTAATTGATATATTACCTGACTGAAATCTTACCGTAGTGTGACAGCAAGCTGACTATGAAATTTATAATGCCACTGACATTAGCAGCCACAACCATCTGGAGATCAGCTGGACTGCAGAACTAGGGAATAAAAACAGATGCCATTGTCATTTGCTACTCAAGGTGCTGCTGTGTGAGCTCTGCAAACTTGTCTGTGATGCCATCATTACTTGGGGAATGGGCGAGACATCACAGCAAAGCACAAGCAGCCACTAAATATGTAATGTTAATAAGTTAATGAAGACATTACCAGGTACTGTTAGCTCAGCTGGATGATCATTCATGCTTACTTTGAAACCGTATTAAGATATGCTCGAAGCTACGCTCGCTGCTAATGCTCAGTCCGAGGTACACACGCATGCATTAGAATGAAAGAACACAATTATCTTGAGCTTGAAACTTTGATGTTGTCATTTGTTATAGTCATCACTTGATGCCGGCAAAAAGTACCTATGTGTGCATTTCGGATAAAAGAATAGATTGGTGTGAACTCCGTGAGCAGTTTTTAAATGGTGAGTCTAGAAAGGTTAAGGTCGTTAAGTGGACCTCCTGAACGATTGCTGAGCTTTGTCTTAAGACAAAGCAGCTCCAAGTCACATGGAGCCAAAAGAATGAAGCTTAGACAAATCTGTGTAGAACCCATCATTTTTATGGTGGCAAAGATGCCATGCATTGCAGCTCCCATAAACACTAGTGCCAGATTTCACTTTAATGTGTTATGAGAAAACTATTGATATACACAGTGCACATTGCATAGCCAAGATTTATGTATGTACTCCGCCCCAGGAACTATTCTGCAGTGATTTGTGTTTAACAGTTTGCTATGCCAACATGCAATTGGGTGATGCCATCAATGCTGGAGGGTCGCATTGTCATAGCAGTGCCATCACGTAATTAAGTGTCCACACAGTGAATTCTTTGGAAATTAAATCGCTGGAGAACGTGGAACCTGATATGTCCTATAAATTCACTAAATGGCCACACAAGCAATTGTATTACTATAATCATGTGGTTGCTACTACTGCCATCTCGCTGCTACTGACTCTAGTTAAATGGAAAGAAGTTTGATCCGTAAGTATTGAAAGTGTGTAAAGTAGCACAACGGCTCATTTACACATGCAACTAGAAATGGTCATGCGATTATGTTAGTTGCAAATGTTTGCAAATGCCCACTTGTCTATAAAGACCACTGTTTTGGCTCAATCACTTGTCGCTCAATTTTTCAGTCACAAGAGTGCAGCGGCAAGACTTTGTACCAAACAAATACACAGAACACGACATTAGCTTATTTATCAGATCAGGAAGAGGAGGTAAGCAAGGCAGTAGTAACGCGAGCAGTTACCACTCCAGTCGTTGGGTCATAGTCTCAGAACTTCCAAGGTGTTCCATGCACACAAGAAGGCTGCCTGGAAGTCTTGGATTTCAAAAAAAGGTACCGTATGTACTCGATTGTAATGTGACCATAAACGTATAAGGTGACTTCTCACAGGGTCCAGGCAGAAAAAAAAATAGAATTTCGGTATACGATGTAGCTCTAGGGTTGACTTTAGGTAGCAAAAAACTAAAGAAAAAAACATCACTTTTGAATACATATGGCATCGTCACATCGCATCATTCATTAGTGCACGACATACTACATGCAAGTCTTACTAGTAGGTGTGAACATCAATTGCCTTGAGTCACTTTTTGGTTGGCAGCCATGAATGGTCGTATAACCGGTGCTAGTTGCAGGTGTGAATGAAACTGAAGCATGCTAATCTCATTGATATTTGTTCATGGTTACTACCTGGTTATGTTGTTTTGCATGGTGTAAAAATTTTAATAATTATGGTCTTCCTTTTATAATATGTAAACCATAATGAACAAAAATTGTGTATTTTAAGGTGTTTTCATTGACCAAGAGTAATTAATTTTGCAGAAATCTTAGCATGGCCTTGTGTATAGCACACATAAATAGCTCTGAAAATATCACTGCACACATTAGCATTAACGTGTTGGTTTGGGTGAGTCAGTTCATCTTGCAAAAAACCTAAGCACCGCGAAAAATATCAGGACAAAAATAACTCGCCCACCTACTTGAGGCCAAACAGTCTCTATTGGCCCGGTGGAAGGGCCAGCACCTTAATCGGAGGTTACGCAAACGCATATCTCAGCTGAACAAGACCATGATGGATCACGGCCGCACCCTTTCAAAACAGCAGTGGGACGAAATTCGTACCTCGATGGATGGCCAGGTTCGAAATGGCAAAACGTGGAACTTACTCAAACACCTCCTCAATGAAACCAACACCCGCACAAATCAGCGTTATTCGATCGTGAAGATACTTCATCAGGCTAAACGGACAGTGTCACCGGAAGATGTTGTCAAGAACCTCGTGTAAAAATATCTCCCGCTTCCCACGGGCCCTGTGACCCCTCACCCTGATTACTCTGGCAGCGACAACACTAACTTAGACGCCGACTTCTCTATTGAAGATGTGCGCCGAGGTCTCCATGAGCCCAATGGCCGCTCAGCCCCTGGCCCCGACGGCATCACCAACAAGCTCCTACGCAACCTGGACGATTCCTCTATGACTTACCTCACCGACACTATCAACGAAATATGAAAAAAGGGTGAGATACCCGATGCCTGAAAACTAGCTCACACGGTTCTCATACCTAAATTGGGAAAGGCGCTATGCCTAGATAACCTACGCCCCATATCTCTCACGTCGTGCGTGGGCAAAGTGGCTGAGCACGTCGTCCTCAACAGGGTTGGTTGATACCTCGAAGATAACGACTGCATCCCGCAGACATGATTGGCTTCCAACCAGGGTTATCCACTCAAGACGCCATGTTACTCCTATAGCATCAAATTCTAGATGGCGGAAACACTCGGGACACTCGTGCAATACTCGGTCTTGATTTAGAAAAGGCCTTCGATACAATAACGCACTCGTCAATCTTGAAAACGATCGCAGCCCTCGGCCTAGGTCATCGATTTTACTACGTTATCCGCTCTTTTCTCACTCGACGCAGAGTCGTCCTTCGCGTAGGAGACCTAGTGTCGGAAGAAGTGGAGCTCGGACAGCGGGGCACTCCTCAGGGATCCATCCTCTCGCCCGCGCTCTTCAACCTCGTGATGATCGGGCTTTCCGAACAACTTTCGAAAATCGATGGCCTAAATCACACTATCTATGTGGATGATGTAACCATATGGTGCTCCACAGGGTCCGATGGCTTCATTGAGTCCGCCCTGCAAGAGGCTATCGACACCGCCGAGTCCTACCTCGAGCACACCGCTCTCAGGTGCTCAAGGTGCTCATCCGCGAAGTCGGAGCTGTTGATATATTTGCCCAAACGCCGGGGTGCCAAGCCCAAAGGGTGGAAACCTCCAGCGGAACGCAATATCACCCTCCACACCAGAGATGGTCGTACTGTACCCAGGGTAGACACCATCAAGGTCCTCGGCATGATGGTCGAGTCCCGCGGAACCAACACCCAAACAGTACACAAGCTCAGGACCAAAACTGAGAATGCCACACGACTCGTCCGTAGAATAGCCAACAGGCACCATGGCCTCGAAGAAGACAACCTGCTGCGTCTCGTACACGCGTTTGTTTTGTCCCATTTTGCCTACGTTGCCGCTATACACAAATGGCTACGTGCTGAGCGCTATCAACTCAATGCGCTTATTCACAAGGTGGTCAAACGAGCCCTTGGCCTCCCTATCACCACTCCAACGTACAAACTCGTCGAGCTTGGCGTACATAACACGCTAGAAGAGATCGACGAAGCTCGGCGACACGTGCAATTGACCCGACTCACCACCACCAAGGCAAGCCGCCATATTCTGCGCGAACTCGGCTTCTTCTCCTCGAGGGCCAGGGACACCCCAGAGTTGACTCTGATTCCCCGTAAAATCCGCCACCTTATCACGATCGCTCCCATTCCACGAAATGTACACCCCAAATACAACAGAGGCAGGCGCCTTGCGCGGGCGACCACCATTCTCAAGCGCATAGACATGGAAGCAGACAATGTCTTGTTCGGGGACGCCGCTGCCTATCACAACAACCGAGCCTTCCCCGCGGTCGCGGTATCATCCGTGCAGCAGACTCTTAACTCTGCCACAATCCTCACACAAAACCCCGAAGTAGCGGAGCAAATAGCTGTAGCTATAGCTATGCTCGACAGCAAACGGGAATTCATCTATAGCGACTCCAGGCCGGCCATCAAAGCCTTCGAACGCGGAGTAATGTCCGACCAGGCGTTACGTATCCTGCGCAAAGTGTACCCGAGTGCCCTGAAGCACCACACTGTCATCTGGTTCCCCGCCCGTCTCGGCCAGGTGCCGGGTGCCCTATCCAACCTCAACGAGATCGCCCATGATGCAGTGCGCACACTTACCGACCGCACTGTCACAGGGCAACCCCATCTTGCTTGGTTAGATACCAATCGGGATGCACCAATTACGTACTATGAAATGACAAAGCACTTTTAGCTGGAACGCCGCATTTTCCACCCCCACATCCGAAACTTAACCGACCGCAGGCATTCACCTTACGTCTATTACAGACACACACGTACCCAAACCTTGCCACGCTTCACGTTTATTATCCCGATGCATACCCCAGCGACACATGCCCATCATGTGGACACACAGCGACACTCGCACACATGCTCTGGGAGTGTAGAACTCCTCCCGACTCTTCTTCAAGCAAGTGGGAGAGGTCCCTCAGGAGCTCACTTCTCGCCGACCAGCAATGGGCCGTCCAGCAGGCCCACGAAGCGGCCGCCAGGTACTCCCTGTCGGTCCCTACGTGAGAGACGCCCGCTACGCGCTAAGCGCGTCCTGCAGGACTGAAATAAAGTTTTTCATTCCATTCCAAGAATAACTAATGAACACAACAGCGTTAGTGCTATTGTGCTCATCTTGTTTTCATTCTCGATTCTCGTCCTCCTTTCTTTGCACTGCTTCAAGCTATTTGTAGTCATTAGTTGTTTTTTACGAGATCTCTTCTATTGTCATTATATAAGCATGGTTTCATGCACCCCCCTGTTTTTGTTCTTGTTCTGCCATTGTCACTAGAGATTTATAGAACATTGCTTGTGGTTAGCTCATTTATACCAACAACTGCGCAACAAGGAACAAGGGATAGGAAGGCTGTTCAGCACTCGTCTGTGCTTCTTCCTATCCCTTGTCCCTTGCTGCACTCTTGTCAGTATCTTTCAGCGTGTTTTGTTGCTTTAATGACAAGATATTGTAGCGTTGATGCCTTATCACAGTATGGATCTTAAACGGTTAATATGTGAGACTCGTAGTACTAGCTGGCTTGGTGAGCTTCGTAGTGCTCTGGTGTTGATCACAGAAGTTGACTATAACTTTTGCACAGAGGCCACTTCCATTCCATTTACCCTCAGATTGATGCTTGACCGAGATTTTGTGCAGGGGTTGCACTTAGGCTATAGTGCCTAGAATATACTGGCTAGTGGGCCGTTTGCAAGCTCTTTTCAATAGAAGAGAGTAGCACCAATTTGGATGGATGCCCACGGTGGCCGCTGGGGCGCTGTCAAGCGGGAGGGTGTGGACAGTGTGTGTCGTCTGCTCCGCATAGCCGATTTGCAGCTGTTGCGTGGATTTTGGTTTTCATGTTTTTCAGTGTTATTACCGGGTGGTGTGTTTGTTGTTCACGTCGTCAAAGGGTGAGTGAGCGGTTGTCGTGTTTCTGTGCCTGTCCCAACGGGAACTATGAGGTGAATGATAGAATGTCAAAGTCACGGCGATCGAAAGAAAGGACCTGCTTCGTACCATTCTGTACAACCGGTTATATCGTTTGAACTAACAGCGACTATCATTATTCATGACGCCATCAGGTGAAGCACATCTCACGGAACAGGGCAGAAGGATAGAGAAGCGGACAGGAGACTTCCACCAACTGCTGTGGTCTGTGAAAAGCCACAGAGTTTGGTGGGAAACACTTTGAAAAGAGTTTTATTGAGCGAATGGTTACCATTGCCGTAAGCGGCGTGTTCAGCAAGATCCCCCACAACAAGGCACGCCTCAAACCTCATGTGGTACCCACAATATTCCCTGAACATTTTGAGCAAAATGTGAGCGAAGTACCAGCAAAACGACAAAAACGAATTGGTCTGTGGAGACATTTCAGCAACACGCGTCACAGTAGTGCTCTGAAGAGAGCTCGACCGTCGAAGGTCCTGAACTTGAAGAGTGCACTACAACCTGAGGATCCGAAATAGTGAGATTCGTAGTACTAGCTGGTTTGTAGAAATACTGCGCAAAATAGGTGGTGCCCAAAATAGTTAATGCACAAAATTTTGAAGCGGAACACCCACCACTGAGAGTCATCATTGGACATCTATGAACCGCACATGCCTGCCATGTTAGCTCAAAGTGTCGATCCATGCCTGCAGGACTGGTAGCTTACGCTTATTAATTTATAAAAATAAAGTGAATAGTATCGCTGTGTCCTATTCATTGAAATGATGCACTATATAACGGCCTAGTTTGCCTACAGGCAATCGTTGCTCTGGCATTGTAGCCACCACTCTAACCATAGGCTGTACCGCAGGGTATATAAGAAACATCAAGGAGTCCTCACTCGTATTGCTGAGGCCGCATCCCTTAGTTTCAAAACAGCTCTTTGTGGTGGTTGTGGTTTCATGCAAACAAAATGTTCACAGTAAGTACTCCTTGAGAATCATGTTTCTTTTTCTGGAAAAATAAAATTAGTGCATCTTGCACCCATGTATGCCCAATGCCAAAGAAACAGTGGAGCTGGTGGGAACCAATTGAGGTATAATTCTTGCGGCTGTTGTTTGGTTATGCATGGGTAATGCATCATGGAAGGCTACACAGCGCACACTGATGGGGACGAAGGAAGAACACTCAAGACATGCGCATAGCACTATGTATTCTTCCTTTGTACCCGTCTATGTGTTCACTGTAGGCTTTCATGTTTTGCTAAGGTTAGCATTTTTTTTCGATTTTTCTTCCTCCATTTCTTCATTTTGCTGCCCTGCTGCAGTGCTTTAGTGGCTAAGGTACTCGGCTGCCGACCCGCAGGTTGCGGAATCAAATCCCAGCTGCGGCGGCTGTATTTCCGATGGAAGCGGAAATGCTGTAGGCCCGTGGGCCCAGATTTTGGTGCCTGTTAAAGAACCTCAGGTAGTCAAAATTTCCGCAGCCGTCCATTACAGCGTCTTATAATCGTATGGTGACTTCGGGACGTTACACCTCACATTTCAATCAATCAATCTTCATTTCTTCTGCATCCTGTGTGTATGACTTTTTTTGTATCTGTTTAAATGAACTGCTTTCTTTCTTGTTATCTCTCTATTATTTTTTGTGGCGGTCTTTCTTCCTCTTTCTCTAAAATTCTCGCATCCTTTTCTATCTCTTTATCTTGCTTTCTTTTTAGTCTTTAGTTATATCTTTCATTCTATAATATATGTTCTGCTCTATCTGTTTCGTACCATTGATCCCCCTTTCCACACCTTTCCATATATCACTTCAATATACAAGGCTCTAGGGCAAAGAAGTTTTGTCAACGTGGCTTTTTGGGCTAGTTATATTGCTTAAAATTGCTTCAAAATGTGGCATAGCACTAATAAACTCCGACGAGGAAGAGACATGACCAACGCTAGATGAGCGAGAAAACTCCCCACCCCATACAATTTCTGTGTTTTTGTGTCGCTGATATGTTGAATAATTATTCATCACTTCATGTAGATGTGGTGTTGTCGTGTGTACGTCGTGTTGTTTTGTTTCAATAAATTTTTGTTAATAAAAGCTATGTCAAACTTTATATAGTACTGCTAATTAAGAAAGGAATGACATGAGGTAACCATATCAAGTGGGTGCCTTTACAGCCAATTAAGACAATAAAACTTAGTCTTCACAGCATATAGGTGGCTATTTATAATAGAGGAAAGAGGGGGCCTTTTCGCTTTTTTTATATCTCCCTTATCGGGGACACAGCTAAGTGCCTAATCACAGTAGCGGGGGTAAGGTGACTAGAAGTTTCTAGAGCTCGTGTGTAAACGGTTACTGCCCCACGTACCGCTCTAAGACAGAATCTTGCCGGTGCGCTTATATGTACACCCGCATTATTGTATTTCATTTGAACAAAACAGCCTGAGTTTGTATGTCGAAAAACGTGTGGCAAGCATTGTTACAATACAAGTAAAATGTTTCCTTTGCCTGCGTTGAACTAGCTGCCGCAGTTCGACGCTCGATGAGCCTGACAACTTTAGCTGTGCGCCGAAGCGCAACATTCTCAGCAAGCGGTTTTTGTTTAATAAAACAAACGCCTAAACCTCTGGTCATTTTTTATCATGAGAACAGAGTAATCGCTGCGGTTTTATAAAAACAAACTCTGCAACGGCCCTCTTATCAATGCTGGGGGAAAACTGGGCTACGAACAGCAGGCGGCGCCGCGGCACCCACCCGCGCCCCACGCAGCAGTCGCTGGCATTCATCCAATTTGGGGCCACCTAGAAGGCTATTGATTAATTTGTGGGGTTTAACGTCCCAAAACCACCATTTGATTATGAAAGACGCCGTAGTGGAGGGCTCCGGAAATTTTGACCACCTGGGGTTCTTTAACGTGCACCCAAATCTGAGTACACGGGCCTACAACATTTCCGCCTCCATCGGAAATGCAGCCGCCGCAGCCGGGAATCGAACCCGCTACCACCTAGAAGGCTACGGACGACACATTAGCCAGTGTATTCTGGGATCTATGCTTAGGCCCTGCTGAGCGTCAATCTGCAACTTCTGAAACTTGCTAACCCCCGACTTCCTAGTAGTCAAGGCTGTGTGCCACTTTATCCTTCATTTTTATGCAGGATTGTTGACGTGCTGAATGTTGAAGAAGCCGTACCATCTAAAGTCTGTGGGGATGAACGAACTGTTTATCTTCTGCCAAACATGCCTCTCGATGTCAAACTGAGCATCGACAGACATCAGCAGGGGCACTATTTTGGAAATCGCCGCAGAGTTCTGCAGTGGCTGTATAATGACTTGTGCTCCTATAGAATGTAAGTGTTGCAGCAATCCAGCCTTGTGAAAATAGGAACAGTGCACTTCGGCGTACATGCCCCACTGTGGTGGTGGTGCTGCTGAAAGCCTTCCCCTCCTCCCCTTCCTAAATTAATAATAAAGGTCTTGTTTAGAGGTTTTCAAAAGTATGCGATGACAAAATGTGCCCGCTTTTCTGCTTCACTCAAATTTGAGTTCCAGAACCACTGTTTAAGAATGCGATACTAAAACGCAACTCTCTTACAGCCTGTAGTAGTGTCTGCAAATCTCGCTTTTGTAAATTAGCCAAGGCACATAAAAATGCAAGTAGTGCATACGGAATAGTAGCTCGGGCCTAGAAATTTAAATAACTTGAAGTTGTTATCTGCTCAATTTTACAATCATTACTGTATTGTAAATATTCAGTGATGACTGTGATAAAACTTGAATCAGCAAGTTGGTGCCATATTCTTCTTCTGTAGTCAGAAGACATGACGAAATGTACGTTGTTTCCTATTTATAAGCATATACTAGGTACCCTGGGAACCTTTATGAAGAAGCTGCATGAGCCCTCATTGCGAAGTTTTCCGATTTGGCAGACTCCACAGGAACTGGATATGTAAGGAGGCACTGTTTTTGTTTCTTGTATGTTAATTCAGGTGGCATTTGGCATTCATGACATATTACTGGGTAAACAAAGTTCATTGTGTTTTTGTTAATGTATTTGAAGCAAATGAGGGGTGTTTCAGTGCCACCCCAAAGTTTTCGGGTGTTGCATAAAATATAAAAGTTAGCAAAATAACCAACCCTTTTTCTTTGTTATTACAGCAAAAAAATATGACTAGATGTTGTTTGGAAACACGCTCTCATAGTTTTAACTTTTTAACCGGTGGCGTATAACACTTCCTGAAAATATTTCTGGCTACACTGCCGACTTGAACTATAGACAAACTCTTTATGGCGTTTTTCACTGGTAGATTCAGGGAAAGTTTTTTTACCCTGTGGTGACAAATCCGAATTTCACTGGTGCATTTAGAGCGAATGTGCGCTTTTGACTGGTAGTTTCAGAGCAACTAGCTCCAAGGCAGATTGCTCGCACCACACTGCCGCCAAGTCGCATATTCGGGCGCCAGTATAAGGAGCAGCATACGTCACTTCCGTCATTGTGCAGGGGCAGCGCTTTGCAAAATGGCTGCGTTCTCTGCCGTGGAGGAACTGGTGTTAAGCGACGAGCACGTTCAGCAGCAGCCGACGCGCAGCCGGATAGATTACCATGTGCTGGTTCATATTTGTCAGCGCAACACTAAAAAACTGTACCCATGCTTTGTGCGACAACGTAGTCGAAATGTACGCTTTGCAGTACTGACTAATTTGACAAGGAAGCGTAGAGAGGAAAAAAGGAAATCGTTTCCGGAACCGGTTTAGTAACGTATACATAAACAACTGCTGCAACGACCTCCAACAGGGCATTTTTGTGTTTCACTGGCAGATTTGGCTTGGTGCGATTCGAGTACTCACTCTAAGGTTTAGGTGGCACTCTGGACTCTGGATCTCCAAGTTTAAAACGCCATTTTTCATGGGTCGACTCATTCATACTCGGACAGACTCAGGACTCTAGCTGGGCAAAATTTTGACGAGCCAGTTTGAGGAAACTCAGCTGACGAAATTTCAATGAGTTTGGTTAGTCTAGTCTGAATGGACCTTGTTGAACAGGATTTCAGTGAATATGAGTACATACAAATGAGCACGAATGAGCCAATTTACAGAGTCTGGTTGCTATGAATAGACCTAGTTGAAAACATTGTTGAATCTGGGTGCGATTGAGTGGCATACATTTATTTATTTATTTATTAGAATACCCTCAGGGCCCGTAGGGCATTACAGAGGGGGTGGGTACAACATTTTATAACACACAAGAAAAAAAAGACAAAATAAAGAAACAAGTGTCAGATGCGCAAATCAGGAAGGCAACATAAGTCAACTAAAAATGTATAAGTAAGAATTCAAGCACATACAAGACAAAGATAGATAATGGAAACTGCGTATAGTTACAAACATTGCTGAGAAATTGCAGTCCAGTTCAGTTCAGTTTATTACCTTAAAGGCCCCCCTTTCTAGGAGGGGCATTACATAAGGGGTGGGGTTTTATTTAGGTTAACAATAAGCAGTAAAAGTTGTTTCAGTATTGAAGATGATCAATAACACGGTCTTGAAAGGCAGATGATGAGGCGATGTTGGCGATGTCCCGGGGGAGGCCGTTCCAGTTTGTGGCTGCTCGAAAAAAGAACGACGCAGAAAAAGCAGTGGTGCGCGAAGAAGGGCGGGAAACCTGAAATGGATGACTGGTTCGATGAGATATGCGTGCTGCGGCTACTATATAAGGTGGCTGGTTGAGGGAAGAATGAAATAACTTGTGATAAAGCACGAGAGTTGCAGTGCGGCGGCGCAAAGAAAGGAGTGGCAGTCCAGATTTCGCTTTCAAAGATGAAATACTGATATCGTATGAGTAAGGTGAGTGAATGAATCTGGCAGCACGGTTTTGTACCGCTTCTAATGCTTTGATTAAATACGCTTGATGAGGGCTCCATATGGCAGATGCATATTCTAATTTCGGTCTGATTAAAGATTTGTACGCAAGTAATTTTACATGTGGTGGGGCTAGGCGGAGATGGCGTTTGAGAAAACCAAGTGCTTTATTAGATGCTGAAACTACATTAGCGATGTGTGTATGCCATGATAAATCATAAGACAAGGTTATTCCAAGATATTTATAAGACGGTACTGATTCAATTGCGGTGTTAACGATGGAATAGTGGAAGCGATATGGGCTATGGCGACGAGAAAAAGACACGAGTTTACATTTAGAAGGATTAAGGGTCATTAACCATGTGTTACACCAATTAAGCACGTTGTTGAGGTTGGTTTGGAGATACACGTGATCATGCTGGTTACTGATAGTGTGATAGATGGCACAGTCGTCCGCGAACATGCGGATGCTGCAGGATACATGGTCGGGCAAGTCGTTAATATATATTAGGAAAAGAAGGGGACCGAGTACAGATCCTTGGGGAACGCCTGATGTGACTGGGAGAGAGTTAGATAGGTGGCCATTAACAAAGACTGACTGAGAACGGTTAGTGAGAAACTGTTCAATCCAACGAACAATGTTAGGGTCTAGGTGCAGGTGTGAAAGTTTTAGCAAAAGGCGGCGGTGAGGAACTTTATCGAACGCTTTCGCATAGTCTAGAAAAATTACATCAGTCTGCATGTTACGGTCTAGGTTAGTGTGCAAGTCGTGAAGAAATAGCGCTAATTGTGTTTCGCAGGAGTGACCTTTACGAAATCCATGTTGTGATCGATGAAAAAAATTACATGAGTCCAAAAAACTTGCGATTTGAGAGTAAATGACGTGTTCCATGATTTTACAGGGTACACTAGTTAATGAAATGGGGCGGTAGTTCAAGGGTGAGTCTCTGTTACCTGATTTGTACACTGGAACGACCTTCCCCGTTTTCCAGTCATCTGGAATGATTCCTGAGGCGAGTGACTGTGAAAAAATCAAAGATAAATAGGCGGCACAAATTGATTTACCATTCTTCAGAAGCTTAGAATTAATTGAGTCCATACCGGCTGATGATGAAAGCTTCATGTTATCGATTACGGATGCAATGCCTTCTTCGAAAAATGAGATAGTTGGCATGAATGCTTCGATGTTAACTGATGGTGATTGTGAAGGTGCGTCAAGTTCTTGAGTGAAGACAGATACGAATGCGGTGTTAAATATTTCCCCACATTCATGGTCTGTCACTGGTTCATGCGCGTCGTTAGTCAGTGTGATGTCGCGAGTCTGCTTTAGATTTAAAAGTTGCCAAAATTTGCTGGGGTTGCTGGTTAGTAGCTTTGATAAGTCATCGTGATAAAATGTATGCTTGGCGTTCCGGATCTCAATTAGATATGATTTTTCCACTTCGAAGTATTTATCCCAGTCACTCTGCGTGTCACGGCGTTTGGCCAAACGGAAGAGCCGTTTCTTTTTATTTTCCAGCCGTTTTAAACGTACAGAAAACCATGGCTTATTGTGATTCGCATGAAAGGTAACCCTCGGAATGAACATATTAGTGAGCACACTTAATTTATTTTTGAATATTGACCAGTTTTCATGTACTGTGCGAGTGGGAAACACTGATTTGTACTCAGAAAAAAAGGTGTTAAGGTCTTCAGTTATTGCATCGTAGTTTCCCCGGTCGTAAAGGCATATTGTTTTTGCGGATGTGTACTTTGGAGCAGAACTGAATGAAAATAGGGCATGTATGATTTTATGGTCGCTGATTTCTGGGAGATAACTGATAGATGAAAGGTTCTCAGGACTGTTAGTTAGTATTAGGTCTAGGATGTTTTCTGTTTCTTGCGTAACGCGTGTTGGTTCCGAGACTAACTGACTCAGGTTAAAATTTAAACATACGTCAATGAAGTTTTTAGCCTCTGCATGACATGATAATGAGGACATGCCTAGGTTATGCCATGTGATGTTCGGGTAATTGAAGTCGCCAAAGAGAAGGATGCGAGCATTGGGATAAGTGGCAACAAGTTGCCTTAGGCTATTGTTTAGGTGCCTACAGAAGTCTGGATTAGTATGCGGTGGCCTATAACAGACGCCAAGAAGTACTGTTAGGGGAGGAGCGTGACAAATGAGCCATAATGATTCAATGTCGGACGTTACGTGTACAACGGAACATGATATACCTTGGTGAATTGCGACCAGAACACCACCCCCTCGAGTACACTTTCGGTCGCTACGATACACGCGGAATTCGGGTAAGTCAGTCAGAATTTCAGCGTCCGAAACGTTATCGTTGAGCCAAGTTTCAGTTAGTACCAGTATATTGCTTCCGGATGACAAAACAATGTTCGATAAGAGTTCGCGCTTTGGAAGGAAACTGCAGATGTTAGTAAATATCACGGAAAAGGAGAGTGGTTTGGCAAGTGCCGGGCGCTGTCGGTTTGTAGGTACATGGTGACAGGGTGACTGCTATGTGATTTCTTTAACTGTGCTAGACAACTTATCAGAAATATAACGTTTTGGACCGATGTGCAGGGTTTTATACCGCAAGGAGAACTTAGCAGATTTAGCCTTGGCAAATGCTATTAATTGTTTTCGCGCGTGTCGAACGGAGAGCGAAAAGTCCTCTCCAATGCTAAAGTTAGTATTTCTTAATTTCCGGCCATTTGATAGGATCGAGTCCTTTGTTTTGTAACATGTGAATTTTACGATTATGGGGCGATTTCTACCGAACGAATGACGACCAAGGCGATGAGCTCTTTCGAAGTCATGAGGTCCTACGGTTATTCCTAGACTATTATGGCAGAAATCGATAATTATTTTTTTGGAATCGTTCCATGATTGATTTGTGGGGTTTAACGTCCCAAAACCACTTCTGATTATGAGAGACGCCGTAGTGGAGGGCTCCGGAAATTTTGACCACCTGGGGTTCTTTAACGTGCACCCAAATCTGAGTACACGGGCCTACAACATTTCCGCCTCCATCGGAAATGCAGCCGCCGCAGCCGGGAATCGAACCCGCGACCTGCGGGTCAGCAGCCGAGTACCTTAGCCACTAGACCACCGCGGCGGGGCTCGGAATCGTTCCTTGTCTCGCTGTCAGTAGGGTCGGAGATGCCATAAAAGATGAGATTGTTTCGACGTGATCGATTTTCCGCGTCATCTAGGCGGTCTTCTAACTCCTCGATCTTGCGAGACATGCTGCTTGTGTCTGCCCGCATCTTTTCGATGTCGTTTCGGATAGGAATAAGGGCCTGGTAGTGTGCTTCTAGGTCGGTCATCCGTTTGCATAAATCCGTTAATGTTCTATCAGTAGTGTTTAGCTGAGATTTGAGGCTCTGTACTTCAGTAATTACTTTGGATTGGCCTGCGGCTATTTTCTGAAGTTCTGTCAACACGGCATCGTTTCCGCCAGGGCCAGGGTTAGTTTCCACATCTCCTGACAACATCAACAAGGAATGAATAACGGAAACACATTCGGCGGCAATGGCGAGACAGCACCGTGGGCTCGGTAACTGCACCAAGACGTAATTGCTAGTTTTTTTTCGCAAAAAGCGCGTAGGATTTACTAACCTGCATCGCAAAGATTAGCGGGTTAGATGGCTGCGTTGAGGTGCAGTCACAGAGCCCACGGGGCGGTGCCGGCGGTGGTTGCGCTTTTATATGCAGCGGAGCTGTTGATGTCGATGATGGTGTGGCCGTCCACAATGCTTTGGCCTCCGGTAGCCACTGCTCCCCTGGCGGCACGGTCATCCCGGGTCGGCTGGTGACGAGCGACACGTGGTAGCATCCCGATGCCGCTGCGAAGCACGGCTGTGCGCACCCCGATGACGCACCGGCAAAGTTGCGCACCGAGGTCAGCAGTAGCTGGCTGGTGATCATATGGACGATCGTCTGCATCGCAAAGATTAGCGGGTTAGATGGCTGCGTTGAGGTGCAGTCACAGAGTCCCACCCTTGAATAACAAAGGGTCTGTTATTGTTACAACGGACACAAATACATATAAGTATTTTTAATGAACCTGAGTGAGTTGAGTTTATGTTGCCAACCTTAATGTACCTACTGTCAGACAACACAACCAAACTTTTTACCTGATAACTAGGGTCTTTGTGGAGAAATGTTTTGCTTGTTTTGACTGGTGGCTGTACAACATTGCAGGATTCATGGCGTGAGGGCCTCCGATTCAAAGAAAAATATGAAAGATATAAACTTAGGAAGGCCAATGAAGGGGAAACCAGTGCTGCACCACCGAAAAGATCAAGAAGCAGCCCTCAAACTAAACTGCCTCTTAGGATCACAAGGCCCAGTGCTGTATGTACAAATGTGTTTATTGTTCAGTGGTTATCTTAAAGGGACAAAAGACTAATAAGTCAATGTATATTGTTAAGGTATCATTACAGAAACTTCTCAGCACTGGTTTCATGTCTATTTAAATTAAGAGAAATTTATGATTGGGGGGTATTCCCACACAGCACTATCTTAATTGCCGAACACCGAACCAGTAGAGTGATGCCACCTATGCCACCACCACCCTTTTTTTTTGTCCTTCAAAGAGTACTACAGAATCTTGCTCAAAATGAGCCTAAAATTAAAAATCTCATCTATGAAGTGAGCTGACAACATCGATAGACATGCAATTTTCTCTCGTTTGATTCTATAACAAGTAAAGCCAACAAGCATTACGCTTCAGTAAAACCAGTAGCACTGAACTGCAAGGGTGATCAAACGTTGTTATTACTTAGATCATTGTCTACAGACGGTATCATCGGATGGTAGCCATGATGTGCTTACGGTCACAAAAACTTGCTGCTTGTCTAGTTGGTGCCTATGCTTACTGAACATCTTAATCCTGGCACAATGCTTGAAACATGAAGAAATCACAGAAGAGACAGAGGAGGGCTAACTACCAACTGTTCATTGACTATCAAAGCTGTTAACGAAATAAATTTCCGAACATGCGTGGTGGTGCAAAAGCATGATGTCAGATGTCATCACGGAAGCAGCTCCTGCTTCAGAATCTCGCACTTGCTAGTCCTGAAAACAGCTACCTTTTTTGTAATTGGTTGCTGCTACATGAAATTGTCTATGGCACGCACGTTATGAGAGTGGGAAGTATGGGAGCTATGTACTGCCTTAGGTAAAAAAAAGATGAATGGAACAGGTGGCATTTTATACTGTCTTGGAGCAATCTTCAATAAAGTTTTAATAAAACTGGCTTGTTGTAAGGAAAGAATCCTATGAGGTATGGGCTACATCGACTGAGAACTAGTCTCCTGCTAGAGTCTCTTCTTTTCCCTTACCATACCCCCTTAAAGCTTATCTTGCAACAAATAAGTTGTCTATCTGATGTGCGGAAGCATAACAATTGCTAGATTTTAAAGCTAGGTCAAAATGCCAAAACAAGTCGTACTGCTGGTGCAACCTATTTTTGTTATTTATTGAGGCTTTTTTGTTAAAGTATGAATGCCACAGCATGATGGCATTTGCAGTTGCACACACTTCGAAATACCCTTTAACAGCAGCAATATTAGTGAGAACTAACAGACAATAATGCCAAGGAAAATATAGGGTATGTTATTAGTAGTGAATGTTATCAGATTGTTAAGAAAGAAAAGTGGCCAGGCAGGAAGAAGGATGTTTCACAATTGCCGCCACAGCTACTGGCAACACTGACTGATGATTACACGTTTAAAATGCACATATATACCTCATTAACAGCCACAGTGTGAAAGAAATGTTCAGCCTGGACCTCTTGAGTGGTCTCGGCAAGAGAAAATTGCTATTTTTAGCAAGTGGGTATGTAACCAGGTGTCAAGGCAGAAGCTAACATCAAGGCTAAGTGTGCTTCTTGGCCCTTGGTATTTCTGTTATTCTCCACATCTTAACCGCTCTACTAATGCCAAATCAAGTAAAGCATAACTTGTTCCCACTAGTGCATGCAAACATTCACTGCGCATCTCCACATGACAGCATTGCTTTTACAAAGGTAATAAGTTTGTCCTTTCTCTAGGCTTTGAACCTCAATGATTTTGAGGATGAAGACAGCATTGCAGCTCACATTGCTGGCATGCAAAAAGAAATGTTAAAAGCCAGTCCGAACTATAAATATCTCATGGACTCCGCATCCAGAACCTATTCGGAGCATAGTATATGGATTTCCAAAGAAATTCCAAGTGTGGCTGATGTTGTGGAAAAATATTTAGCACTTACAACAAGCGTCATTGTAAGAATTCACGTTCACTTCCTTCCTCATGTTATAGTGACTTGTGTCTGTGTTGCAGGACTCATTCCTTCAAAGGGCACACTCGCGTGGCTTACCTGCACCCTTTGGCCGGTTCCTGACCACACCTTTAAATGTAGCTGTAGAACAGTTAAATTATTCACAACTGCATTTACCATCACCCTGCAGGACCTTAAAAATAAGTCTTATATTTGTGAAAGTCTTGTTTAGAATGCTATTATCTGAGATTTATTGTAAAGTTTGAAGAACTTGCTTTTTACTTTTATTTTGCTGAATTAAAGGCAGAAGTTAGGAAATGCTCGCAACACCTAAAATATGTTCGTGTGCCTGAAAGAGCTTTGAATAGGTTGCTAGTTGTTTTTACTCCCCACCTAACTTTTTATTGATTTAGTTTGTGAGTAGGTGATTGCATCAGTTGTGTAGCAGTGCAGCATACGATTATCAACCTGGATTTGTGAGTGGCAAAACATAGTTCTAGTTTTATGTAACTCTCTTTGTATAATTGTATTCAGACACAAGTACCTCTTGGTAAATCAAACTAAAAAGTGGTAAACCAAAAAATTGATTTATTGAGCGCCATCATTTGTTTTTTTTACTTTAATGTTAATAATTTTCACTTAAAAACCAAAAAAATGATATGTTGAAAAGGTCTTCGGTACTCCTTTATAAGGTTTCATAATACGGCAACAAATTTATTATATATGCAGCTAAATAGTCATTGTAGTGAAAGGAACAAAGTGTTTCATAGCAACATTAAAATATTTTGGTTTTGTGAATAAATCTTTTCTTGTAGAAATTTTTATAAAAGTTATCATGCTTAACTCAATTAAATAAGCTTTTGAGATGCTAATAAAAAGAAATGGGCATTGGGCTTTCAGAAGTGTTCTGTTACCTGTTTTCAATAACTCATGCATAAATCAGCAATATTGTCTAAGGAAACAAAATAGAAAAAGAACTTCTAAGGAAGATGCAATAAATGGCATTCTGTGGCTCTTGAGTTTGCAACGGTGAGTGCATAATTTATCTTATATCACACTTTTTATAGCTTGCTATGACAGTCACCAAATGAATTATGGTAACTTTCGGCTGTAACCTTATTTTTTTAGGCCCACTTGGAGTTCCATATACTTACAAAGGTGCAGCTAGTGGATGCCTTGGAGCACTCTTTTGCAGCTGCAGCTGCTAAAATTGTTGATGTCACTCGGAAAAAGCGGCACTTGGATGGGTTCATGAAAGACTTGTGGACCATGTCGACTATGCTCTCGAGGCCCCAAAAAATAATGGTAATGATCTAAATATTTTCATGGTACAAAGGGTCACTATCTTTGGTTCAAAAGGCTTTTTAAGGAGATAAATGCCACAAGCATAATAGTTGTCCAATAGCATTTGGTATGGACAAGCAAGAAAATATGAGTATTCTTCATCAGCATCTTTTATCTATACTTTAAGGCACTGCACTTGGAAGAAAACGGTCTGGCACATGTTAATGATATTCAGTAAACAGCCACGGTGCAAGCTGAAGTTCTGCAACGTAGCTTTCATTTGATAGGTGTGGCTCAATATGCAGAATTGTCAGCACTAGGCAAAGGTGAAAGAGCAGTTTGTTATTTCTTACGAAGTACTGTTACAAAAGTAATGTCTTTAGCCTTTCCTGTTACAGTAAGTTACTCATTACTCATTACTCATTACTCAGACACCTAGTTACTTGAGTGCATGATGGTTAAACTTTGGTGAAGATATTGTAGCACTCAGCTGCAGCTTTAGTTTCAGAAAGCACAGTCAGAGGCAGAACCAAGTTGTTGGTTTTTGTCAACACAGCTGGCCTTATGATCACAGAAAAGTGCTGTGAGCTGAAAGTGGCAATGTTTGCATTTTACGTCTGTGGCCAAGAGTAACCAATGCAGCAAATGCAAACATGCTGTCAAGGTAGTCATCGGTTATTAGTATTAAAATGAAGTTGTTACCCATGCTATGGGCAAATTTATTTTGTGCTCAGTTGTGCAAAATGCAACAGAGCATGAGACGGATACTAGATGTGCCGTGTACATGCATTTATAAAGAAATAAATAAATCGAGATAATACTAAATGAATTGTCTGTTTTGAGAGAAAAAACTGGCTTAGATTGTGCACCACCATAGTGTGGGAGATAAATAGACTGTAGTGCTCATTGACATATTAGGGTACAGTCCAGCTCATTTATTAGAGGCACACCCATATGACACAAATGGGTATAAGAGGCAGCAGTGTGCCTACAGTAAAATACAGCTTGATAAGCAAATTAATACGAGATACCCTGCTTATAAGAGACGTCTCATATAAAAGACATGAATTGGTGCTTGGAGCATGCCTCTTCTAAAGGGGTTTACCTGTATTAAAAAGTGCTCGTAGACAACTATGTATGGTATTTTCTCGATGAATTTCTTGCAACATGATGTGATAAAGCTACTGACTCATTTGTTCCCTAATTCAGATGTCCTGCTAACGGCAGCAGTGTGTGTTTTGCCAAGTCTCGTGAAAGAACGTTTGGAAGCCTTCATTTGTCCTGAGGCAAGTAACCTTTGACAATGAAGTTATTTTGGGGGGAACAGTGCTGATCTTTTATGCTGTAGCATTAGAAAAGCTTTCAAATAACGTAAAGTGTGAGATTAGGTTAGTTGGTATTGCATTATTAAACTGCTCAGCGCAAACATTTTTAGATAACAAACACAAGAGATGAAGACCAGCGCAGTCATTCTCTCTTGTGTTCATTTTCTAAATTTTGTGCTGAGCAGTTTAATACCTTCCACTGACTATTGTTGAAGCTTAACCCACTCATAACCACGTTCAAATGCCAAATGAATATAAAAAATAAAAAGTTAGAGGGAGGTAGAGCTGCTGTTGATACCAGTGGGGCACTAAATTCAAAACATGACCCTTGTTTATTGACAGAGTGACACCAGGCAAACAGGTTTGTTTGCTGAAATCACTGTGATGTGCAGGATTGGATCACGTGATCTCGCCTTGCTCTGACGGATGAAAACAGGCGGTTGGATGCATTGTTTTTAGCCGCGACTTCGCGGTGTTTTCATTTTTTAAAAGCATCGTATTGCTCTGACTTATGATCCACGGACTTCTGCAGACTACACAATGCGAAAAGTTGCAGTAAAAGTTACCGGCTGTGTGCCACGGTTTTCTGCGTATGCGATGCCACTGTCACTGCCACTTGCAGTGCCACTGTTAATTTTCTCTTTCTTTGTTGTTGTTTTCGAGTCCATGGGGATGAAATGAGCACAGACCATGACTGTTCACATAAAAGGAGATCGTTTCAGATTCTTCACAGGAGCTTCATTCACCACAAAAAATCAATTTGCAAATGATCTGATTATGTATATTTAAAAAAAATATGACGTAGAAGCGTACATCTGCGGGAAGTTGCCGTTATGGCACTTAAAAAATGTGCGCTGTTGCCTGAATTGTCAGAGTCATGTTAGCCCGCAAGTCCAACTTTTTCCCCTTTATTTTCGTTATTTTCATCCTATTTCGGTCTATTTCGTGGCCAGTTGCTTCTGCGTGTTCGAGGAGCGCGTTTGACGAAACCTTTTTTCTGACATTATACATGTGCTGATCCAGTATTCGCAAAAGCTTACTTCTCTCGCCAAGGTAACCTTTACCGCAGTCTGTGCCACCATCATCCTCCTTCTTGGTCGTCCGTCCTTGTGTGTGTACCCGACCACACGGCTTTCCATCTGTTAGTGGTGGCGTAGGCAGGGGTTGGCACATCAAGCCCCTGACCCTCGCCCCCCCCCCCACCCAAATTTGATGGTAAATGCGCACATTGTGATGGTTTACTAGCGCTGACTGCCCGGGCCCAATTCTAATTTGGGATATAGGTGGTGCTTCGTGAAAAAAAAAAATTCTGCCAACGCCGGTGTTGTCCGTAACTTCAGCTCACAGGTTTAATTCTTTGCTTATAGATTACGTGTGTGGAATGGGCCATAGCCACTGTCACTACCTCCCAATGTTGTTTTGATCTACAGGAGAAAAGAGCTGCCGTGCATATTGCACAGCTTATGAATAAAGCTGTAAAAAGAAAGAAAAAAACTGGACATTGGCTCTTTTGCTGAAACATGATATTGCCATTTAGATCATGGTACGCAAGACCTCGCAGCATCCACATTCAAGGGTGCAAAATGATACGGCCGGCTGATCGCATTTTATCATGATTTATCATTGTATAGAACCTCTGGAACTGAACCAATCATTCAGAATTTTCACCCATTTGTGGCTCCATGGCGATTTAATGTGCAACGCGTGACCACCATAGAAATTTTTGCACAACAAATATTAGGATTGAGCCACAAAAAAAAGTTACAACACTGAATGAGGCACGCGCGTGCACGATTCCCACATTTGCCTGCAATGATAACAGAAAGGTTGCGGCGGCATGCGGCTGTAATAATGCTGTGTCGCTACCCAAAAAGTGCAGAATTCGCTTGTGCTGTGCTAAACAAAGATGTAATTTGCACATACTTGTCATGTCAACCGCAGACCCTCTTTGACGCAAAACACAATGAATGAAGTAGCTTGGTTGCACGTATTTCGTGCAGCAAAGATAAGTTTCTTTACCGTTAATACCTGTTTGATACTTCGATTCGACACGCAGTGAGTTCCGACTTTTCAAGAGGTGGCGCGCTCGGCCCTCGTGTTTTTCATTGAGGTGGTCATAGCAGACGATGTCAGTAGTCAGGCATTATGAGAAGTGTTAAATATTTCCACGGCAGCTATTTAGCTTTTTGTACAGTTAGGGAAGAAGCTGCAGGTGTATTTTACTGATTTTGTTGAGTGATGTACATTAAAAAAATAATAAAAAGAGGAGATGCGAGAGCGGCTGCGGGCTGTGCGTGACAGGGCGGCGGAGCAATTCAATCACGTACGTCACAGGGCTGCCTCTGCATGGTGGCGCCACGATATGTCCTCATGCCCAATAGACTTTTTATCGGCTCTGGTATGTTTTGACATTACATTTTTACAAAAAACCCTCACAAAACATTTCTCTGCTTTTATTTACTTTTCTTAGCCTGCACTGTAATTCTCCTATAATGTCTTCTGCTAATTGACTAATTTCAATAACAAGTGCAATTTTTGCCCACTGTGGCAGGCAGCCTGTGGACTTAGAGTTGAACAATCAGGGGGGATCTTTTAATTTTCATTAAAACTTTTAGGCTTCTTCGCTTCACTTGGTTTAGGACAAAGCACATTGGATAATCTATATAGTGATACTGATGAATTGCTGAGGAGTATCAAAAAACACTTTTTCTCTACCAATTTATTGGATTGTGAACATAGCAAGCGGGGCTTTCTGTACTCAGTAAATCTTCACTTAGTCTTCTGCTATTGGCAAAAAAACCTTTCTTGATGTTCTAAAGTTTGAAACATAATAACCTACTGCTCAACGCATTCTCTTTCAGGACCCAGAGGCCACCTACCTGTTTCCAAAAGTTACGTACAGAGGAAGCAGCATTTTTGATGCCACACTATTTACTGGGCGACTAGAGGACATCTCTATAATTGAAGAAAATTTACTGGCAGCAGTTGCAACACAAATAGCTTTGTATTGGGTTTTTGATATTGTGTTTGATCCAAAAGCGAAAAAATTCCTGGACTTGTTCTGCCACGCTGCTCAAATTGACAGCGGAGTGAGCCCTACACTCCTCACTCGGCTTGCTGTAGCACTGTTTGCACAGTAATATGTAGGCTTAAATAATTTTTACTAGTACAATAATATAAGCCAACTGTTACTGCATAGTCCAACAGTGCAACAGTGCATGATCAACTGTGCCTAATTGGATTTGGCTGCACTTATCTCGACCCATCTGGGTGTAATCAATGTTAAATTAGCATGAAAACAGGAAGCTGGACTGTACTAATTAAGCCTACTTACACACGAGTGTATTAGGTGACACCTGGCTCATATAAATTTGATCAGTTCTTTCTACAGTGACATTGTATAACTAAGCTCATTAGTGTCCAACTTGGCTTAACCTGACAAGGCAAGCTCGGCTGAGAAAACTGAATTTTTTTGGTTTATTAGGTTGTGTGATGGTAGCTATGTTTAGTTATGCAAATAACCGTTGTAAATAACAACGCAAGCCCAGTGCTTGAACCGGCCCCGTCACTTGCCGCTACATTAAATAACAGCACGAATTCGATGGAGCAAAAACAGCGACACCCAGTTGTTGTTTTTGCTACAAATTCCGCAACTGCATCAGAAAGACTGAAGTGAGAGGCTAACTGATACGCCGGGACATGCATGCGCACCGCAGCAGGCGTCTCGTTGCTAAATGGCGTGTCGATGCCATCTAAACTAAGTACACTGGCCCCAAGCAATTCTGCTTCTATCGAAAATGCAGCCGTGGTGACTAGGTTTCAATCCCGCCACCTCCGGGTCAGCACTCGATCACAATAACCACTGGAGTACTGTAACTGGTACATTTCCTTTTTTTTTCTTTTTGCACGCCTCGCTGCTGTGGTCTATAGTGGCTAAGGTATTCAGCTGCTCACCTTCAGGTCGCGGGATCTAATCCCGGCTGTGGCGGTTGTATTTTTCATGGAGGCGAAAATTCTGTAGGCAGGTGGGCTCAGATTCGGGCGCACGTTAAAGAACCCCGTATGGTCAAAATTTCCTGAGCCCTCCACGGCGTCTCCCTTAATCATACGGTAGTTTTGGGAAGTTAAATCTCACATATCAATCAAATGTTTTGCACTTGACACTTGCAGACCATGGGTGTTTCATTCAGGTAAATGTCATCTAAAAAGTTTTCAATGACATTTCTCAGGACATCTGTTTTGCCATTTAGTGTTTGTATCATCAAAGAAGGGAAATATGTAGTGTTCTATGAAGCCATTACTGAGCTGTGATATTTCAAGTCGGTCCACTTACTTCATGTTAGGCTTTTGTGCTATTTTGTTGCAATATTTTACGTGGAGGTGTTATGCTGTGAAATACCATTTTATTACAGACAAGTGTGAGATTTAATGTTGTTTGTTACTTCTGGTTTTCTAAATGCTGCCTAGCAAATCGGTTTACGGCAAGTAGTTATTAAATGTGTTCATGGCTTTATTGATGCTTTCTTACACTATGCTGTATTGCTCGACTATTTCAGCTTTATGTGGATTTTCAAAATGTTTTCTTGCTTTGTTAGGCGGTTTCATTGTCATCGTAGATGGCACTTTCATTTTTGACTAGCTAGTCCAGAGACCTTTTCTTTTTTGTAAAAGTGCAATACGTTTTCTATTGTGATAGAAAATAGGTGCTGGGAAAAACATTTTTTATATGAATGTAAAGAATTGAAGAAATGCTTGTTGGAATCTAAGCGCACTTTTTTTGGTCAAAATTTGAGTTCTTTTAATAAACATTCACCTCGCAAGTTCTGGCTTTATATGTCCGATCGGCGCGATAAAATTGAGCAGCTGAAACGTGGAAATGAAATCGTGACGAAGAATGTTGACATTGCAGATAGTCTTAACATTTTCTTTTTCAGTCAGTTTTTACAAGGCGCAGATGTGACACTGAAACAGAGGATGTAATATGCCACTTATTTGAGCCGATGGGTGAGATTACTATCAGTCGAGAAGGAGTATTTAATAGTCTATTGTCTCTTGATTCCAAAAAAGCATGCGGGCCTGATGAAATACCCACCCCTTTTTTGCAGCGTTATGCGGAGTGGATATCCTACTACTTAGAAGTTATTTTTCAAAAATCTATTTGTACTAGTTCAGTGCCATCGGACTGGTGCACAGCTTTAGTTGTCCCTGTGTTTAAGAGTGGTGATCGGTTGTCCGCCAATAACTACCGTCCCGTATCACTCACATCTATCTGCTGCAAAATATTGGAACATGTCATTGTCAAGCAGGTCATCACATTTCTAGAAAATAAAAAATTACTTTTATCCTTATCAGCATGGCTTTAAGAGTAAAGTTTCGACTACTACACAGCTTATTGAAACTATTCCTGACTTTGCGACAGCTTTAGATATCAATGAACAAATTGATGTCATCTGCATAGATTTCGTTAAGGCCTTCGATAAAGTACCTCACGACAAATTACTGTATAAGCTTCACTGCGCTAGACTAAGTCATCTTTTACATAGTTGGATTAAAGCCTACCTAAATGACAGGAAGCAATTCGTGAAAATTGATAATTCTATGTCTAGCTCACTAGAAGTGTTTTCTGGGGTTCCACAAAACTCGGTTCTTGGGCCCTTATTGTTTCTGATATATGCCAATGATATCGCAGATATAGCGAAACCCCATGTTAAACTCAAACTGTT
This sequence comes from Rhipicephalus annulatus, assembly GCA_013436015.1. Classification (NCBI taxonomy): domain Eukaryota; kingdom Metazoa; phylum Arthropoda; class Arachnida; order Ixodida; family Ixodidae; genus Rhipicephalus; species Rhipicephalus annulatus. The sequence continues at coordinate 65,010 of WOVY01011555.1, read as the reverse complement.
TGCTTATTATTGTTTAATATACGCGCGAGTGACTGGTAGGAAAGACCAATTGAACATTGCCGAATGTCTAAAGGAATTACACTCATGGTGTGAAGCTTCGCGAATGGAAATCAATTATTCGAAATCTACGGTCACCCACATTTCTAGGGAAAAAAACGATAATTCCATTTGAATACTGTATCGGGAATCGCACCTTGTTGACAGTTAATGCGTTTAAGTTCCTAGGTCTCACAATAACGCGTAACCTAAAGTGGCACACACATATTGATAATGTTTGTTCTAGGGACTCACGAAAACTGTATATATCAAAAAAAACTGCAGGGTGCTAGTATGGACGTAAAACTTTTTGCTTTTAAAACTTTTATACGGCCGATACTGGAATATGCCAGTATTGTCTGGAGTCCCCATCAAAAAGGGCTTGTAAATAAACTTGAACGCATACAACGGCTTGCAGCTCGCTTTATATGCTCGAGATATAAACAGAACGACTCAGTCACAGAAATGCTACAACTATGTGATCTGGAGACGCTCCACAAGCGCAGACGCAAAAGTAGATTAAAGTTTCTTTTTCAATTATTAGAAGGTGAGTTTAAAATTAACAGAAATGACTACTTAGAACAACCTGGGAAACGAAGCGAGAGGGCAAACCATAAACGAGAACTGCACCCTTATTTTGCACGAACGAAGGCGTACCGTCATACATTCTTCCCCGATGTCATTGAAGATTGGAATGGGTTACCGAGTAGCATAGTCAATGCGAGTGATGTTAATGAATTTTTGCATTTACTTGATTTACATTTATGTGATTTATTGTAAATATGATTGCGATTGTTATTTGTTGCATTGCGAATCAAGGTGTGTGTTTTTCGTTTTTCGCTTGGAATGCAGAGCTTTCACGCATATTTATATATGTATACCTGGTTTATCATTGGGAGATGTATAGTTATATCTCCAATTTGTTTGTACAATGTGTCGTACCTTTCCTATAATGACCCTCAATATAGGGTTGACAGTATATTTAAATAAATAAATATTAACTATACAGTGCTGATATAACAATTTTTCACTTTCTGAATTTGCTTTAATTGAAAAAAAAATATACATATGAGCATTACTGTGAAGCCGTGATATTCCTAACTACTAAATATTCCGGGCTTAATCATCATCAGCCTGATTGCGTCCACTGCAGGACAAAGGCCTCTCCCATGTTTCACCAGTAAACTCGGTCCTGTGCTTGTTGCTGCCAAGTTATACCTGCAAACTTCTTAATTTCATCTGCCCACCTAACCTTCTGTCTCCTCCTAACTCGCTTGCCTTGTCTGGGAATCCAGGTAGTTACCCTTAATGACCTGCGGCTTACGCGCTACATGCCCAGCCCATGTCCATTTTCTGTTCTTTATTTCAACTATGATATCCTTAACCCCATTTTGTTCCCTAATCCACTCTGCTCTCTTCTTGTCTCTTAAGGTTACACCTACCATTTCTCTTTCCATTATTTGCTGCGTCGTCCTCAATTTAAGCTGAACCCTCTTTGTAAGTCTCCAGGTTTCTGTTCCGTAGCTAAGTACCGGCAAGATACAGCTCCTATATACCTTCCTCTTGAGGGATAATGGCAATCTACCTGTCATAATTTGAGAGTGCTTGCCAAATCTGCTCCACCCTATTCTTATTTTTCTAGTTACTTCAATCGTGTAGTTCCGCTCCACGGTTATTACCTGCCCTAAGTAGACAGTCCTTTACAACTTGAAGTGCACTATTACCTATCTCGAAGCGCTGCTCTTTTCCGAGGTTGTTGTACATTACTTTCGTTTTCTGCAGATTAATTTTAAGACCCACCTTTCTGATCTCCTTATCTAACTCCGTAATCATGAGTTGCACTTCGTCCCCTGAGTTACTCAGCAATGCAATGTCATCGGCGAAGCAGAGGTTACTAAGGTGCCCTTCATTAACTCTTATCCCTAGCTGTTCCCATTCTAGGCTTCTGAAAACCTCCTGTAAGCATGCGGTAAATAGCATTGGGGAGATTGTGTCCCCCTGGCTTGCACCCTTCTTGATTGGTATTCTGTTGCTTTCTTTATGAAGCACTATGGTAGCAGTTGATCCCCTGTAGATTTCTTCCAGAATATTTATATATACTTCGTCTACGCCCTGATTCTGCAGTGTCTGCATGACGGCTGATATTTCTACTGAATCAAACGCCTTCTCGTAATCTAGGAAGTCTATGTATAGTGGTTGGTTATATTCTGAGCATTTCTGTATTACCTGATTGATAGTATTAATGTGGTCAATTGTTGAGTAGCCTGTTCGAAATCCTGCTTGTTCCTTTGGTTGATTGAATTGTAACGTTTTCTTTACTCTGTTAGCAATTACCTTTGTAAATGGCTTGTATACTACAGAGAGCAAGCTGATCGGCCTGTAATTGTTCAAGTCCTTGTCATCTCATTTCTTATGTATTAAGATGATGTTAGCGTTCTTTCAGGACTCTGGTTTTTTTCCCGTCAGGAGACGCCTCGTAAACAGGGTGGCTAGTTTTTTTCTAACACAATCTTTCCTCCATCTTTCAGCAGATCTGATGTTACCTGATCCTCACCAGCAGCTTTGCCTGTTTGCATGCTCTCCAAAGCTTTTCTGACTTCTATCATTACTGGTGGGGTGTCATCTGGGTTACTGCTAGTTCTTGTAGTATTAGGGTCGTGGTTGTCTCGGCTACTGTACAAATCTCTGTAAAAATCCTCCGCTATTTTAACTATTCTATTTTATATTGGTAGTTATTTTGCCTTGTTTGTCCCTTTGTGCATACATCTGTTTTTTGCATATCCTAAGTTTCCTCTTCACTGCTTTGACGCTTGCTCCGTTTTTCAGAGCGCGTTCAATTCTCCCCATGTTATACCTTCTTACATCGCATACCTTACGTCTATTAATCAACTTCGAAAGTTCTGCGAGTTTTATTTTGTCTGTTGTACTTGACACTTTCATGATTTGACGCTTCCTTATTAGGTTCTTCGTTTCCTGGGAAAGCTTGCCAGTGTCCTGTCTAACTACTCTGCCTCCAACTTCTCATGCACACTCCGTAATGATACTCGTCAGATTATCATTCATTGTATCTACGCTAAGGTTGGTTTCCTCACTAAGAGCCGAGTACCTTTTCTGAAGCGACACTCTGAATTCCTGTACTTTCTTCTCAGTGCTAGCTCATTGATTGGTTCCTTGCGTATCAGTTTCTGCCGTTGCTTCTTCAAGTCTAGGTGAATTCGAGACCGCACCATTCTATGGTCATTGCATCGTACCTTGCCAACCACTTCCACATCCTGTACGATGCCTGGATGTGCACTCATTTTAAAGTCTATTTCGTTCTTATTTTCGCCATTAGGGCTCCTCCATGTCCACTTGGGGTTTCCTCGTTCTCGGTAGAAGGTATTCAAAATCCTTAAATTATTGCGTTCTGCAAATTCTACTGGTAGTTCTCCTCTGGCGTTTCTAGTACTGATGCCATTATCTCCTACTGCCTGGTCTCCAGCCTGATTCTTCCTTACTATTGCATTAAAGTCTCCCATCAGTATAGTATACTGTGTTTTAACCTTACTCATTGCCGATTCCACGTATATTCCGTACATATGACGTGGTATCGATTCATTTTGTTACTGTGCTAGATCATGTACTGCTCGTGCCACATAATCGTCATAGCCCTACTCAAGAGCTGTTTGTGGTTAAAAGTGGGATTTTCCTTACTTATTCTTGTGTTCATTTAACTACTAGATGTTTGACTAATCACTTATAATATGTTGATGTGTTTTTTTCATCATAAGCCCTAGGTGACATGCCATCCTGTTTGCTTCCGTCATATTTATAAGCATTGTCCTGCTGTTTTTTCTCTCTAAATTCATGTTTTTTATGGTTTACTCGTATAGTGACAGCCAGACACCTGAAAAATTGCAATTTGGCTCGCGTTTGTGTTTTTTTAAATACAGCGTTGTATTATAATAATAAAAACGATCAATTGGCTGGTTGACATGTGCTTTGATTATGTTGTGCTCTGCAAAGATGCTCAATAAGACAGTCTTTCTAAACCACGAGTGACGGCAGGCTTTCTGCACTAAGTTCTGGGCCACTTCCACCACGTATTTTGTTCACTCTTCCACAGAGCAAAAGCAAAGTTCTGCAGGATTCAGGGCATTTGGCAAACACAAATTGCTGCTCAAAGTGGCAATGCCATACCGGTCGTTTCTTGCAATGTGGATCAACAGGCTTCACTTGATTTTGATTTTCCTTTTTACATGAATAGGAAGAATGTCCTGGAAACACTGGAAAATTTATCGCAATGGCAGAATGGCAAATGCTAATGAGCATCACAAAGTGCCAGAAATTCTTTCACTAGCTGACATATTTTTGGATAAATAATTGGTATTTAATCAGTTGAGGTAAAACCCCTTTGTGTGGGGTTACATTTGAACTGATTGGAACGACAGACTTTGTAAGCCTAAATGTTGCTTTAGACGCATTTTCAAGTGGCATATTTGTGCACGAGCGTTTCTTCTGAAAGAGGTAAGAGGTTACCCTTGTGATCTAGCTAACCATGATCCATTACACTAGCTGGGACCAATGAAGGGTGCTAAATATTGCTCCTTCACTTAGTCTTTGTTGACCAACTTACACTGTTAAACCCCTTTAGATTAACTGAAGGGGGCTAACAGTTACTCCTATATTTAGTACTTCTGGTCTAACATGAGCAGGCCAACTGTTAAACCTTTCAGGACTAAATGGGGTGGAGCAACAGTTGGTCCTACATTTAGTACTTGGCGGTCTAACATGAGAAGACCAACTGTTAAACCTTTCATGGCTAAATGGGGTGGAGCCACAGTTGATCCTACATTTAGTCCTTGGGGGTCTAACATGAGCAGACCAACTGTTAAACCTTTCATGGCTAAATGGGGGGAGCAACAGTTGATCCTACATTTAGTCCTTGAGGTGTAACGTGAGCGGGCCAACCGTTAAACCTTTAGGGGGTAAATTCGGTTGGCTAACAGATGCTCCCGCGGTTACCCCGCGGCGGTTGGTCCCGCCATTAGACCACGGCAGTTGCTCCCGCAGTTAGTCTAAAATTGGTTCAAAATCTGTGGCAGCACAGTTGGTCTCCCAAAGGTCTAATGGCATACCCCGTTTTAGTCCTTTTTGGCTTAGAGTGATGAGATGCCTCATCAAACGTGAAATTCCCTTTAATTACAAAGAAAGTAGAGAATCACAATCCCTGGATAACAAGAGAGACGTTACAGCTGAAGCGAAAGTTAAACGGTTAAAAAAAAGGTCGAACAAGGCTAACAGTCCTAATTTAAAAACAATTATTTGCAATATACGTGAAGAAATTAAAGAAAAATCTTTTCGTGACAAAGAAAAGTATTTTAATGAAAAATTGCCGTCATTTATTAAAACGTCTCCAAGAAAATTTTGGAAAGAGGTCACTCCGGGCACGTGCTCTACCGATGCATTTCTTTTAGATGGAAAATTAGAGAGTGATGAAAAAGCTGTCTGTACGGCCTTTAATAACTATTTCAATAGCGTCTATACAAAAGATAATAATCATCTCCCACCTTTCGATGCGAACCTACCACCAATATCAGATGTCACTATTTCTGAAGAGGGTATCTTTAATTTATTGCTAAATCTGGATGTTAAGAAATCTGTTGGACCAGATGAGATACCGAATGCCTTCTTAAAACGGTACGCAGAGTGGTGCGCGAAATATTTGTGTGTGTTGTATACTAGGTCTTTGAACGAAGGTGTACTCCCTGAGGACTGGAAGATTGCCCGAATTAAGCCTCTACACAAAGCAGGTGATAAAACTCAAATAAAGAATTATCGACCAGTTTCGTTAACCTCTACAGCTTGTAAAATTCTCGAGCACATAATTCACAAACAGATTGTTACATTTCTTGATGAACACAAAGTACTAACAAAAGCGCAGCATGGATTTAGACGTGGATATTCTACCACTACACAGCTGGTTGAAACCATCCATGATTTTGCTACCGCACTAAATGAAGGTGAACAGCTAGATGCCATTTTTATGGACTTCCAAAAGGCCTTTGATAAAGTGTCGCATAAAAAATTACTTCATAAATTGCAATATATCTTGAAAAATCCGAAACTTATAGTATGGATACGAGCGTATCTTGAAAACAGGCAACAATTTGTTTCATTTAATGACAGTTGTTCCAGCAAACTACCTGTGGATTCCGGTGTACCTCAGGGCTCGGTCCTCGGACCTCTTTTTTTTCTATTATATATAAATGATATAATGAATAGCCTTTCTGTAAGTGTAAAGCTTTATGCTGATGATTGTGTATTATACACGAAGGTATCAACTGCTGGAGATCAGATAAGGCTCAATAATCAATTCAACAAGGTCGTCTCTTGGTGCCAGGAATGGCAAATGTCAATTAATTACAACAAAACTGTTTATATGAAAATAACACTAAAGAAAAATCCTTTATGTTATCAGTACGGCACAAATAGCGTCAATCTTACAGAAGTTGCTGAATACAAGTACCTTGGAGTATGGATAACTAATGATCTAAACTGGAACAAACACGTCGATACAACTACAGGTAAATGTCTACGGAAACTTTTTTTTTCTAAAGCGATCCTTAAAATATTCTACCCCGTCTGTACGCATGTTGGCATATAAAACACTCATTCGTCCAATGTTGGAATATGCTGTAATAATATGGGATCCATTCACTAAACGTAATATTAATCAATTAGAAAAAGTGCAGAACAAGGGCTTACGTTTTATTTATAACTCCTACGGTAGAACATCCGTATCTGAATAATTGGTAAAAAGCGGTCTGCAACCCGTTGTGGACAGAAACCGCACTTGCCGGCTTAAGTTTTTCTATCAATTAATAAATGGTCATTTAAATGTTGACAATGCAGGCATTCTTCGGTATTCTTCCGGTTACGCAACTCGCAAGCGACATAGTAAAACGATAACTCCTTTACCTTCACGGATTAACTGCCACAAGTATTCGTTCTTCCCTAGAACTATTAATGACTGGAATAGCCTGACAAATGATGTCGTTTTACAGAAGAAACTGTCATTGTTTGAAAACAGCATCGCCTAAACCATCACTACACATTGCATTGTATTATTTGTTTTATTGTAATTATTGTGTTAGTCTATAACCCGTATTCTACGTGTTACGTTATTATGTGTTATGTTACTCGAAAAATTTGTTGAAATAAGCGTTTGTGAACCTTCGCCTTGTATATTCAAATCGTACGATTTATTGTGTTTTCATTATTTTTTTGTATGTACCGATTCTCGAACATTTTTTTCCCACCCTGCCATGATCTTTCAGGTGAAGGATCGCAGTATTTATAAATAAATAAATAAATAAAAAAAATCGATCTTTGGTGACGACGATGTCGCGGCATCGGAAATGAGTTGCGCCAAAAATGTTAATCACATAATGACGTTACCATACGTACTCACAAATCAGGAATATTTGTGCTGTTGTCATTAGGTCACAAAGTCTGGCGTAATGCCACAAGGTGTCACTGTAGCACCCTCCTTCAGGCGGTGAACAAAACCGCGGAGCGCGCGATCTCAAGAGAAGAAACTGGGGACAGCTCTTGGCAGTGGAGCGAAGCCACGGCTCGTGTTACCTGCTCCCCTGTACATCGACTCAGAAGAAGAAGGGCCCGCCGCGGTGGTCTAGTAGCTAAGGTACTCGGCTACTGACCCGCAGGTCACGAGATCGCATCCCGGTGGCAGCGGCTCCATTTACGATGTGGGCGAAAATGTCGTAGGCCCATGCGCTCAGATTTGTGTGCACGTTAAAGAATCCCAGGTGGTTCAAATTTCCGGAGGCCCCCACTACGGCGTCTCTCATAATCATGTGGTGGTTTTGGGACGTTAAACACCACACATCAGTCAATGAAGAAGGCGATGGTTTGCGTTTTCAAGTCGTCTTAGGTGAATGCTCAAAAAAGGCTTCAATTTTCTTTTAATTTTTGCATTCCTTGCGACACTTTCTTTTACACTGCACCGCCCGGCTACGAGAGAAGGCGCAAGGTTCGAAACGATGAAGCAAGTCTCCCCTCCTTTTATTGAATATTCCTGCGTACGTTCATGCACATTAGCAGTGAGCACGCCCATCGCTTCTGCAACAGCAGTATTGTTAAGAGGTAAAATTTTCACACGTGTGGGACCTAGCCATGTATACGTTGCAAACGTCGATATTACACGAGCACACCACAGAAGCTTCAACCAATGCGTGGTCATGATTAGATGGCAAGTGTTACAGTGCGCCTCCTTATAGTGAACCACCTATATTGTATGTCGCAACCATGGGCAGGCCAATCTTCTCGAACAGTGTGTAAAATCTCGTTGGATAAGAACAGGTTCACGAACATGCTGGTATTCAGAAGCAACAAGACTTTCCCTGTCTAACTCGCACCTCTTTGCACGTAAGAGTGGGCAATTGAAGATGCCTGATCGATTGGCACACAGCAATAACCGTGGACGGATTTGCACCGTTGAACTGCGCCGAACAAAGACGCGTCTCATTATCCCTTCACTGTGAAACGCAACGTGCGTACCTCGTGCGCAGTACCTCAGCAACTGAAGGTCGCTAGCTGAGTCATTCTCGTGGCTCCGACTTGCGCCACCAAATTCCTGCGCTATAGCAGCACGAGCTAAACCTGTGCTACTCCGATACACACAGGTTACACACATTCACGCGTGCCAAGTGAAGGTCGTCTCTGGGCAACTAACACGATGTTAAGAGGGTGCGTTGATCTCGCTGCTAGGTACGCGGTGGAGTGGCGGCCGGATAAAAACTGCAGCCTCTTGCGACACTGTGCTGTCGCGTACGACGTGAAGTGTTTGACTCGCGGAACGACACATCGTGAAGCGTGCAAGTGACAGGCGACATGAGCCCCCATTTGACGGCTGCTTTCTGTTGTTAGTCTCGTTGTCAAAGTGTCCGCCGGCGTGAGAGCAAGTGATGGGGGCCTAATTAAGGATAGACGAGCGAGTTCCTTCGAATATACGCGGCAATCGAGTCTTTAAGATACCAGGCACGTGGCCTGGCGGTCACATAGCGACCCTTGAGTTGTCCTTGCATGGTCGCGCGGCTCTCTCGGATGTGGAGCACAGGTCGAATGGAATGCCAGTGCTAGCGTGTTGAAGCCATGACCTTCGATTTCACTTCGGTGCAAGCAGCAAATGTAAACAACTGGAATGTGTCGAATTATTTTTTTTACTTTAAACGAGGAACACGTGCGCAAGGAAAAGGCCTTTTTTTCTCAAAATTGAACGTCCGCAGCGGCGGTGTAGGTTATGGCTCTCGGCTGCTGACCCCGAAGTTCACGGTGTCGATCCCGGCAAAAGTGAAATCGCGTTTCAGATGTAGGCGAAATGGTGGAAGCTGTTGTTCTGGGCAATATCAGGGCACGTTAAAGGACCCCAGGCAGTAAAAACTTCCGAAGCCCTCTACTACATCGTGCTTCATAATGATAGCAGCGTCTGAGACCTCTAGACTTTACAAATATGCGACATTGAAAATTACGCCTCTTTGTTCTTTATGTGTTTTAAAGGCTTGAACACATCCGCTCATTAACCAAGTTCGTTGTTGAACTTCTGGGCACATTTGTACTAACGGAATCAACGTAAGCTTTAAAAGATTGGGGAGAGGGGTCATGAGCGTGTTCACGAGGAATGAGCGGGGGAAGGCTGCCCACCATAACCACATAATGAGAAGGCGCAAAGTTTGCCCTGTACTCAGTAAGAGCAATCCTATCATTGTCTGAAGAGCAGGGGTATCCATGGGCATGCGGGTATTTGACAATAATAGCCGCCAAACATCGATACTGCATACCAAAAACTGTCAACTTTCTATTTTTATTTCCGCAAAGTTAGGGACAAACGTCAGGCTAGTTATGTGAGAAGTACTCAACTAAAGGGCTGCGTTAGCAATTTGCCCCCTCCCTTGCACTACCGGAGGACAGTGATCAAGATCACAGCCTTGCGTGACTTTGTTAAAGCTACGGCATTTTTTTTTCACATTGAAACTATAGAACAAACGTTTGCTTTTTCTTTTTTTGGTGCGCCAAAACGCAGCGCTTAAAGGAGCAACAAACACATCAGCCGCTAATATCACATATCTGTTTTACGAGGACGTCGAGCGAGGACCCTCACGGAGGGATTTTGGAGTATTGCCCGTCAAAATTTTATTCAGGGCATGAATTGGTATGAATTTTGTTACTGGATAAAGTCATGTGGGTTTTAAACGTGAAACTGGTTAATAAATGGTTGCTTGTGAGTGAATACGGCAGAACTGCCATCATCGTAAACGTGTAGTAAAAGATAAATTGAGTGATTCCCCCTTCTCGCCACTGGTCAACTAAAACTGAAGGCAATAGTTAGCCCAACACAATAGGGAAATGTAGTGGCAACGGTGGCTAAGAGAACAAACCGGTGTGATGGAAAGCCTACGACAACGACAATGTGTCCGTAGATTTATGAGAAGGCTGAACGCTTGCTTTCAACGCGAGTTTGCCTCAGGAGTTTAGAGTCATCCGTGTCGTGTTTGTTAATGTGTGTGGTTTCACTCGGCCCTTTTTGCGCTGAAAATTAAGGCAGAAAGAACCTCGCATCACCATGCTAAAGCCTATCTACAACCCATAAAAGTAACCTAGAAACAACCTGCGTCACCAAGCTAAGCCCCAGGAACAACCAAGTAGCTGCCACATTAGTCCCCAGAATTGCCCACTTTCGCTGTTTGAAGCCATGCCTGGGTTAAAGCAAGCTTTGCCGATTTGCTTGCTTTACCCAGGCGTGGTTCAAAATGGCGCTAAGGCTTATGAAACACTTATGACTTTCATCCTAACTTCAGTTGTTTTCGCCACTAACTAATTAACAGCGTTCCTAGCGTTTTATTGGCAATTAAGTGCCAGAAATTAGACTCAAGTCACGTAGTTTTATTCTGGATCATATTCTGTCTCTGGGTGCCCCTAATTTCATTCCGGTCCTAAACATTATCTCACATACTGTCATGCTTACCGAAAAGGTAGACTTGCACTCTGGCCTTTCGCTCATTAAAACGCTTATACCGGTGACGCCGGAATCGCAGAACGTGTATTGTAGTAGTGCTTATTACATCAAAACAACTCGCTCTATCACGCATGTTCGACACATTCTTCGAGCGCATCAGAACGATCAGGTGAAAGTAGACACCGGCGTCGGCACTTGTGGCTGCCTCTCTCACAAAAACTGCAATAGTAGGAGTTGACGCGCGAGGAAGTCAGAGTAGGCCAACCTGACCAGAACAAGGCTGTACGAAGCCGATGATGATAAGCGTACAAAGTAGAGAGCCCAAAGGCGTTTATGCCCTCAACAAGCAGCAACTTTGACAGGAGACGCCACAGCTGTATTGACACACATTTGCCAACTCCGTCGAGCAGGAAATTTCAAGGCGGCGCCCGAGCACAGGCGGTAGCAAGAAAAAGCGCACTTGTCCTGCTACTTGGTAAAAGAGAAGCTTTCAAGCCTGTTGTATAGTTACACTAATGGGAGAGGATACATCAGATTGGTTGAATGCGCCAGTTGGTGACTCATGGTATGTTTTCAGAGTGGCACATGCCGAAGGAGTTAACAATTTTTTACAACGCGATGAAAGATTTGGTAATGCGTGACAGTAATCACTCATAATTTTACAGCAGACCAGTAAATGTCGAGATCAGCCGTGAGCCTTCGTTAGCAAATAATCATCGAGGTCCGGCTGGGGCCACGCTTGCTCGCTTGTTTCCTCTTCTTCGTTTTCTGCGTCGCTATGGGAACCCATGCATCAATTCGTCCGGTGAATAACGCAAAAAACTTTATGGTCCACATAACGAGCACACAAAGAGACAGAAAGGACGAAAGAAAGTGAAAATGGGAGATAACTAAAAATAAAAATAAAGAAAGAGTTTCGAATGAAAAAAAAATCTTTTGCCGAGGCGAGATCTGGATCCGCGCACCCGCGTCCTAATCACTGGCTCTCCAGGCACAATGCAAGTGTAGAGCATAGCCTTGTAACGTATGACATAGCACGGTTGTGGGAAAAATAAATGAGAAGAATGGCGAGGGTTACAAGGAGGGAAAGGGTCAGAGAAAACGAAGTATGGCGAAACAGATATGTACGTAGGCAAAAATAAAAATGCACAAGTACACTGAAAAGGAAAAAAAAACAAAAGGCAATATATAACGTCATTTACAGAGAGAAAAATAGAGCCAAATAAGGAAGGGGAGAATAAATAACAAGAATCTAAGGCGGCAGGACAACTACACAGACAGACAAACAAAGAAATACAAAGCATAAAAAGGAGAAAAAGAAATTAAAGAGAAGAGGAGATGGCAGAAATAATGATAAATAATAGGGATATAATCAAATGGTATGAAAGCAACACACACAAACCAAGAAGACAAATAGATGGCCATAGAGCAACTGCAGAATGAAAGTGAGCGAGAGAAAGAAACAAAACAAATAAAAGCGACAGAGAAATACGGAGGAAGTAGGTAATGAAAAAAAAAAGAGCTTGCAACAGTGAACTTGGGTGGTTCTGAAGCCATGGCAGCCTTACGCTCGTTGCTGCTAATTACAAGCGACTGTTGCTTGGTTTCGCTACGCTGTAAGTAGGTTTTGACGCAGCCCCCCTGAAATTCGCTCGTCCAGCGCTGTCGGGACGGGCTCGTCACCGTTTCTTCGCAACTGACTTCCCTGCACAGTAGGCTGTATCGGCTCGTCCCTGCCATTGCCGCTCCCGTCGACCGACACGTCTATAGTTCCGAAATACGCGCCTTCCTCCTTCAGAGCAGCCGCGTTCTTAGGACGCTCCGTCACTATGTGCGCATGATCGGGCGCTGTGTCACACAGATGCACCCAGAGCCGAGTAGCGTTGCCCAGAGCTGTGACGTGGTTGGTTGCTAGGCAACGCGACGCTAGGTCAGGCTCTGTAATGCGAAGCGAAACTTGCGCGCGATGTCTCTGCTCATGGGCGCCGTTCAGCTACTGCACATGCACGGCTTGGTAACCTTAAGGCAAATGCTTCCTAGCTGCGATGGTACCTATCATGATACTTTTTTTTCTTGTTGTCTAGTTGTAAGCGTCGCTGAAGCAGTCCATACAGACGCTTGAGCCAAGCTGGAAAGTGTGGCCATGGTGTTTTCAAGTTTAATCTCGACAGATCGTTGAAGCCTTTATATGACAATAAAGAATTAGAAGCCTTATTATAAAAAACACAGAAAAAATACAGAGAAATCATAGCGATGTGGAGTACAGCATGGTAATTACAGTTTCCCTTTTGGCGTAAGAAAAACGGCCACTTTCATGGCTCGATACGGGATCTCTTCATTCTACTCGTTAGCTTTGACCTCGTATTCTTCATCTGCTTTGTTCCTATCACACGTCGGTTGGTCCACCAGGGAATGCAATAAGAGAGATTGACCAGGGGCCAGCGATTATATAATATCAGTTTGGGGTGCCATGCCATGGCAGCCTCACCGCAACACCAACCTAATCGCTGCGCTCAGGCAATGCCGGACGACGAAGACGAGTAGGTATATGACGATGATTGATTCTGGCCAACCGCACTATGTATATATAACAAGTTTCTGCGCCAACCGACCACCGAATCATCAGCTCTGCTGTGGTGCAGCTTGGTGCGACCTAGCACACACACACACACACACACACACACACACACACACACACACACACACACATATATATATATATATATATATATATATATATATATATATATATATATATATATATATATATAGGCAGAATGGTGAAGGCAGAAGGCAGCTTCAGATGGGTACAAACAATAATTACGGGAGTAATTATAAAAATGAACCCAATTGCCACCTCCCCCAGTGGTGATGGCCGGTCGAGACGAATGGACGAATTCAAGATGTTCTTACGGATAGTCCATAGTCACTTTGAAATTTTGGAATAGCGCCCTATTTTGGAATAGGTAATCACCGCGGCGCGGTGCAATCTGGTGAATTTAGCTGGCGAAACCGAAACTGATGCACCAAACAGCACACCTACCGTTCACTTCGACAACACCCTCAATGAGGACACTGTTTCGCTCTCATTGGGGGAGAAGAATAAACGAGCATCAATAAGCAGCCTCGAAACGAAGTGTCTGAATTGACGGCTGATAACGGCGAGGAAAACAGTGTCGCCAGTGAGGGCGTTGTCGAAAGAAATGGCAGATGCGCAGTTTGGTGCGTCGGTTTCGGTTTCTCTAGCTTAATAAGGCTCATTGCATCCCCCCGCAATGATTACCAGTGGCTGCGTTTCTAATATTTCAAAGTGGCTATGGACTATTCGTAGAAAGGGCTTGAATTCACCAACTTGATTCAACCAGCTATCACCACTGATCAAAGAGGTGATGGTGATAATTTCAATATTTACTGCCGTAGTTATTGTTTGTACGCATCTGAAGATGCCAGGCAAAGCTTCAAAGAGCAAGCAACCTACTTCCTGTGATTTCTAAAGAATATTTGCCACTTTTCCTGAAACACCCTGTATACACCTCGTATTTCGTAGCATATAATCGGGAATATACTCTCCCTGGAGGGAGGCAAATGCTGCATTCAACCTGCAGAGAAGAGCTCAAGCAGCAAGAAAGGAAGACGCAGTTCTTCCCCAATCCTCTTTACGAGTGCCTTGCATATAAATACACTGAGCACTCATATATATATATATATATATATATATATATATATATATATATATATATATATATATATATATATATATATATATATAAGGAAAAGAAGTGTATACCTAAGGGCTCGTTTTTCGTGTTTTACACAATCATAATGAGATCTAACTGACAATAATGCCAAGAAAGGTATAGAGGAAGTAATTAGGCCAATTGTAATGTAAATGAGAAGAAAGAAAAGTGGGTGAAAAGATAACTTGCCGTGGGCAGGATTCGAACCTGCGACCTTCGAATAACGCGTTCGATGCTCTACCACTGAGCTACCACGACAGCTATCCCCCCAGCCACTTTATTGGGTATCTATGTCAATTTAAACGTGGGAGTGTCAGTCAGCGCCACTAGTAGCCATGGCGGCGAGTGTGGCACACTCTTTATGAGCCTGTTTGGCGTCACGTAGCACGTGAACTTATCACTGACTGGCAGCTGACCAATAGTCCCCCGTATACAAACTAGAGGCACCAAGTCTGCCAGTACGAGACCCTCGTTAATGAATAAGGAAAACAAGTGTATACTTAAGGGCTCGTTTTTCGTGTATACTTAAGGTATACTTAGGGCTCGTTTTGCGGACACACACACACACACACACACTGATAAATAAATAAATAAATAAATAAATATATATATATATATATATATATATATATATATATATATATATATATGAGTGTGTGTGTGTCCGCGTGTAGCTGCTTGTGCGCTCGTACATCGAATATTATGATGTAGGGATTTCTTACAGGCATTTGCTGGTTTCGCATTTGCATCTGTCCATCATATGGGTGATTTTTGTGGAGTGTAAATACATAAAAAGAGAACAAAAAATGTACCATCTCTCTCTCAATGAACCATGCGTAGATGTGAGGCAGTGGGCACTAACATTCACACTGGTGAGGACGTTTACTCTGTCACTCATCGTGGTATTGTGCCGGAGAGAAAGCTGAGGAGACGCAAAGAAATCAGTGATGAACAGGTGGTTTCATACTGGACCATGCTAATCGCTGCTAGTGGTCAACGAGAGTCAAAAAATTATGTAGAGTGAAGCTAAATACGGGAAAAAGAAAGGAGCAGGTGGACAAGACCTGTTTTCATACTTCGCCTCATGCTACACAAAAATCTTTCAAATGCATCACCCATAAGCCCACATTGCAACTTTGGTGAAGAGATACAGCACTCCGATTGAACACAGAGACTCGCAGTCCACTCTTAGTTAACGTGTACGCTACGAATTCTCATCGTTCAAAAACGCACAAAAAAAAATCTCCCACCGGAACTACCTTGGAGTTTAACATCGAGTGAACGGCGCCGCCGCGGTGGTCTAGTGGGTAAGGTACTCGGCTGCTGACCGTCGCGGGATCAAACCCCGGCTGCGGCGGCTGCATTTCCGATGAAGGCAGAAATGCTTTAGGCCCGTGTGCTCAGATTTCGGTGCACGTTAAAAAACCCCACATGGTCGGAATTTCCGAAGCCCTCCACTACGGCGTCTCTCATAATCATATGGTGGTTTTGGGACGTTAAAGCCCACATATGAAGATCGAGTGAACGGTTGTGCAGCGCGAGCAGTTGGTTTCTTGAATCAAGAAACTCGCTAGCAGACGCTACCTTCGTCGGCGTTGCGAGACGAGAGAGGAAGAGAGTAGGAGAGGAGAGAGAGAGGGGATGTAAATGTGCGATCAGGGTGTAAACGCTGCGTAATGAATGCCTAAAGGAGAGAGAGGGGGAGCGAGCAAAGGTTGCAGACGTTGCCTTCGCAGGTGTTGCGAGGCGAAAGAGGGAGGCAACCTAGGAGAGGAGGAGGGGTGCGCATGCAGAATAAGGGTGGTCACGCCGCACACTGTATTGAGCTCGACCATAATGCGGCGATGGCGTAGTGGTTAGAGCACCCACCTCGCATGCAAAAGGTCCGTGGGTCGAATCCCGCTGCCACGCAGTTCCCAACAGGATAAAAAAATCCGCGTGGTGATGGAACTCCATTAAGAGGCCTGGGGTGCGGCCTTACCGGTAACCACCGCCGGTAATGCACTCCCTCACCAGAGAAGGATTGGCCACCCTGTTGCCATACCGGGCCACCACCTCCCACATGCATACGCCAATTAACTCACGGCCCGCAGTGCCCAGCAGCTGTGAAGAAACTTACCACGGCGGTAGTCAGCTCTGACCGCAGCAGAGGGTGCTAAGAATCTCTGGATCCGGACAGCTTATCATTGGAACCTGAACTTGGCAACGTTTAACACTAGAACGTTATCGATTGAGGCTAGTCTAGCTATGCTGTTCGAGGAGCTAGAGGGTGTTAAGTGGGATATAAGAGGGCTCAGTGAGGTTAGGAGGACAAATGAGGCATATACGGTGTTACAGAATGGGCACGTCCTTTTATCGGGACTTGTCTGACAGAAGAGAACTGGGATTTGGGTTACTAATTCACAGAATCATAGCTGGCAACATAAAGGAATACTATAGCTCTATTGAAAGGATGATAGGTGTCGTTATTAATCTAAATAATAGATAGGAGATGAAGGTGGTACAGGCTTATGTGCCTACATCCAGCCATGATGAAGCTTCAGTTGAAAGCTTCTATGAAGACGTGGAATCGGCAATAAGTAAGGTAAAAAGACAGTATGCTATACTGAGGGGAAACTTTAATGCAGAGGTAGGGAAGAAGCAGGCTGGAGACCAGGCAGTAGGAGATTATGGCATCGGTACTAGAAATTCCAAAGAAGAGCTACTAGTAGTATTTGCAGAAGGCAATAATTTGCGGATTTTGAATACCTTCTACCGAAAACGAGGAAACCGTAAGTGGACATGGAGGTGCCCTAATGGGGAAAGTAAGAACGGAATAGACTTTATAATGAGTGCACATCCAGGCATCGTGCAGGATGTGGAAGTGGTTGGCAGGGTATGATGCAGTGACCATAGAATGGTACGGTCTCGAATTCGCCTAGACATGAAGAAGGAACGACAGAAACTGATGCGCGAAAAGCCATTCGATGAGCTAGCACTGAGAGAAAAAGCACAGGAATTCAGAGTCTCGCTTCAGAGCGGGTACTCGTCTCTTATTGAGGAAACCAACCTTAGCGTAGATACAATGAATGATAATCTGATGAGTATCATTATGGAGTGTGCAGTGGAGGTCGGAGGCACGGTAGTTAGACAGGACACTGGCAAGCTCTCCCAGGAAACGAAGAATCTCATTAAGAAGGGTCAAAGCATGAAAGTCTCAAGTACAACAGACAAAATAGAACTGGCAGAGCTTTCGAAGTTGATTAATAAGCGTGATGCATCCGATGTAAGAAGGTATAACATAGAGAGAATCGAACATGCTCTGAAAAACGGAGGAAGCGTCAAAACGGTGAAAAGGAAACTTGGGATAGGCAACAATCGGATGTATGCACTAAGGAACAAAGAAGGCAAAATAACTACTAATTTGGATAGGATAGTTAAAATAACAGAGGAGTTTTGATTTATATGTGGGGTTTAACGTCCCAGAACCACCATATGATTATGAGAGACGCCGTAGTGGAGGACTCCGGAAATTTCGACCACCTGGGGTTCTTTAACGTGCACCCAAATATGAGCACACGGGCCTACAACATTTCTGCCTGCATCAGAAATGCAGCCGCCGCAGCCGGAATTCGAAGCCGCGACCTGCGGGTCAGCAGCCGAGTACCTTAGCCACTAGACCACCACGGCGGGGCAACAGAGGAGTTTTACAGAGATCTGTACAGTAGCCGGGACAACCACGACCTTAATATTATAAGAACTAGCAGTAACGGAGATGACACCCCACCAGTAATGATTGATGAAGTCAGAAAAGTGTTGGAGAGCATGCAAAGAGGTAAAGCTGCTGGTGAGGATCAGGTAACATCAGATCTGCTGAAAGGTGGAGGAGAGATTGTGTTAGAAAAACTAGCAACCCTGCTTACGAGGTGTGTCCTGACGGGAAGAGTACCAGAATCTTTTAAGAATGCTAACATCATCCTAATGCATAAGAAAGAAGATGACAAGGACTTGAAGAATGACAGGCCAATGAGCTTGCTCTCCGTAGTATACAAGCTACTTACAAAGGTAATTGCTAACAGAGTTAAGAAAACATTAGATTTCAATCAACCGCACGAACAAGCAGGATTTCGAGCAGGCTACTCAACAATTGACTTTTATACTATCAATCAGGTAATAAAGAAATGATCAGAATACAGCCAACCACTATACATAGTTTTCATTGATTACGAGAAGGCGTTTGATGCAGTATAAATATTAGCAGTCATGCAAACACTGCGGAACCAGGGCGTCGTTGAAGCATATATAAACATCGTGGAAAAAGTCTACAGGGGATCAATTGTTACCATAATGCTTCATAAAGAAAGCAACAGAATACCAATCAAGAAAGGCGTAGTGCAGGGGGATACAATCTCCCCAAAGCTATTTGCCGCGTGCTTGCAGGAGGTTTTCAGAGGTCTAGATTGAGGACAGTCAAATATAAGAGTTAATGGAGAGTAGCTTAGTGACTTGCGCTTCGCTGATGACATTGCATTGGTGAGTAACTCAGAGGACGAATTGCAACTCATGATTACGGAGTTAGACAAGGAGAGCAGAAAGGTGGTCTTAAATTCAATCTGCAGAAAACGAAAGTAATGTACAACAACCTGGGAAAAGAGCAGCGCTTCGAGATAGGTAATAGTGCACTTCAAGTTGTAAAAGACTATGTCTATCTAGGGCAGCTAATAACTGCGGAGCCGAACCGCGAGATTGAAAAAACTAGAAGAATAAGGATTGGGTGGAGCATACTTGGCAAGCACTCTCAAATCATGACAGGTAGATTGCTACTATTCCTCAAGATGAAGGCATATAAGAGCTATCGCTATCTTTCCGGTACTTAGCTACGGAGCAGAAGCCTGGAGACTTACAAAGAGGGTTCCGCTTAAATAGAGGATGACGCAGCGAGCAATGGCAAGAAAAATGGTAGGTGTAACCTTGAGAGACAAGAAAAGGGCAGAGTGGATCAGTGAACAAACGGGGGTTAAGGATATCATAGTTGAAATCAAGAAGAGCAAATGGACATGGGCCGGGCATGTAGCACGTAGAGAGGATAACCGCTGGTCATTAAGGGTAACTAACTGGATTCCCAGAGAAAGCAAGCGGGTTAGGGGATGACAGAAGGATAGGTGGGCAGATGAGATTAAAAAGTTTGCGGGTATAAATTGGCAGCAGCGAGCACAGGACCATTTCAACCAGTGGAACATGGGAGAGGCCTTTGTCTTGTAGTGGACGTAGTCAGGCTGATGATGATGATGATGATGATGATGATGATGAATTGTTTTGCATGTAAAAGAAAGAAGGAGCGTCAAACATCCTCAGTGGAAGCAATGCTCGACCCCACGTTTCTGCTAGGGCAAACGTGCCTAATTTCTTTCAGTGCGTTTTATATGACGTCAGTGCAAGCGCGGAAACATCTTGCTGCAGACGACATTCAAGCGTAGCGCTCACGTGTCACCATGAGTCAGCATTCTTGGTAGTTCACGCGGCATAACCTAGTAGGCTTTAATAATCACCCCTATGAACATGTTCTTTGCATTCACATTCACGCACCTCGGTTTTCCCCGTCTCTGCTACATAGGTTGTGTTTCCCCAACTAAGCAGAATGCCACGTTTTAATTTTCACTACAGCTCTGAACCATATCCGTAAAACCGTCATCTGTGCTCATTCTGCATCGGTCCATTAAGTGGGAGCTAGTGTTGGGGCATGGACAACGACATCCCTGAGGCTCTCTCTCCCTCTTTCTAGGCCATGCGGTTTTGTTACTATAACGTCGTCAACAAACAGGTCGCCACGTGAGTGGAGTTAAAGGATTGTACTTCGGGCAGTTAAGTGAGCTCTAACCGTTTCGGGCTTCACAGATACAGTGCTGGTTAGAATCAAACGCGTCGCCGTGGGGCTTTCCCGATAACTCGAGCTGTAGCAGAACATTGCCTACTGCAAGGGTTGCTTATGTCAAGGTCTCAGTGCGGTCTTTTCATGGCCTGTCGTGCGCTGGAGCTTCGGGCGACAAACTGCTCTCGTGTACAAGGTGATGAAATACAACCGTCAAACTAGGAGCAAGAAGGACAAGTGCTTTTTTTGTTCTTCATTCCGTCTGCAGTCAAGCAAACAAAAAAAAGTTTTAGCATTTGGCCTACCAAGGCCAGCATTCGCTGAAGGGAAGTGCAGAAGATGCTCCTCGCATAAAGGGTCTTAGCGTTTCGGCAATGTCGCTGCGAATTTGAAGACAGGTGTGATTGCTCCACTGGGGACTGCGGTACAACGTTCAAATGTCCTACTATTTCAATAAACACTGAAAAAGAATTAAGCAGCACAGTTCTGTCACCTAAGATTTCGAATTTTGCTATTTCTGAAAAAGCGCTGCAAACTTTGTTTTGAAATTCACCATATAAAAAACTTATTAGGCAGTTTTTCTTAATGGACGAGGTTGCTGGATTGCGAAAACTATTCTGACGTGTTCTATATAGCTCAGAACAATACTGCGCTCATTGGACCCATGGAGTGCTCATAATAATTTTTTTATTACTTGGTGCTTCTTGTCTGGAACACCCTGTATATATGATTCCAACGTCCAAGCACCGTGATAGATGATTATTATATTATTGCCCATCTACTAATATTACCAAAGCCACCGTCCTGGTATGTACATCTACTAGGATAGTCGCAGTATACCCAAGTATGTCTTTCAGTGATATCATCGTGCATAGCAGAAACGTTATTTTAACAAGGCTTCATTTTCTGCATGCCCCATGTCGTCATGGTTTTGAACCATGTAACTTATTGTAAACATTTTACTGTCACTATTCGGCTCATTTATTGAGTCAAAGGAAACGTCAAAGTTCGCTTTGCTATAGGTTAGACACAGTTTTAATAAAAACCTATAAATATCAAGGAGGAGGAGGAGGAATAAATGAGGAAGGACAGGGAGGTTAGCCAGTTCTCAGACCGGCTGGCTACCCTGTATATAAATATCAAAGTGGATGAAAAGGCAACAACGCCAGCATGCACTGCTCCTATACTATAGAATTTGCATGTACTACACTAAACACGTTCACCTGCTGCGGTGCTTATGCTCCCGTCTACTTTATGGAATGTTTCTATGCATGTGAGCCGGGCAGGATAAACCAGCGCTGCTAGTATCCCTGACGGCAGGGGAGAACCCTCTGTTGACCAGCTTGTCTTGTCATCCGCTTTCAAACCATGGCATTTCCGTTGTGATATACTACAAACAACGTTTCATTTCTCTAGTCTCATTCCATGTTTGTGAACGCAAGTAGGCCGACGTCGACATTATGGGTAAATTACAGAGACGTTTGCGCGTAACCTCCGCCATAAGCACTGTGGGCTGTGATGTGCGCCAACAAAACGACGTTGTGAGACACCATAAGCGCCGTAAAAGCCATAAGTGCTGAAGGCTGCGATGTGCGCCAACAAACAAAACTAAGTTGTGAGACGCGACTCACGTCCAACCGCGACGCAGCTCGTCGGCAAAGAGAGAGAGAGAAACTTTATTTGCGCATAACGCGAAGCCTTCCAAATGGTCGGGCCCCTATTCCCGGGCTCCGCCGGCCCTAGCCATCATCTCTACCCGTTGGACCTGCCAGCGCTGATCAGCAATGGCCGAGCTGGACAGCAGTGCCTCCCATTGTTCCTCTGGGTTGTTTATGTTGTGATGTTCTTGCACATGCAGTATTGAAAACCTAGCAGAAACTGTGGTAGGCAGAGCGTCTTTTGCCTACCAAGACAGCGCCACCGCATTTTAGATGCGGAGCATCTAATACTCGAGGCTTGTAGTGCGGCGCCGTCCGCAAGCTTCCTCCTCCTTCTTCCACCATCTGTGCATCCCTTCCTCCTCTACACACCGCGCGCGCTTCACTCCTCCACAATTTGTGCACCCTTCCTCCTCTACACACCGCGTGCGCTTCTCCTCTTCCCGAACATTCGCTAGCTGTATAATGTAGCGCGCATGCGCCGTCACGCTTCGAGAACATCGGCAGCTGACGCGCGCGCATGCGCCGTTGCGCTTCTCCCCCTTCTCTAACATTCGACAGCTGACGCGCGCATGCACCGTCATCCCCCCCATCTGTGCCGCGCGCGCTTCTCCCCTTCGAGAACATTCTACAATTCTCCTGATTCTCCAGTGGACGCGCATGCGCCGTCGCGCTTCGAGAACATTCAACAGCTGACAGTGCATGCGCCGTCGCGCTGTATATATACTCAAGGTCGGCGCTCGCTCGCTCAGTTGCCGCTCGTCGGTTGGTTTGTACGGCGCGTCGACGTCCAAGGTCGCGGTGAAATGAATTCCAACGAATTCACAAACACAATGATCGACGTCCCTTCGACCAGCGCAGCCCTTTCGCATACGTGTGTACGTGTTCACTCATTTAACACCCCCTCCTACAACCACGTTAACCAATTTAGCCATCGACCCAAGTAAGTCGCAATTTAACACCCCATTTCACAACCACGTTAACCAATTTAGCCATCGACCCAAGTAAGTCGCACTTTAACACCCCGTTAACCACTTATATGCTCCGCATCCTCCTCAGTGTTCCCCCGAGGGAAGCTACGGGCAATCTTTTTGTGACGCAAGTCCGGTGGAATTTCACTTAATTGTAGGTTTTCATTAGAGCTGTTCCGTACATTACGTTCTTCCTCTTCTTGCTTGCAGACAAAGACGTTCTCACTGAATCAGTTATACTCCCGTTATTGTTTCCTAATTAGCACGCATGTGTATGCCCTTAAAACGCTTTGTAGGTTCAGGGTGCATAGCGAAACGGTGCGCAGTTACAAAAAAAAAGAAAAAAGAAAACTGATGAACACAGCCAAGTGCGAAATCACCGCAGGTATTCGCCGACTCCTTGGGGCAGACGAAAACAGAGCAAGGTTTGGCGGAAATCGGAATCAGCCGTAGGAATTCGCAGAAGGAGACCTTCGACTCGACGCTCCTCTCCAAAGACGCCCGGACCTTGGATCGTCTTCGCGTGCGTGCCCGAGAGACGTCGTACATTGCAACCATGCCTGGCAGTATACGGTCGCTGTAGGTGTTTTTTTCTTGGGGACGTTTCGAAAGTCAACGCGCGCTTGTGTCACCGCAGTGCTTTGCTCGCGAAGAGTGCCGCACGTGCGAGGATGCACTTACGCTGCTCGGCCGGTACGAAATGCCAGCGACGCCGCACTCGTGTCTCGGAGGAGTTTCTTCCTTTTTGCGACATCCCGGTCGACTCTATTCAAGGCACGATAGCATGTTTTTTTGTTTTTTACGCTTTGAAGCAAACAGCGCCGCTGTGGTCGTAAAGCCGGCCAGCGCTAAAATGACGTTGACCAACCGTAGGAATGTTTCATCGGTCTGTCGCGTGACATGGGTGGTGAGCGCAAGAAGAGACGCATATGAAGGCTTTATGCGTAGCCATGTTCTCGGACAAAAAGAAAACTAAATCTGCTCACAGTAATTGCTGACATACGTCATCAGTTTTTTTTTTGTGACTATCGTATGTAAAGACTAAATGCTGAAGTATACAGGCTGCAAATATCAGTGCAGTACGAATATTTTTTTCTGCGCCGGTGTGTGGGAAATGGAGTTGAAAAAAAAGAAAACGGGGGATTCTGGGGAGAACGGATGACAAAAAAAAGAGGGTGATGTCAAAAGGCAAAGGCAAGAAAGTTAGCCAGGCTATGCACGGTTGAATACATCGCCACGGATAATTATGAATGAAGTCTGAGGTTTGAGAAAGCGAGATATAAAGTCGATTACCATTTCGAAAAATTCGCGAATCTCACGTAAAGGGAGAATCGATGATATGCGAAGCACGAGTGAGAAAGGTCAATATGTCCCTTAAAAATCAGCCCAACGATACGAAGCGCACGCAAATTAAGCCGTACATAACTTCTATATCATGATACTGATATTTGGACGTGTAATTTATCTTCGTCGTCTCTTCACCTCATGTGATACCAACTTAGGTATATGAGCTAGCGAAACAGCCGCGAACGTGTTATGAGCGTAGCAAGTAGTCATGTTTTACATGACACGCATGCCATCATTGTCATGATTGTACATGCCATTTAAGGTCGTCGCTCATTAGCGTGACGTAATACCAAATTTCGTATAAGTTAAGCTAGCGAAATGGCCGTGGGCGCATCATGAGCTTGGCATGCAGTCATGCTGTTACATAAATAACACCCAACTCAATATTATGTTTTCACCCGTTTTATACCTTTGTCATTCATTCACATCCTGTAATACCAAATTTCGTATATGTGAAGCTAGCGAAACGACCGCCAGCGCACCATAAGCGTGGCGTGTAGTCATGACTCATGACTTTCATGTGCATGTCATGATTTCCAAGTTAATGTCTGTCACTTGTGTTCGCCGTGAAGACATGTCATACTACACCAGTTGTGCAACATGTCATGTGAACGAAACCACCGCAGAAGCAGCAAGACCATGAAATGTAAATCATGACATTCATCACATACGTCATGATTTTCATGTTCTGACTGGTCATTTACGCTCGTCATACCACCATTATATACCATACCAATTTCGGTATCAATACCATTATCAAAATGGCCAGGAGAGCTAAATGTCGTAGGCGGCAGATAGATAGATAGATAGATAGATAGATAGATAGATAGATAGATAGATAGATAGATAGATAGATAGATAGATAGATAGATAGATGGACAGACAAACGGACAGAGGGACGGATAAACAAATGGATAAACAAGCGGATAAGCAAACGGATGAACAGATGAAAATATGAATAGATAGATAGATAGATAGATAGATAGATAGATAGATAGATAGATAGATAGATAGATAGATAGATAGATAGATAGATAGACGGACAGACAAATGGACAGAGGGACGGACGTATGGAGGGATAAACAAATGGATAAACAAGCGGATAAACAAACGGATGAACAGATGAAAATATGAATAGATAGATAGATAGATAGATAGATAGATAGATAGATAGATAGATAGATAGATAGATAGATAGATAGATAGATAGATAGATAGATAGATAGATAGATAGATAGATAGATAGATAGATAGATAGATAAACGGACGGGTGTACGGATGGATGGATAGATGGATTTCGCTAAGAAACGCTTCGCATTTAAAACTGTAGATTCTTTAGGAAGATATAAGAAATAGAAAGATGCTTAATATATTGTTGTGGTGGAATCATGCTAAACTCTATGTTACTTGCGAACGCAACATTGTGTACGGTATTCCTCTATTCTGAATCTAGTCGAAAATTGGGCAGAATTTGCACTGCTTGAATGCGTGCCTACGCTAGAAGCACTAGGTACTAAAGGTCATTCATCCGTTTCAATTCTACTATTTTAATGCCCTACAGAATCATAATCGTGGCTCGGGAACAAGAGATGCCCTTATTTGAAGTAATTATTGGCCCTTATTTGAATGATTGAACGTGGATGTGTGCCCGAGCATGGTGTCGATGTCACTATTTTCGAAGTATTATTCATAAACTTGCGTGGATTTCAGATGACCATAATCGCTCCGGCTTTTTAGACCATCTTTAAGTTTTTTTTCATGTACGTATTTTGTCCTGAAGGGTGACGATGCGCTGCATATATTCACAGAGACCAGTCCCGGAAGAGCACAAGCTAGGTATATAGCTGACGCTGAATTCCCGTGTCTGGTGAGCGTTCTCGTGTTATTGGTCATTGTGCATCTGTGTAACGCTACACTATACTTCTTCAATGTGCGACCTTTCTAGCTCCCGTGGCACGGCAGCCGCATTTTAGATGCAGAGCATCTAATACTCGAGGCTTGTAGTGCGGCGCCGTCCGCAAGCTTCCTCCTCCTTCTTCCACCATCTGTGCATCCCTTCCTCCTCTACACACCGCGCGCGCTTCACTTCTCCACCATCTGTGCACCCTTCCTCCTCTACACACCGCGTGCGCTTCTCCTCTTCACGAACATTCGCTAGCTGTATAATGTAGCGCGCATGCGCCGTCACGCTTCGAGAACATCGGCAGCTGACGCGCGCGCATGCGCCGTCGCGCTTCGAGAACATCGGCAGCTGACGCGCGCGCATGCGCCGTTGCGCTTCTCCCCCTTCTCGAACATTCGACAGCTGACAGTGCATGCGCCGTCGCGCTGTATATATACTCAAGGTCGGCGCTCGCTCGCTCAGTTGCCGCTCGTCGGTTGGTTTGTACGGCGCGTCGACGTCCAAGGTTGCGGTGAAATGGATTCCAACGAATGCACAAACACAATGATCGACGTCCCTTCGACCAGTGCCGCCCTTTCGCATACGTGTGTACGTGTTCATTCATTTAACACCCCCTCCTACAACCACGTTAACCAATTTAGCCATCGACCCAAGTAAGTCGCAATTTAACACCCCATTTCACAACCACGTTAACCAATTTAGCCATCGACCCAAGTAAATCGCACTTTAACACCCCGTTAACCAATTATATGCTCCGCATCCTCCTCAGTGTTCCCCCGAGGGAAGCTGCGGGCAATTGTTTTATCATTATTCGGCCCATGATTTACTTTAGGTCCATTCTGAGCCTTTTCATGTGCACATCATCTCTATCGTGTTAGTTGCACTTACGAAAGAAAACTCACATTGGCGAAGTTCAAATAATCCACTCATAGACCCATACAAGACAGCGTTCACACTCAAAGTTTCGTTAATTACACGGGGTTGTGCAGCCTTTTCTATTTGAAGAGATGGAGTAGAGATTTTTCACTGTTTTCCATCACAGGCGCGTGAAGCTGGGGCATTGAATCTATTTAGTTTAAGAAACAACGGTTACGTAAGTGTCATGAAGTTCTTAAACGAGCAATCATGATCATGTCATCTTCGTATGACTTGTTTCGGGACATTAGACTCAAACAATTGTTATTTTCTTGCGATGCCGCCCAGCAGGTCACGAATAGCGGAGAGCGCGAGCCAAAATTCAGTAAAACATACGGAAGATGCCCTCTATGACTGCATGAATTCTCGTCGCTTGGTATTGGAGGTATTAACTTAATTAGATTGTATGTCATGACCTGTCTTTGACCTCAGGGGGGCTCCGCGCGGGCAGCGACTCTCGGTCCACGAGAAGGTGGCTAAACTTTTCTGAGCATCGGGAGTTCCGATCATTTATTCATGTGCTTGTCTGTTTAAATGCGAAGCATCTCTTAGCAAACTTCGGTGACTTTGAGAGTATCTAATTACATATCTAGCCGCTTACGTTTGAGTGCTCTCATGATCACCCCCTGAACTAGGCGGGAACGAAAAATAGTATAGAAAGGTAAGATGGTTTAACGAATATGACACGCTAGGCAAAACATGAATAATGTCACATTGCCGTCGCATACGTCGTCACACACTTCCCGCCAGACAGTGGCACACACTCACGGGCGAGTATGTGCCACAGATATGCGTGTATGTATACCACTGGTGATTGACACGTAGTACCTACCGAGGAACTACGAGAACACACATGGGCAATTCGAACACTGAGCGTTAGGAAATACCTGACATCGGTAACATGGAACCGACGAGTGCAAAGAATAAATGTCAGGGTCCCAGCTGGAATTCAACCCAAGCATTCTGCTAGCAATGAAAAATTCTGCCACAGAGCTATGCCAGGTCTCGGAACTACTTTTCAAATAGACGCTAATCTTCATGAAAAGTCAATAGTGGTTACAGTGCTGCGTGTACAATTTCATAAACATTACATCTGTGCTCCTTTGTTACAACCGTAGCGTCGGATTAACGTCAATTGTGGTTAGGTGTCATACGCTGAAGTTGATTTATGTAGCAGTGTCCAGGACCAGCGTCTTGACGAGCATCAGCGCTTCATATCAACTTTTTCTTCGCTTCGGGAGTTGTGATCATTTCATCCTATGTCATTTTTCATGGAGCTTGTATAACTACGTCCTGGTTATGCTCTCGTACAACAATTTAGGTCGTCTTTCGTTCATCTACCTCTCAGTGTTGTGTTTCCTAATCTCAATACCTCCTTTGGCGCGTGGCCATATTTATGAGTGCGCTGCTTCTCTCCAGATCTACAGACCGCCTGTGTGAGATTGCGAAGTGACAGTGAAATCCGAAGTGTTGACGCAAATGGCATTTGTGTTTGATGGCGCTTTGTAATAACTATGGATTCGAAAATAACGGATGGGTTTTATAGCTTGGATGTTACAGGCCAGAGCTGCAGAGAGCCTCTTACTCGTCCCATCCACTTGGAATCTTCATAGCAGTAGCGATCGTTCAAAACGACGCGATTCCAATAACTGCGTCAAAATTTTCCCATTTATTTCAATGATGACAGCAGTGCTTTTACTCGATCATCTATGTTATTGTTGTGTTCTGACTTTGAGGCCGTTTCATATTCCCTACCATGAGTTATGTAGTCAGGGGGTGGAAACTTCCTATATCTTACTTGTAATCGCTCTCGCACGCTGATACCCTGTGGGAGCGCCGCTTTTACCACTGGTGGTTGGCTGTCATCTTGCCAGAAATAAATCACGGACAGAACATTGCTTTCATCACCTCACTCATGAGGTCACTAAATAGAGGGCAAGGACGAACAAATTCAGAGAAAATAGGTGGCCGTGAAAGCCCTCCTTTCCTACTTCGCATGCCAGCGAAATGCACTCGCCGCTTCTTTCAAGTCAACTGGACGCTTGGGCGATGCCGCTATTCGTAAAGTTCTGTAACCCATTTCTTTTAATTTTTTTAATTTTGTTCGTGTGTTTTGAAATGGTGAAAGTTCGGCTGACTCAATTCTCAGTAAGACGAAACTGGATCGGCAAAAATAAAATGAACTTTTCATTGCACGTCTCGTATATAAAGAAAAGAACAGAGACATGCACGTATTGTGAAAGTTTTAATCTTTAGAAGCAACTGTCATTGACAACTGACGTGTTACCATAATGACCAAACATTGAACCCAGAATATCCGAACCATTGCGAAAATTATCAACAATCGCGAGTAGGACATGTCACCTTCGACTCAATCACGTTTGTATGACGGCACACCTAGTTTTATTATGGAACTTGAGCACCAGACGAGACTGAAATTCAGTACCACGGAGAGGTTTGAAGCGATGAAAAATTTTTCGAGAAAGAACGTCGCTGGAGACAAGGTTTTGGCAATTTAATTGGTCTTTGTCAGGGCAACAGCGTTTCCTAGACGAAGAAAAGTTCACTTGTTGAAACAAGCGTTTGCTTCCACGACCTTCCCTGTATTGATTTCTAGAAGCATTAAGTCCATAACATGTGCTGGAGTGACAGTATTAGAAGTAGACTCACAAAGTTTCAAACCGTGGCTACATGAAATTTATGAACAGAAAGGTGCCTATATATGTATAATTAACTCCACGAAAAAAAGTAAAAGAAGCAAAAACAATGCAGTCCAGTCAGCATGAATTTAAGCCTTTCATTTAACGCGATTCCCCGACAGCATCTTGGATGCCGTCTTAACCAATCAGTCTAACGACATTGCACTTCTGTCAGTATACAGTCAGGCTTGCAGGGAACTAGCTTTAGTCATGTACTCATGCAAAATCAATAGCTGCTTGAATAAAAATCCAAATACTTGTGCTCTTCCGTTGCCACTACGAAACCTGGAAAACCTTCGCGCAGCTTCAAATCCCCGGATTAACACACCACGGAGCTACAGGATTCATGTGCTGCCCGATTTAGCCACCTTCGTCGAATGCGTGTTTGACTAACTAGGCGTGGCTCCCTACGGCTTCCGTTCTCTGCCTGCCTGAACTTGCCGTAATTCCCGAAGACATGCCGACCAAACAAAATAACTGGGAGTGACCAAACTTGTAATATCGCTGAGCGAGTGGCGAGAAGGAGCCGAGGCAAGCGCTACGAACTCGTCAGCCACTTCCCGCGTTTTGCACGATTTAAAATTCACAAAAGATGAAATAAAAACAACGTATAAAGAAAAGGAAAGTTGTTCACAGTGGTATCGAATTTGTTCACTTTTCATTATGAAAGTCAGAAAATGCAAACATGCAAACTAACATCACTCCGTTCAACTAGATATTAGGATGCCCGGAAACCACGGCGAACGTGCATTTTCCTCGAAACCGAAACCAGCCTTGAGTTTCTGGGGCCCGATATAGTGCGATGAGTGAGTATATATTCCATTTACTGAATTATAAGTAGCCTTTGCTAAAAGTGTTCATTTATGGTCTACCCTCACCGTGAAAGCACGCTTGCTGAAATATATATTGTGAAAAATTATCAGCGTTACTTGGCACTGTAATTAGACACATACAATGAAGCACGAGACAAGGACTGTTCGTCACATACACGTGAAAGTAGTATTGACCTTGTTTATTGTGTAAGGCCAATGAATATTAGGTACGTAACAAGAGAATGTTACGCCTAACATGAAGAGGCGCGCAATTTCGAAGAAAAAGGGCAACTTGCGGCAGAGTATGCTAAATGCGTGTACATTCTAGAGCAGCAACGATACCTAAGACGGCGTAATGCGGTGGCTGGAAGGGCTATTCCTGTATGCTATGTACTACCTTACCGCTAACCCAAACGTGAATGCTACACCTTCGTTCCGCTCAGGCTAATTTCGTTGTCGTTACATGTATTAGAGATTTGGAATTGGGAGACCCAGGCTTCTTGTTCCTAGGGTGCGCAAGATACTTTTGAGAAATAACGTGCGTACCCGAATAATTAGCGTGTGATGCATGCGTAGTAGAAAAATATATATATAAGTAATAAAATAAATACAAATAAATAAATTAATTAACAGCAACTATAGCATAAAGCAGATCTTCCCGTGTTTTATTGTAATACTGTGAATCGGGTATTTTATACAATCTCTTTAAAGCTGTTCATAACCATTTAGTGACATTTCCGATGGAGGCGGAAATGTTGTAGGCCCGTGTGCTCAGATTTGGGTGCACGTTAAAGAACCCCAAGTTGTAGAAATTTTCGGAGCCCTCCACTATGGCGTCTCTCATAATCATAATGTGGTTTTGGGACGTTAAACCCCACATATCAATCAATTAAGCATATAGCGATCCCTTCAGGCTGCAAAATCAGCTGGTGTCACTTCCTGTTGACTATAGCGCGCTTGCTTGGTGGGTGAAAATGCAGCGATAACGCACCCGGAAATGACAATGACGTTTGTCACAAATAGTTCATCCTCGTGTGACGAAACATCTCCCGTAGCTGGTATTTCGGCCGGGTGCCGGTTCGAAACGGGAATATATATCGCCACAGCTACAGAGAAGGAGCCCGGCTGAATGCAGGTATCGCGGCTTGTAGGATTGGGAAAGGGTTGACCGTGAAAAGAGAAGCGGATCAAGAGGGCTCAAGGAAAACGCGAATCCAAAAGAAAAATAATAAAGTAACTGAGAATCAAGAGTAAAAACAAGGCAGGACCGGGAAGACCGCCTCGACTGCCTTGCACCGGAGGTGGGTGAGCCGGAATGCCCGATGTAGGAGGACGAGGACGTTACGCCATGCCGGCAAGCGGGTGAGGATGTGAGAGAGTGAGGTAAAGAGTGGGGACCAATGCCTAAATGAAAACTGAGCCGGGTGAAACAGAATATCAGTGACGTCTACAGAGACCCGCACCGGAACACTCCGACGAACAAAGAGCAACGCGTCCCTCCCGCACAATGCTCAGGTGACACGTGCGGCGTGCTGTATCACTGAAGCGCATCTAAAGGGACCCACGAATCGCCAGAACGTGCAGTTAGATACTAGTGTAAATAAAAAGACCACGGATTATACTGCAAGATTTAGCCAATGTTTCAGCGATTTGAGTAAGGCTATATTTTTTTGCATCACTTTGAAGGTAGGTCCTGTAATAAGTAGGGCCTTGATGCTGCACTACGAAGTGCTTTGACATGTTTAACGCAGTCTGACGCTGTTTTACGCAGCCTAATTAGTGCTGTATATAGATCAGAGTTTCTATGGTATTAACTATTATCCATCACCGCCACATTCTGTGCTGCTTACGAGGTAAAAGACGTTGACGCTGAGAAGCAGCGCTACTTGCGCAACAGCCTGAAAACATCGATCGCTCATTACGTGCCAACGTTTGACGAGCCCACGGTGTAATAAAAATTATTTAGGTGTGGACGCTCCGCCCGTCATGACCGAGAGCGCATTCAGATAATGTTCGCCTTAAGTACATGCACCGGCCGCAGTTTTGTGGAGGGCGCTGCGACATGGGGCTTTAGAAAGCTTATCTTCACCAGGTGAACGCATGTTATTTTATTTTGTCACGTCATATTTTTTTACTATTGTGAAGCTGGCGTAAAGCACAGATTCGCCTAGTGACAGTCCAGGAATGTCGACGTTGAACTGTGCCGAAAGCCACGGACTGCGCCGTTCAAATTTCTTTCAATCGCTAGTATTTTGTCTTAATAAATCTAATTGATCATTTGATTGAATTATTGATTTATTGATTGACAGAACTCGATTTGAACGAACAAAGAAAGATATAACGTAGGAGGAACAATTTTTTATGCACACGGGCGACACCATGCAGGATGACGGACAAAGGGCCAAATCATTGTGGACAAATTTCACGATACCGGAAACCTGAGTGTTACAAAACAGAACTGGCAGCCAAGAGGCTAACATGAATCAAACAAGTCCTTCCCCAGCGGAGGTCTCCGTCACAACACAGTATGGCACAACAACTATACTTGGATTTGTTGCTTGGTTTTCGAGTGGCCTTCGGGGTACGTAGTCACTTGAGGACGTGGCTGCTGTTGCACTAAAACCGACGACTAATTTGTCGTCGAATCATTAACAAGAAACATTGATATATAATTCGCTGCTGTAATTGATATTCAGTGACTGCAGTCTGGTTTTCAAGTCTTTCGGTGGGCTGATCATTTCGTAATGAAGATGTCGTTCTTCAATTAAATTCAATCTTTCACTTTTTTATAAATGCGCTCTACTGGAGAGGTTTTATTTTTATTCTATTGCATAAGAGGGCGGTTATACATGCACAAGAAAAACAGAGAGGGTACCTTGAAAATTTTCCATTCAATATTTACAAGTTCAACTATCAAGACACGGAAAGGTCACGTAAGCTCCTCCCACTGTCAAAGCTCTTGTGCAAAGAGGCTGACAGAACAAAAATGTTTTCCCATAACTCTCAAACGCCGCAACCACTTTTTAGATTGATGGACGTTCACTTAGAATGCAGCGACGGGGAGCGCATTGCACGCTAATGTCGCTGCGGGAGCTTCAAGTCGAGTTGTGTCGGCGTTCACACTGACGTAAACCGTAGCAGAACTGTGACGGCCTCCTGTCGCCTAAACACTAACCGCAAAGCCCACGATCAAACGATTCATCATGAGAGCGCGGTGACAGTCCCGACCATGGCACGAACGGCGACCTTTAAGTCCACCGGCTCACAACGTTCAGTGAGAGTAAGGAAGGTGGCGTGGACTCCTGGCTGCGGTGACAGCTAGGTCTTGATGCCTGTGGTGGGCCCGATCGTTGAGGCCAGGAGGCGACAGTCACAAAACCGCGTGGCAGTGCGCTTAAACGAGCGTCGTCGCGTAAACGCTCCACAAGGGAGAGAGTGTAATTGAGCGAGGGATAACAAGTGCGGAGATCACGACAGCGCCGCAAAAAAGAGGAGCAGGAGCAGAACAGAAGGCCACCAGTCGCAGTCAAATCACAAAGAAGCACAGCTGACGCCCCTTTACGGGCGCCAGTGGGTAGAAAGCGAGAACGGCACATTTCTTCTGCTCTCGTCACCCTTGCACATCCTCTCCACGAACTCTCAGCCTTCGGGCCCGTTCGTTCGCTCCTGCTTAAGATTCTGCCAGACAACGGGAGGAGCAGTCGGTGGCGAGGGTGCTCAGCCGTGCGCAACCCTCTCCTCCCATTTTTACCTGAGGCTGTGTGGGTGAGAAGAACGACTCTGCCACTATAGCGCAGCGTCGTTTCGTCCGGCGTTCGTCTGACTTGCAGACGTCGACGGACGTGTTTCCAGGTGAAAGCGGCGGCTGATCACGGCGCGCTCAGATTCAGTTTCGGTTCGTCGGCAATCGGTTCGTCGGCGAGCTGCTTTTTTGTATATTTTTCTCTCTCCTCCATTCTTTTTTCATTTGTTTCACTAAGCCTGCCCTTTCTCATTCCCCCGAACGGGAAGCTATAAGCATCCACCTTGGACACCGCGCTGATACACTCAGATCCTCGTTGACTCTGTGATTAAGAGGAACTGTAAGCGACGCTGGGGGGAGCAGGACTTGCCGACATCCTCCGGAGATCTACTCTTCTGCGGCATCGTGCTTGAGAACTATTTGCTGATTGGACGGCGTGTGTGGTCTGCAAGGATCCAACTGTGCAGTTAGTTACGCGCGCATTCGTGATCGTGCTAATTACGAGTGAGGAGTCTTTATCTGTGCCAGTGGTGGACTTTGGTGTGGGACAAACGGACCTTGTGAGAACCTGCATCCAGCGGTCTCCTCCGGCGCTCTTCTTCATCTGCGTCTCGAGCAGTTTTTCATCGCGTTGCAGAGTTGCACGTCGCCTCGAGCAAAGGTAACGAATATTTAGGTCCACTTAGTTTCCTCTTCATCTCTAGATCGAGACATCCGCATCTGAAACCATCTATGCCTTCATTGCTTACTCACTGCCATGTGGTGATACCCTCGTGATATTGAGCGGTATTTTAGTATCGGCATTTTTTAAATGTATATTCAGAAGACCTTAACCAACAGTCTTTTCTGTTGCTGTTGTTATTGAAGACATTCGATTTTCTACCCTTCAAGCGTCCCTTACCAGCTGGCTTTAAATGTTGTTTCTCGATTCCTGTGAGTTAAAATATTTTACAGCACAGTATTTCTCAGTACGAAAACGCTCAGTGGCACGAATTTGTGCATGTAATTACATAACGCCCTGAAACTGGGATACACTTGTGCCAGTGTGCCCATTCATTAAATAGACCCAAATAATTAGCGTGCGTTGGGAGTCATTAAGTTGAGCAACGTGCTGTTATTCGTTGGGAACGTTACATCCTGTCCTGAAGACAATCCTCATTGTTTTTCTTGTATGTTTCTAGAAGTTCATAAACTACAAGGAGACATTCTTGTTATCCGTAGAAGGTAGAAGAGGCATGGCTTCTATTACTTTAACTCGCACTAGTCATAACAACGCTCATCTAACGAGTTATAGAAACAATGGATCATGCTGTACGGGTGAGGTGTCACTTGTCATAACTCATTTATCATACAAGCATGCTAACGTGTGCTAATTGTTTAAGCGTTTCGGCAAATGTTTTTTTTTTTCAGAAGGAACGCGCAAATATGCTGACGCATTTACACTGTTGGAAAAACAGATAGCTAGTAAGCTTCCGCGGAAAATGCGTCATTTCATTTGGAAAGACGCACTCGCATACCACGAAAATTTTCACTTGTTAACGATTGAGACAAAGCCGGATGGGCTCTCATTTTTTCAGGCGTGGATCTTTGTTTCTGATGCCGTGAAAAATATAAGCGCATCGCATGCGCATGTGAGAACTGAAAACTATTCAAGTTCACTAACATCTCTTCGTAGCAATCCTTCTTCATCACCTTTATCTATGTGAACGTCCCTCACTCGTCATACGCTATGATTTGAAATGGTGTTCTGCACCTATCGATCCCACATATTCTCATACCTGTTACTTCCAGGAATCATGACAAATGCATTCGTATACTAAACGTCGCGTGCCTGGTTGAACATACTCAATTACCAGAATCGCTTATTCGGGCACTTTCCTTTTTTGGGCGTGACTAGAGGTCCAACCCGTATATCCCAGCATACGCACGTTCCCAGCGTCGAATGCTAGAGTGTTTCAGTGCAGGAAAAAAAGGCAAATAAAAGTTAAACTTCGCATTAGGATAAATATGAAGCAAGCACACGTAGCCGAAGTGACCCCTCAGAATGTATGCATGGAAACGTACGTATCAATCAAAAAATTGGGCTCTTGTGGAACACTTTCCACGATTTTGTTTATCAGGCTTACCTTTTGTCGTAGTTTGCACACTTTCGTAGATAAGAAAACACCCAACTGGCTGGCCTGTTCTAGAAACCAGAAGATGAAAGAACAGTTTAGTGTGTCTTATCGCGAAAGATACTTACCAACACTACATCAGTTGAAAAAAGTCAAATGAAGGCATGATCTGAGATTATACTGTTAAATTTATTTGATACTTATGACGCTACGTCTTCACTGACGTATTTTGCTGGTCCGAAGCAGCGAGGACCATGGTTAAAACTCACATTTTTTTGCGCTTACCGAGCTTATTTCTCGACCTATAGTTTGGTATACGCACACTGTGGTGTAGGCAAAGGTGCACGTCTTGAGAATCGACAATGATATTCTGGATATTCCGTTAAAAAGCTGTACACCTAGAATATATGTTATTTTTATTCCCCGTTTTTGAGACCACTTCATTGACGTTAACACCATGCACACATTATCTCTAATTCATGTGCAGAAAGGGGAGGCGTCTGATTGTAGCTGCAGGGGTGAAGAGAAACAAGTGAAAGTGTAGAGAAACATATAGAGCTTCGTGGTCGAAACGTGCGTGAAGCTCACACTCCACATAATTACCTGTGAGAGTGTTTCTTTCAATTTCGATTGTTCGTGTGTGTGTGTTTGTGTGTGTGTGAGTGTGAGTGTGTGTGTGTGTGTGTGTGTGTGTGTGTGTGTAATTAGCCTTCAGAGCGTCGCAATACAAATTCTATAGCTAATTCACGCGTCTGAACAATAATTACATGTCTAGGATTTGCGTTTTACATCAAGCAGTGTCGAAGCGGGACTTGGGGATCAGCAAAAAAGAACAGGTGAGGACAGAGCGCTAAATTCAACTCCGGCTTTATTTTCTTGCGCAAAGATAAATATATACCGAGCAAGCAGAAATAACAGGAACAAAAATGAAGATTGTGCCTTCTGTAATTCTATTTTTATTAGTTCAAGCGTTTTTAAATAGGTGCATGTTTTCTTCTTTTCTCACCTTTTTTTTGTAAACCTATATATAGCGTTACTTTGAACAACTTTGGCCAAATCTCTTGCTTCGGCGTCTTTTTTTTTATTTTCCTTACAGGAATAATTATCGACAGTGTCCGAACTGGCCCGATGGTCTCGCTAGTGCAAACGACAACTGGGCAAACGGAATACAGGCTTTCTAAACCGTGAGCTGGCAGTTTCGAAATAACACAGACCGTGACGTCAATGAAGAGTTGAACATGCTTTAGGTGCGAGTTTGTTTAAACGTATAGAAAACATTATAATTCAAGGGTTTAGCCAAAACTCACCTTACGAGAACGATCATAGCTGTGGGAACATACACAAATAAACTAAAAAACGCACACGCAAAGCAACAGAACTGATTTTGCAGTGCCCAATAGGAGTACATTGTTCACAATGAACGATTTATGCAAGCGCGTGGCGTCTTTTGATAAATGTAGAGTAAAGGCCACCATGCATTCGTTTATTGTGATGGCACACGTATTGGGCAATTCTGTTCTTTCGTGTTCTTTACGATGCATGTTCGTAGCGCGATGAAACACGGCCGGAGGATGGGACATCACGAGTGCTCGCACCAATTAGCTCACAATTATAGCTACATTAGAGTGTGAATTGTGTGTGCTCTTCAGTGTATTGCTGCAACTTTTCTAAACACATGCTTACTACGAGATTTTTTTATCTCATGGCGTCGAATAGTAAAATTAACATTGTGGTTGACTCTCAATATTATTGCAATATAGCCACCAGCGTTAAACCAACGTATCGGCCATGATAGCACTTCACCGCGCTTACCGTGAAAAAATAAAGTAACGTATGCTTTATATTTCCGTTTCGCAAAATGACGTGAGCACGAAGCTCCAAATTTGAATAGTCTAATTGATTACTGTACAAACATCACATCGCACTTCGATTTCGCCATCGTATAGCCTAGCTCTTGAACAATAATTATGGTACTATAAACTGATTGTAATTGGTCGCATTGCAGTAATTCGTCTACTATTCATCAAAATGTGAGCGATTGTTTATAAATATAAATAAATAATAAGCAACAATTGGCACATAACTGAGAAAAATATTGAAAATGAACAAAAAACGATGAAATAGGAAGCTGCTAATCTCTTATTCGCAAACTATCGACTACTTGCATATGCACGTGTCAATATTGAGGTATCGTGGCCTCAGAAGGTCGCCTATATTTTTGTATGTAGATGTGCGTGAAATATTTCGAAACAAATCCCCGTATTCACAAACGCTCCTCGACTCTACTTCCACCCTTCACTTGAGAAAGTTGAGCACTGCGCCACCGCTCTGCTGAAAATGACGCTGTGCTACTCAAGAATCGCACCAGTATATTGCTGATATGCAATGACTTGCCGTGCCTAGAGACGGCGCTCCCATCGGCTTTCTCAAGTGAACGTGAAGCGTTGAGTGAAGGGATCTTCTAAAATACGGGGGAAAAGCACAGTATTCATCAAAGCCATTATGGTAGAATTTGAAGGAGCAACCTTTTGCTGACGCAGCATCATCACATCTGGTTCCTGACATTCGTTATACATAACTCTCATAAAGCGTGAGAAACATTGCGTATGCATTCTTTAAGTGCAATAAAATGGGTTGGATTTGATGAAGCTTAACGGGAGTATATGAAGCGAAGTATATTCAGTACTAGTAGGAAAATGTGCATAGATAGGATGTAGTCCACTTTTTCACGAGTGGCGATGCCCCGATTTATTAGAAGCCACGGACATTCATTCAGCGTAGGACCTCATCTACCTCTATATCAGAAAGTCAGTTCAGTGTATGAGAATGTATGTGTGGACACTACTGGCAAGACGGTATGCTTGCTGAAAGAAATAATAAGGAACGCTTGGAAAAGGCTATATAAGCAGTATTTCAGTTTAACAAGCGCACATGAATGCGTAATGTTTGAGTTCATTTAAGAGTAGCTTAGAAATGAACTCAAACGGTCTATGGGATTCTTAGAATTCATATTCTCATGTATAGACGTTCTTGTCTTTGTTATATTTTCTGCATGCTAATAGGCGTGATGACGCTTAAGGCAACCTCCTTACGAGAGAATTCACCCTGATGCAAAATCTTTCCTAAGCATAACAGGTACAAAAAAATAGCAATCGAGCAACGTTCCGCAGTAATAAGAATAATATGTTGGTTTGAACGACCCAAAACCACCATCAGATTACGACAGACGCCCTAGTGGAGAGCTCCGGAAATTCCGACAGCCTGGGTCTCTTTAACGTGCACCCAAATCGGAGCACACGGGCCTTCATCAATTTCGCTTCTAGAAGGTGATTCGCTGTTCTCCTAGCTCCAAGTGATAGATTCAAGAAAAATTCGTGATATACATTTTCGCACGTATACATTGGTCGACACACTTAAAAAAATAAGTCCGCGTCGGTGTATCAGCGGCTTCGGCGCTCGGCTGCTGAACCGAAGGT
Organism: Rhipicephalus annulatus; assembly: GCA_013436015.1. Taxonomy (NCBI): domain Eukaryota; kingdom Metazoa; phylum Arthropoda; class Arachnida; order Ixodida; family Ixodidae; genus Rhipicephalus; species Rhipicephalus annulatus. The sequence goes on along the minus strand of WOVY01011555.1, from coordinate 24,735 downwards.
CGCGAGTTCGATACCAGCCGTGTTTCGGCGGAAGCGGAACAGTATAGGGGCTCGCGTACTGTGCGACGTGAGTGCGCGTTGAAGAACACCAGGTGGCCGAAATTCCTGGAGCTCCCACTATGGCATCACTCGTAATCATCGTGGTTCTGGGTGGTAAAACCCTGGATAATATTATTCGTATTATTACCCTTTTAAAACATGCACGTCTGTGCACACAAATCTTCGTGACCCTGAGACACAGTAGCTCTGCAAAAGGCTTTTGTTCGGCTCCCTGTAGCTCCAAATATTAGTGATTATGTAATGTATCATTGGTTTTACGGGATGAGACCGCGATTTTAATATGGCGTGTGTTGCAAATGACGGCTTCAGAAAATTTTACCATCTGGTGCAGGGACATTGTATAGAACGCTTCTCTCTGTTATTATCATCCATTGAAATGCGACCCCAGCGGCTGGAATCAAACCCTACTACCTGCGGGGCAGCAGCCAAGCATCATTATTGAATACGGCATCAGCACCACCAGATACGTTCTGCTAAGCCTCCTAATTTCTCTAGGCATGTTTTCTTCAGTAGAATAAAAGTCACTGAAATGCTACAGAAACCTTTATTATAAAGTCGTGTGTGGCGTCCACCAGGGAATAACAGACGACACCTTTCCCACAACAGACCATGGAGGTTGAACTTTGTAAGCACCCGATAAATAGACTGTCTATTTCAAAGTTCAATCAATCGATCAATCAATCAATCAATCAATCAAACAATCAATCAATCAATCAATCAATGTTTCTTTATTAGCACCAGAAATGCACATTGTGAGTAAGTATGCAGGAGGAGGTCCCAAGGTAATAAGCCGCAGGCGGGACCTCCTATGTTAATGCAATGAAAAAGCTAAAATATGAATAACGATTCGAGCTTTTTTGGAAGTTGTTCCTTCCTGGACCGCCATTATTACTGAACCCGTCTAGAGTGGCTAACGTACTCGGCTGCGGACCCACAGGTTGCAGGGTCGAATCCCGACAGCGGTGACTGCATTGTTGATAGAAGCGAAAATGCTGTAGGCCCGTGTGCTCAGATTTAGGTGCGCGTTGAAGAACCCCAAATAGTCGAAATTTCCGGAGCCTTTCACTACGGCGTCTCCCTCAATTATATGGTGGCTTTAGAACGTTAAACCCCACATATCAATAAATCAAAGAAAGCTACAGGGACGGAGCTACAGCACATGTAGTCTTCCGTGAAGAAGTCCGGCTCAACTCGCTTTTTGAATGCCGGCCGTGTTAGAATAACACTACTGCATATAATTTGCTACGTCTGCTTATACAGCTATTTGTGAGGGGAATTCGACGCAAGCTACTTCTGCGAGTCGTCGGAATAGCTGAAGGGCGACAAGCACTTACGTAAAGACGAAGACGCCATTCTGCCTGTGAGGTGTACCTAAAGCGCGTTTTCGGAAGTTCAAAAACACGAAATGACACTTCATGAAGCAAAACAAATATTATAATCTTCTTAGTTCATGTAGCGTCTCTTTATATACAGCATCTCGTACACAATAGGCTAATGTTGTTTTTATTTATGTACAATCGAAAAACACAAACACATTTGTGCAACTATATTCTTCAACGGTAGGACACGCCCGCTTTGGTTCAATAGCCTTCTTTTCATCACCACTAAAATTTGTCCCCCAGTATAGTGGCAATTATGATATACGATCTAGTTTTCTTGGCCATCTTGTCTGTTAGTTTTGTTGAACGCTGAGTTTAACAAAGAAAAACGAATCTTCAACTTTCCCTTCGTTCGTTTTACGTTGAATGTTACAGCTCATTGTGTAACCTGGAATTTCGTGTGTCGTGCGGCTTTGATAAGTGTGACTTTTTTTCTACTTTCTTCCAACATCGTGAGCGACATGGCACGATCCGATGCCCGTCGCCTCACAAATTCTTTCATATATTCATTTCTGCTTTTGCGCCTTGGCCAATCATTTAGTTTTTCCGCTCTTCGGGGAGAGCATCAACGCCTACAATCACCTTGTTGGCGAGTGTTGTAAAAGAGAAGCGATCTGCCGGCTTACGACGAGAACGCAATCATTTTTTTTTTCCTTGCGTCACCGGGTGGGAAGAAGCTGGCGCGAAGAAGAACGGCGACCCATTGTCCCGTAATGGTGTTAACGATGGCGCACCAGCCGTCACGCCGCCTTGCTTATGCCCGCAGTTGCCTCGGAGCGGTTCAACGAACGTGTTTTGGCGGGCGGCCGGAACAAAGCGCTGGCAACAGTGACCGCGCGCTACTGGGAACGATGCCCTTCGGACGTCGTACAGCCGGGAACGTTGATCCAACGCGTCGACTTCCCCCGCTGAGTTCCTCGCGCTTTTTTGGAGAAGTTAGCCAAGGTCTCCTGGAGAGGACCCATTTAGCGTCGTCACTGGATGGAAAGCTTTTCAAGGGTTTCCGCAACATTGTGCTTGTCTCGGCCTTTCTCTCCTTTACCTCGCTCTTCAACGAGGCATTTAGATACGTTACTGAACTGAGTGTCTCACTTCACCTAATGAACCCTTTATGCCTGAGCCAACCTAAGTGCACATAATGAGGGAGCGTCGTCAGTTTCATTGGCACCCTTTCACACGGAAGTGCTTAGTGAAGCTTGCCGCAAAGGACACTTGTCCGCGATTCTGTTCGCCGAATTCGCACTGCGACGTCGAGGTGTTTAGCCTAAGTAACAGGGGCTTGAAAAGAAAGAATTCAACATAAAAAGTTGAGTTGACAGCATCTCCTAGAAATTTAACAATTAAGAATATTCACCTACTCAAAAACGTACTGAACTGCCAAAAAATATTTTATTAGTCTCGCTCTTAGTTTATGACCACGAAAGACGGATACAAGTCCAGTACACATTTATCTTAACGTACATTCATACAAAAAAAGCTCTCCAAAGCAAAAATTGACGCGCCTGCTTCGGCCAGCCAACAGCCAAGACACCACGTGCATTGCGTTTCCCTCTGGTCAGTTCGTGGCATTCAAGAACTCCAATATGCCGTGAGTAGGTGACCTTAGCCTAAGGTCAGCGTCCAATCTGTCACGTCCTTCTGGCTGTCACGTCGCTTTTTATGGTTCCGCACTCACCTAGGACCACAATGGTTTGTTTCATCTTAATTGAACGTTACTGTTCTGCATGGAGATGCATGACTAAGGCTTCATCTTAATTGAATGTTACTGTTCTGCATGGAGATGCATGACTAAGGCCCGTAGTCACAAACTAACCTTGGCCTTACCTCGAGTTTTCCTCAAGTTTTTGTTCCCGTCCACGTGCGTTATGAAGGCAGGAAAATGGTATTGAGGTAGAAGATTACAAGATTGGTCCATGAATGTGGCCTTCTTTGTAAATCAAGAGCAATGATTGTTCGCAATCGATAAGAAAAACTCGAGGTAAGGCTGCGGATGGTTTGTGAATACGGGCCTAAGCGTTTACATTGATGCATCCCCGTTAATCAGTTAACGTTAACGGTAATCATTAACTGCCAAAGATGTTGCGCAATCTGATTCATTTTTAATATAAGCTAAACAATAAACTTCTTCAAGAACACGTTTACTGTCGTGTTTTACCGATTCCTATGACGTAGGAATCAAGCGTGTTTTTTCCCCTCACCGATGTTATGTTGCGTAACACAAAGCCCTTAATTCGCAGTATACAACGTTGACTCTCGGTTGAATTCAAGTCAAGCGAACACGCTTTGCGCTTTAAAACAAAGTTTAATAACATCGTCTTAGTTCTCTATTGAAGGTGTAAACACACGGATAAGGAAAAATAAATTAGAGGTAAACATTCTGCTTTCAAATCTTAGGTTGAGACAAGCATGAAAGTATGTATCTTTTCGTGAGAATCAAGCTGAAACTTTTCTGTAGCTGGAAAGTGGTTCTTACATCGGATCTCGGCGGATGTTCTTAAAGAAAAAAGCTTCAAGATCTTTTCTGAAGAAGAGCTGTTGCATGCGCTGAAGTTCAACTCACCATGCAACGCCGCTCTCTAGTGACCGATAGAGAAAATTTTAGTAAAACACTAGACTGACTACCAGCATAATTCTATTCGCACTTTTGGCAACCTTTGGCTTCTATTCTTCATATCACTTTATGGTCTTTCCTCCCACAAAAAACAAAAAAAAACGATGGCACACTGCAATTTGTGAAATCATTTATTTACGCCGCAAGACGTCACAAGCATCGCAACGCATAAGTTTTTCATTTTTTCAAGAATGTTCAACAGACACTATGGAGCTAAAGTCTGCTGCGAGAGCATACTATTTCACATGCGGTTGTATTGTGAGCGTGCTATTCTGAGCTTCTGATCGAGTCCCCAAATGAAGCACTTTTGCCAGGCATAGACCTTAGTGTATTTAGTTAAGTGGGTGCACTGAGATCTCTCTTTCACCACATGGCCTTCAGCCTCCTGGTAAGCTGTATCAATCGTGTACTGTCGGTGACAGTCGCTGCAGTACTTCACCTATATATATTCGTTTTAAGCAGTTTATCGGAAAACGAGAGGCGGTTTGCGGCATTTGCATCTTTGGGTCACCAACGAGGCTCGTTTTAAATCACGGTGCTATCGCTAAAAAAACAGAACGTTTCCACCGAGAGATTTGTAGAAACGGATTACGACAAAAAAAGCTGTGCTTACTACACTTTTGAACTTACAGACGGCCTCCTGACTTTAATTACATGCTAAACGCGTACTTGAATGTTTTTGTCGGATAGGCAAGGTCCACAGCTTCGGGATCGTTTACTTTGATTACTTTAATTCGCTATACGAACACGTGTGGCAAGTTGGCATGTATAATCGCGCTATGTATGATAACGCATTATGTAAATTTTTCGATGCGCATTGAGTGAGTGAGTGAGTGAGTGAGTGAGTGAGACAACTGTATTATATTCACAATATAGACGCAAAAGACCTCAACGTCACCTGGCTGAGCCCACCCGGGGACCATTGATCTAAACTGGACACTTGTCGCACGGGCCCTCTGGCTGACCAACACTTAGGAGGCAGTGTTTTATTTTTTTTCAGTTGTGCCTGTGTTTGTGTTAGTATCTACAGAAAGGAACAGGCGCATACTTTCCTGGCAGTAGTCCTTGTCTTCTTTCCATCCACGTTTTCTACACGCGTTGTATACTTAAGTCATGTATCACTAATTGGCCCAATCGTCCACTTTGATTATTTACTAGCCAATATCTGTTCTATATTAGGTCAAGAAATATGATCATTGAACAATGAAAAATCATTAACACAATCGCGAATGGCTAGTGCGTGCTGAACCACGCTAGCTCCTTCCACTGTCTGGCATATTGCCTTTTTTTCTGTTCTTGTTGATATACACAGTCAAAACAAGAACGTTATTCTGTTGTAAGGACAGTATTGCTTGCCACCGCAGTGTCTCTCGGTACTGATCAGGTTTGGCACCTCGACTGCGTTTCGGCAATTTGCGTGAATTTAATTGTTTCGTTAGAAATACAGAAATATTACCTAGTAAATATGGCAGGTGCATGCTTGGGCTATTACAATTACAGCTGTATTCTAGTCACGTTTAGAGCTGGCTTTGCTAGCACGATCTTGGGGCCGTCAAGGCTCAAAGGGTGAGAAGTGAACTGACGTTTCGAAAGAAAATTGCCTGTAGACATATTTTACCCCTAAGCAATTGGAAGCATCCGAAGCTTTGTGGTTCCTAGAAGCATTCGTTCTGGTGTCTTCGTAGCCATAAATAATGATGCGGACACTGCGCTGTTCAATTAGTGTGAAGTTCTATGCACGGTGTGTTTATCCTGGTACACCAAGCGCCTTACAATGATAACCAGTCATTCAGAGTGGATAGCTGGAAGTTGACCGTCGGCTTCGCAGCATGCCGCTGTGAATGGATGGCTGTGAAGCCCCGCGGCAAAGTTCAAGGACGTCTGTTTGCTTGTACGCAAAGACAGTCGCATTTTAATGAGGCTTCAATAGAAAAAAAACGTTCATTTGTAGTGTTTGTGCGTACGAACAGAAGCCCCGGATAGTCAAAATGAATGCGCAGTCGACCCTCATAAGAAAGTGACTGGCGGCAGTGGCTATCTCTTTCGATTTCTCGGCCTAAAAAGTCGGCCACTGACTCGAAGGTCAGTCGATTAGCCATTTGCATAGTAAGTCGGGAGTACTCAATAAGAAACTCTGTCACACGCTCACTCACTCACTCAACATTCAGTCAGTCGTTCATTCAGTCATTATGTAGTGTTCGTTGATAATGCGGCTGCGCAGAACTGTGTAGGCCTTGTCCACATCACTTTATCGCGCATATATTGTCAGTTTTATTTTTTGCCCAGTGACATGACAGAGATTAGGTTTCCGCATGTTGAAGTACTCGCGCCACTAGCCTTCAACAACACGGCACATTAGTAGTCGATAGATGACAAATCACGGGCGAAATCCCCTCGAGAGACGACCCGTCACTCACAGACATCAATCATTCGTGCATGTATTGGTATTTCACCTTCCGCTCGTATTGCGCTAAGGTGACATTTGAAAACCATTACATAAGAAACTAAACTGTCAGCTGACGACACTGTCAGCTTGTGGGAAACTAGTGATAACCGCTACAGTTTGTTTATGTGTTCGCATTTAGGTCCCAACGCCCCCCCCCCCCTATCAGCCTCCGATACGACTTTTTAGTGACAGCATATCGAAAAGTCTTACGAACTGCTGTAATTAAGCAAACAGGAAAAAGAGAATTAGTACTGCATGTACCCGCATTTTTCGCCAACTCTGCTTTGTTGGTGCTTCAAAACGTATGCGTCCATGACAGCCCACTTCCCAGATGAACCTAAGAGAGTAATAACTGTCCATGCTTCCCAAGAGCACTATACGATTAAAGAGATACCATAGCAGAGTGTTCCGGAAATTTCACCAGCAAAGTTGAAATGTCCGGAACACTCGAGTATGGTGTCTCGAACACTCCACAACACGAGCCCCGAGCATTTTGTTGCCGTGGCAATGCTGCTGAGGCAGCCGGGATCGGATTCAGCGACCTTCGGATCAGCAGTCCATCACCTACCAGTGCGATTGAAAAGCGACGCCTCCTTACGTAAAAACGAGTTGTCATGAACGCTAACACTCCTTTGCGGGCCGAGAACCATGTTAAATTCTTCATTGCTTTGAAGAAATCCCAGCAGCGCATTACGTCAACAATCGAAACGGGAAATCTCAGCTGAGACACACGCGAAGGCTGACAGTCGCCAACAAGGTCTTTCCCTCCGTGTGTTGTTTCGCATTGCCATTAGTATACGTCTGTGGGGACTATGTATTGCCCAGGTTTAATAGCAGGCGTCGCGGGAGGAGAGACACTTCTCACGTGGACCGCGTCAGTGCCAAAACGTTGAACGGCTCTGGCGACCTTGAAGGTCGTTCGTCGCGAAAAGCATTTACAGGGGCGAGAGAAGCATCTAGCGGCAAAGCGTCCTTCCGAAGCGGGAAAGTGGCATTAACGGTTACGTGAGCCGTTCACATCCGGATTGGACCAGTTCTGGCGTCGACTCGCCGTCGCCGCCACGCCCCATCAGGGAGTCTTCCGTCGAGATGGGCCGACAGGGACGTCTAGAAAGAAAATAACAATACGTCTTAAAGTAAGATTTTTTGTTGTTGGCACCAGCATGATAGGCATAGCACTGGCGAAGCTCGGCACGCAGAGATTTCGTGTGGAGATTCGCGGCAAATTCAGTGACTCCCGCGGAATCGTGGCCTTCGATGCAATGCGTGTTGGAACGACAGACGGGAGATGCCCAGACGCTTGGGAAGAGGAAAATGCGCGCATCGCAAAAGACGTTTAATCGGTTGTACCACTGGCAACGGCTTCGACGAGGCGGAGGCAGTTAGTGGAATTAGACAGCAGCTTCGAACGCACCCCGACTGAGAGTGTGCCGTTTATATTTATATGTGTGTGGGGGAATCAATAATCACGCAACGAACTTGAAAATTGAAGGTTTGTGACGAAGGACCAAGAACCTAGGCATGCGACCAAGGATTTGGCTTCCAGCACTCCTCGTTGTGGATTCCGGCATTGTCTTTCATCGCTTTCAGCTCAACAATTTATGGCTATCATTCTTCCTTAATTGCTCCATCGCTGTCTACAGCGCCAAGATTTAAACCAATGTTATTGATTGCCCACTCTTGCGCCTGGGATTGCCTAGAAGACTGCATCAGGGAGTGACAGGTGCCATTGCTTTCATTTTGTAGCTCGAAGTGTCCGATACTGCTGGCGAAGAAGACGAGCGTAGTATGCAACATTGTGTATTTACCAGGGTGGTTTGAAATTTCTTTACCTTAAAAAAATTCTGTTCTTACTTCGAATTTTCCCATCATACCATTTTAGAGCTGCCTTTGACCACGTTAGCTAAAAGAATCTTAAGAACACATCAGAGATTTTATGGGTAGTTATACATGCTGCATGATAGGCACTGCTACCATAGTGCTTCATAAAGAAAGCAACAGAATACCAATCAAGAAGGGTGTTATAAGGCAGGGGGACGCAATCTCCCCAATGCTATTTACCGCGTGCTTACAGGATTTTTTCAGAAGCCTAGAATGGGAACAGTTAGAGATAAGAGTTAATGGAGAATACCATAGTAACCTGCGCTTCGCCGATGACATTGCATTGCTGAGTAACTCACGGGATGAATTGCAACTCATGATTACGGAGTTAGACAAGGAGAGCAGAAAGGTGGGTCTTAAAATTAATCTGCAGAAAACGAAAGTAATGTAAAACCACCTCGGAAAGGAGCAGCGCTTTGCGATAGGTAATAGTGCACTTGAAGTTGTGAAAGACTATGTCTACTTAGGGCAGGTAATAACCGCAGAGCCTAACCACGAGATTGAAGCAACTAGAAGAATAAGAACGGGGTGGAGCACATTCGGCAAGCACTCTCAAATTATGACAGGTAGATTGCCACTATCCCTCAAGAGGAAGGTATATAACAGCTGTATCTTGCCGGTACTTAGCTACGGAGCAGAAACCTGGAGACTTACAAAGAGGGTTCAGCTTAAATTGAGGACGACGCAGCGAGCAATGGAAAGAAAAATGGTAGGTGTAACCTTAAGAGACAAGAAGAGAGCAGAGTGGATTAGGGGACAAACGGGGGTTAAAGATATCATAGTTGAAATAAAGAAGAGGAAATGGACATGGGCCGGGCATGTAGCGCGTAGACAGGATAACCGCTGGTCATTAAGGGTAACTAACTGGATTCCCAGAGAAGGGAAGCGGGTTAGGGGGAGACAGAAGGTTAGGTGGGCAGATGAGATTAAGAAGTTTGCGGGTATAATTGGCAGCAGCAAGCACAGGACCGGGTTAACTGGCGGAACATGGGAGAGGCCTTTGTCCTGCAGTGGACGTAGTCAGGCTGATGATGATGATGATGATGATACATGCTGCATAGGGTATGGTTCATATAGTTAGGTATGCTAACAGTATATAAAGATAAGTACTAGCGCGGAGACCCCATGAGGCAGCGTGTGCAAGCTAGCAGCGCTTTTTCAGTGCAGTTTCTGCGCACTCACAGACTCACAAACAGCCACATTTTAAACCTCGTGGACTTTGGCATTTTTACTATAAACTTGCTTAAGAAGTACTTTTGTTTAGGCTACCTGGTTCATAGTACGCACTTCGTAGTAGTCAACGCTCTTCGTCTCTACTGTCTTTATTTCTTTTTCTCTGTGTCATCACATTGCACTTTCAAAATTCGTTCACTCTAAAAATGCCCCATTCTCGCTCACTGGCACAAAAACGGCTACCCAAATCACTGTGATAGCAATAACCGGCTGCGTGTGCCTCCTGTTACTGTTTACGGAAGAACTCTGTACGTGAATAAGCAATGAGGCGCTCAATAAAACGGAGCGTACCACATGGGTCTTTGTCATTCAAGCCTAGCAATACACACGGCGAATCCTCCATGTACCTTCACGATTGCTACGACGGGATGCGGATGCTCTGGAGTTTTCGTGCCGACTGTGTGACTCGGCCCAGCGGCTGGCATGCAAACGTGGAAAAGGTTCACTTTTCGGCGGCAGCGACTCTGATTGATGCGGTCGCATAATGTATGGAACCATAATGCAATATACCCTATATGTTCCTTTAGTGTTCGCACCGTTACGCTGGCGACGTAGTCGAAATGCCGGCTTAAAGGAATGCGTGGAAGTGCTCAAAACAACCTTTAAAGTTGTGGCCTTCTTTTTGTCTGTCTACTCACCACTGGAGGGCACTCAAGGTTCTTCGTTCAATACACAGAGATGAAGAAGCGCGAGACAGAATGTTTAGCTCAGCAATGAGCTTCATGCTTGCTTATTCAATGCCTTGAAATATCACTGTATGCAATGGCACAAATGATTTATATTCACACAAACTGAACAAAGATTACACAGTCACTAATATGCAGGACGCGCATATGCTAAATGCATATTTTCTTAATTGTTATTGTACACTTTTTGCTACACAGTGTTGAAAACCCTGCGCTTGTATTTATGAAAACGTCTTACACTAGGAATGTTCAAAAGAATATTTTAACCAACGACAATATGCGACATCATATCGTCAGCAAGGCTGGTTAACTAATTAAAAAACACTCTTGCAAAAGATAATTTATACGAATTTGGCTAACTGTCGGCATGTCTGCGTTGTTCACGATCATGAATGCACTCGTTTTGATTGATGCTCTAAGCTGCTTTTTTAAAGTCATCTTTGAATCAAGAGCATGGAGGAAGAAAGAGAAAAGAGGGAACATGAAGTCACACCATAGTGAAGCTCACCGTGCCGGCCCAACTCGTCATCAAAACGTGACAGCTTACAGTAGGTTTTAGTACTGCCAGTGGTGGTCCGCATTTGAACCACCTGCGTGAGCTGGCAGGTCTGCGCCGAACCGGGGTGTTCTGACTAAAGCCTACCGGGCACCGTACTCGGAAGCATTGGAAAGTCTCGCCGCACTGGCGTGATCTTGCGCAAAAAGTCACGTTTTGGGCCGGCAATGGTGGCTTCAAAACGGTGCGACGTGCCAAGGCTGGCTGCGTGACGTCACGGTCCCTCCTTTATTTTTTTTTCCTCCATGCATACGCGTACAAAGGCTGAAGTCAAGAATACAGGCAAATCGAAGAATGAGTTGCCGAAGCGATTCTTTTTTTTTCGCCAGCGTTCTTGTTAGCCGCGCTTCTATACGGTACGCGTTCTGCGCAAGAAGAGGGAGCTGGCGTGACGTAGATGGACAGCTGAGGATGCAAGCGTTCTCTGCGTGGGCAGTCCAGAAGCCGTGCACGGCCCGTACCGAACAGTCGCGTTTGTTTTTCGTTGTCGAATACGCCCGTGGCCACGGGTGGATCGCTGCGCGTGCTATATGCCACTTCGTGCTGTCACTCCTGATGTGACAGGTTCGACAAATCCGTCAGACAACCCACAAGCCGAGCCCCGAAAAAGGAACGTGCAGAATGCGGGAACTTGAGACTGGAGACGGATCACAATGCGCGCGGATATCGATCGTCTCAGCGAGACGTGCTACCATTGTTTGACGTCAAAGGAAGTCGGGTAGAACATCGGATCTTGAAGGATGGCTTCGTGTTGCTCGAGGCGCGACGCTTGTTCGCTGCTTCTCTGTCGAGCCCTTTGTTTGGCTTCTCTGCGAGGAACACATGTTGTGTTTAGTTCGAGCACGTGTCTTCCTGGTATTCGAGATGCCACTGTTCTTTTTTATTGCGATAGCAATTATAAGAATAGTCTCGACTGGGTGTTGCCGTCGCCGCCACTACCATTCACGCCACTACCGTCGCCGCCACTACCATTCACCACTACCATTCAGCAGTGGTTGTCTGTGCTCGCGCTTATCACAGGAGCGAAAAAAAGAGGGGGGAGGGGGGTTTATGGTTGGTGCGCTATCGCGGCAACGATCAGCGCGAGGCTCTTGCTTCAACAGCAGGCGGGAGCTTCTACGGGCTGCGTTCTCAACACACAAAAGAAAAATGGTGCCAAAAGTGTACCTGGAGCGGCTGTGCGCGTATACATATGCTCTACACATAACAAACAGCATGCGCTGCCCACAGGTGGCGCTTCTCAGCAAGTTCACCATGCACGAACCTTTTTGTGGTCATCTACTGTGGCTGCGCCGTAGGAAACTTGGTCACTCAGCAAGCGCATGTTTACTACAATTAATATTGCTCCTAAGAATGCTAGCCGTGCTTCGTAATCCATTAGAATATATTGCTATCGAGTTCATTGCTTCGCCTTGTTGGCAAAACTGTTACTTTTTTTTATACAGTGAAAGCTGCATATGGCTAGGAGAAACGAAAAACCGTCCGGCCATGGTTTCATGAGTGGCTTCCATTGGCTGTATCATAACTTACATTTTTTCGCGTCGTCTTGCCCAAGTACGTGCACAACTGGGTACGTTGTGAGTTAGCTCGCGATGTCAAACGCTTGCAACCGCACTGCGTTGCGGCATCAATGTGATCATAGTGGGAGCGCGTTCGCCCGTGCGAATGCCCGTTTCCGGCGGGAGTTTCTCCAGCAGCACTTTGGCTTATGCTGCGACGTATGTGGCCGCCTGTGGTTCAAGGACAACCACTGTGATTATCGCATTTCGAAACACAATTAACGGCTCGTTACACTCTTCCATGGCCGTAATCATTCGAGGCACAATGTGCGGCATGTAAATAAACACTGTGGTAAACCCAAGCCTAACGTGTGTCGAACCTCATTAAGAAGCACCAACATCTAGCCAATAATTATGGAAGGGTTCAGCGCAGCTGGGGATGAACTCATTGCTGAACACAAGGGCCAAACGCTTCAGCTTGATCTGCATGGTTAACCGATTGTGGAGTGCTTGGGTTGTGACTTTTTTCACTATACTGGCTCTCTTTCTCTTTGTTATGTCTCGAGATGGCACACAAAGTTATCTTGAGACAGTACCTTCTTCCTCCGGTTGCACGAATGTTACATCCCTTCTTAATCGCAAACCTATGAACACAAAAATGTCGCGATGTCATCCCGTAAATGTTAGATATTATACTACTTGTATTTAATTGGATAATACAAATACCTGGAACAAAGAAAAACAGATTGACAGGCACATATAACGTGGTGAAAATGATTTACTCAAACATGTCGTACCAGGAAGACCACTGTGGCAATAAAGTAGCCTTAAAAAAACGACATATTATTTCTTGGGCCTAGGCAGGTGTTGTTGACATTGCTCGCGTCTAATGTGGACCTCACGAAGTTTCTCACTCACTCACTCACTCACTCACTCACTCACACCAACTCAATCAATCACTGACTTAATCACCCAGTCGCCAACACTCACTCACACTCACTCATCCACTCACTCCCTAACCCACTCGCACTTACTCACTTGCTCACCTACCACGACCGATAGATAAAAAAGAAAGTTTTTTTTTTTATTCAGTGGACGTGCACCTACGCACTGACTGATTGCCTGTCACTAACTCATTCATTCATTGCCCCGTCGCGGTGGTCTAGTGGCAAGGTACTCGGCCGCTGACCCGCATGTTGCGGGATCGAATCCCGGCTGCGGTGGCTGCATTTCCGATGGAGGCGAAAATGTTGTAGGCCCGTGTGCTCAGATTTGGGTGCACGTTAAAGAACCCCAGGTAGTCGAAATTTCCGGAGCTCTCCACTACGACGTCTCTCATAAACATAGGGTGGTTTTAAACCCCACAAATCATCAACTCATTCATTCATTCATTCATTCATTCATTCATTCATTCATTCGCTCACGTTCTACTTCGAGTTCAATGTGCGTCTTTCTCGGCATTTTGTTATAATTCCGAGCAGATAAAAGCATATCTCCAGCAGTTAGTTAATATGTGCGTGTCACATCTTGCTTAACAATCCTACGCGCCGTGTAACTAGCCAGGACGCAACTCTACTTCACTATGACCTAGTGCGAGAGCTAATTCATGCCGATGAAGAGAAGGAAAGATGTAGTAGAAACAAGGCGAAAGAGTGAGACAACGCCACTCGTCCAAAGTGGCCACACAATGTGCCGTATAAGTTTCCGATGGGGGGGTGCGTGTGATCTCAAAAGCCACCACATGTGTAAAACTGGGGCGCCAGGCGACAAGAACCGGTGTACCACGATGGAGCCGTTGACATGCGTGCAATATACAGGAATTAACCAGTCTCTAGGTGTACAAAGGCAAAATGCGGCAGATCGTGAAGTGCGCATAATAAAAGCACTGTCGAGTTCTGGACAACTCGCGACGTTATGACAGTCTCGACACTGATTGATGCGTATTCAAACCCTAACATTTCTGCTCCTGTTTTTTCGTTGTGTTCGTGTGCTTTCGTTTAAGAGAAAAAAATTGCCCGCAGCTTCCCTCGGGGGAACACTGAGGAGGATGCGGAGCATATAATTGGTTAACGGGGTGTTAAAGTGCGACTTACTTGGGTCGATGGCTAAATTGGTTAACGTGGTTGTGAAATGGGGTGTTAAATTGCGACTTACTTGGGTCGATGGCTAAATTGGTTAACGTGGTTGTAGGAGGGGGTGTTAAATGAGTGAACACGTACACACGTATGCGAAAGGGCGGCGCTGGTCGAAGGGACGTCGATCATTGTGTTTGTGGATTCGTTGGAATTCATTTCACCGCGACCTTGGACGTCGACGCGCCGTACAAACCAACCGACGAGCGGCAACTGAGCGAGCGAGCGCCGACCTTGAGTATATATACAGCGCGACGGCGCATGCACTGTCAGCTGTCGAATGTTCGAGAAGGGGGAGAAGCGCAACGGCGTCAGCTGCCGATGTTCTCGAAGCGTGACGGCGCATGCGCGCTACATTATACAGCTAGCGAATGTTCGTGAAGAGGAGAAGCGCACGCGGTGTGTAGAGGAGGAAGGGTGCACAGATGGTGGAGGAGTGAAGCGCGCGCGGTGTGTAGAGGAGGAAGGGATGCACAGATGGTGGAAGAAGGAGGGGGAAGCTTGCGGACGGCGCCGCACTACAAGCCTCGAGTATTAGATGCTCCGCATCTAAAAAGAAACACGAGCGAAATCCACAACACTTTTCTTTAGCAAGTGCTTTATACTATTGGTCCGCCGACTTCGCTAATGATCTGTCCTGCGTCGCGATTGTGTGGAATATTGTGTGACGAAATTTTGTAGCCTGCGGCATCGCGAATACGGCCCCATCCACAACTTTCAAGTTTTAACTAAACCAATAAACAGTACGTGCAGCCGGCACCTATATCAAAGCTGGCATTTCTTAATCCTCTTCTTTTCTGTCTCTTTTCGTTCTATTATTCCCCTTTCCCCCCACCCAAGTGTAGGGTAGCCAACCGAGCCAAGCTTGGGTAACCTCCCTGCCTTTCCTCTCAATTTATCTCTCTCTCTCTCTCTCTCTCTTGAAATAGTACATTTTCTGGAGGTGAAAATGTCATGCTATCGATTTTCCGTTTATATTTTGCCTTGTTTTACTATTATGCTAATATCTAGAACATAACTTTATGTTTTTTTTTGTTCTTAGCAGGACGTCTGCCTTCTGATTTTGTGGCATCTTTGCCAAAAGTCATCATACCATTTCGGCACTTGGGCTATCATGGTAGTCATTGAGAAATTCAAAGAACAAGAAAACGAAATCCTTCATTTGCTTCTTATGAACGTATTCTTGAAAGGGATAAAGATTCCAACGTCTGACGAAACACATGGGCCAACGCTGAAGCCAGAGGAGTCGAAAATAGTGTCTCACTTCGTCACCTTATTAGAACTAATGTTTTCACTCACGACCTGCGCTCACGTAACCGCACATAATATTTACGAAGTGCTATCTAAACGATGGCTACTTTCAATTACTGTTGTAAGTGGTAACTATAGTACTGCTTGTTGTCGACTACTGGTCGTTCAAAGTTTGTCAACGTATGTTTTTTTTTTATTGTTGAAATATCAACAAATATTTATCTGCCTACCACGCTTGTTTTTCAACGCCTAGCTGGCAGGGGAAACATATTTGCGCTATAGTGCAACATGTTCACTCGTGTTAGTGCATCTGTGCCTTACAGCGCGGTGTAGATGTTTAGTACTGTTTTATTAGGGCATGTGTAAATGTGCAACAACCCATCATGAGACAGAAAAACAACTTAAAAAGCACTTTTCTCGCCTAAGCCCGATAAAAATTTCTGTTGGAAATGCAATATTTGATGAGCGCGTGTTAAACTTGAACGTGTTAAAGTTTCTTCAATGAAGCGGGGGGGAGCTAAAAATAAGAGCAAAGTGTTAAGCCCGTAGGGGTGATTTACGTGCAACATTTGAATTGCGAGCTTCAGGGCAGCCTGTGACGTCCGCAATGACGTTGCGAACGAAATATATAACGCGATCTTGTGCATAATTTGCATTGGTGAGCTTCTGTGCATGCGCATCAGGCAAAACATGGCATAATTTTGTCCACACTATCGTCACGGGGGTTATATGTGTGGTACTCAAACTCGTTAATGTGCGCGTTCAATAAAGAGAAGTCACGTCTCCATAGGCTGTTCACTAACACTGACGCCAGTGTGGTCTCGCAGATACATGCAGTAAATTTGGTTGCACTCGTTTACTGCTTAACTTTCGTTTCAAGGTCGTAGCACAATATCCGCAAGCACGGCAGCATATTGCCATAATTTACGGCAATGATTTCTAGCTCTATCGTAAAAAGGCTTTCTGAGGCGTCACTACGTTCCGGCTGTCGAGCGTGGCATCGCCGACGGAGATTTAGAGGTTGCGGCAGTAAAGAATATGTGTAGTGAAATTGTCTGGGCTATCCTAAGAAATAAATAGCAAGCACCAAATGATTTGCTGAAATTACTGCAAAGCAGGAGCAGTTATGAAATCCCCAGCATCCTGTCACGATTCGAAAAGTGAGCCAGGCGGCCTTCGCAAGCGAGCGCGCCTTCATGTTGCTCAAGCTTGTCTTGTTTTTTTTTTATTTTTTTAGACGAGTGGTTCTGTTTTTTTACGAGGTATGGCAGGTATTAGGACATTCTGTACAAATTTAATGAAAGTTCCTTTTCAAGACAACTCATTCGTGGTTACTCTAACTAGCATAGAGCGCCGGCCGATGTGGCAGCAACCAGTCGGGAATGTCGTCCTGAGCGGTCATTGCGGATCAAGCCAAATAAATCAGTGGTGAAATTCTGGCAGAAACTATACTGGTAACGTCGCTTATACACCAACGGCAATGCTGGCACAGAGGTGTACGACTTTGGGAGTGCGAGCTCCACTTTTTCCCCTCATTCTCGATCTTTAAAATTTTTCCCATGCCTTTTCGCAGTGTAGTGTAGCTTACCAGTATATCTAGACTGACTAACATCTCTGCCTTTCCTTTCGATGCTCTTCAGTCGATCCTGTACAGAATATGTCTCAAGGCGTATCAAGGAATTCACTTCAAAACCAATTATTTAAACCGCCTCATATTGTGCCGTTGTTTTTGTAGCAGAAAAGCCTATAAATGGAACGCCCTCGCTGAACTCACCCCACTGAGCAGATCGTTGGCTCAGCCTTCGATTTGCTGTGCATATCTCTCTGTTGGTTCGCGGTATCACGCACAATACTAACACCGACAAGATAAACGTCCCTCTCCTACCACTATAGACTATAATCAGTAACTGCACCTTTAGCGGTGAATACACATGATGGAGGAGAGGAAAATATGGGCAAACCATACCACGTATAGACACATCATTCCCCTTCTGCGCAAGTACAATGAGACAATCACTTTCGAAGGCATCATAAAAATATCACTTTCAGTGTAAGCTTGTTGGTTGATTGCGGAAACGTGGGTCAGTGTTCACTTCCCGATCTATTGTACACCAGATAACGCCGCACTCAAAGCAACACTTATAAAATTTAGGCTCACTGACCAAGTTAAGAGAAACAGTTTCGAATTGTCTGGACCCGCATAGGTTCCGAAGCTTCAAAGGCTTGTCTCCTGGGGGAAAGTAATTGAAATGTGTGTTCTTTCGGATCATGGTGTTCAGACAGACAGACAGACAGACAGACAGACAGACAGACAGACAGACAGACAGACAGACAGACGGACGGACGGACGGACGGACGGACGGACGGACAGACAGACAGACAGACAGACAGACAGACAGACAGACAGACAGACAGACAGACAGACAGACGGACGGACGGACGGACGGACGGACGGACGGACGGACGGACGGACGGATTACTTTGCATACATCGTGGTGGTGCGAAGCCAGTGGACGTCATTGTTCTAAACAAAAGCTTTGCAAACGAGTAACAGGGGCCGTATTCAATCTCCCATGCATTGAAATCCCACAATTCCGTTTAGCTCAAATTGCTAGCCTGCGTCGGACATAGCCTCCATTAAATGCCATCACCACTGATAGCTGCGAAATAGTGGGTGGGGAGAAAATAAGTTCAAAAAGAGATGTTTCCCGTTCAGTATGCCAAGACCGGAAATTCTTATTCATGCGTAAAGGGGTAACAACTGATTTCGGAATTTTCGATGGAGATTTGATCGCGGTCATCGATCAGGTGCACTTCACTGCGGGGATTCCCATGGAGCTCGAAAAATCCCCTTTCGGAGTAATTGCCGACCACGTGCCTTTCACGCGAAACATACAGACCGTTTTGCACGAGAAACGCATCAAATCACTAGCCAGCCCGAAAAAAAAAAGCTTGAGCCTTGTTAAGACAAA
Source organism: Rhipicephalus annulatus (assembly GCA_013436015.1). Lineage (NCBI taxonomy): Eukaryota > Metazoa > Arthropoda > Arachnida > Ixodida > Ixodidae > Rhipicephalus > Rhipicephalus annulatus. Next base: position 6,029 of record WOVY01011555.1, on the reverse strand, counting down.
ACAAAGCAGTGTGGCTGTTCAATCTACGCGTACCGTGGCCGTTACCAGGAACGAAGACACATCTGTAGTCCTGTCCCTTCAACCTGCTAACGAGAACAACTTGGAAAGAAGATACTATAGGAAGAAAAAGAATTATTTCTTTATTGGTGTCTCACAAAAGTCACGAAGGAATGTAAGTGCTGAATATAATACGATTTTGGAAGTTTCTATTATTACACTTGAGGTTGTCGAAACATCTCACGTGGAAGGAATTCAGGAAGTGCTGTAGATTATTGTTAGTATTTCGAGTGCGCAGTTCGCCTTATAATAACAGGCTTCTCAGAAAACTAATTACTCAAGGTGTGTATTCTTTTTCGTTCTCACGGTTGGCGGTACCTACGCGTCGACCTTTCGACGCCAAATAGTGTGCTTAGAATCTGTGTGATGCATAGCTGGAAAGACATAAGGGTATTGTCGTCATCCCGGAAGATACATGGTATGTAAACACGTGTGGCATGATTCTACGCATGCAGATTAACATTTTGAAGCATTGGAGCACAAAACTAAACGAAAGTATTCACGAGTTTCTTACACTACAAATTCGGCGTTCCTTATCAGTTAACTGGAAATTTCGCATTATCTCTGAGTATGGCTCGATAACTGACACCCCGGAACGCCGCCTTGATGACAGGGTAGTTGTAGGCTAGCCGCAGTAAATAATGAGCTCTCTTCGTAGTTCGTGCTCTAGCACTTCAGCGTTCCATAGGTTAGAAACTGTTATGCTCCTAGACATTCAATGCTAGCATGCGATGCTTGTGGTGGTTGTGATGATGACGTTGACACAGGTGGTGTCAGCCTGGTAAACGTGGTGGGCAATTGCTTCACTTGAACGAATATTTTCATGAAGTATGTCTTACCATGCGTATTGAAATGAGTATTTTGAAAAAAAAACAAAAAAAAATACCAGCCATCGTCCAGTGACTGCTTCATGCCGTTTCGGGAAACACAGCCCTTTCACATTATTACTTCGAAAGCCACCATTTCTTTGTTGTGTGTGAGTCGTAACCTTTTGGGGCAAAAGCGCTTGCAGGATCAGAAGTAGTGTAGTATATCTCCAACTTCATTTCATTCAGTACACAAAATGGAAGGAGCACATTTTACTTTGAACAGCCACGAAGGCCGAGTTCGGTCTGGTCGTGTCCCCACCTTATACAGTAGGGTTGATTCGGTGCGACTAAGTTATCTTTTGACAGTGAGCTGCGGTAACGAATCTCATGGGGTACGCAGTTGTCATCGAGTTGTTGTTTTCCAGTGTCCGAGAGAAAGCAGTGCCTTAGCGTTTTTCTTTCTGGTAGTTATCACTTGGCCGAGTATGTAAAGACCGATTAGGAATGAAAAAAACATGATGATTTACATATGAGTTTGATAAGAAGCTAATCATTACATAGTAATGGGGCCAAATCTAGGCATAGAAAAGGAGCACCGGAAAATGCATATTAAGCAGTATTTAGCGTGGTAGTACAGTGAATTAATATTAGTGGTGCTTATATTGCTTTGCACAGATAACCGGTGGTCTTGTCTGAGCAATGCCTTTTTAGGGACACAAGGGTATTTTTGTCCAAAAAGTGCTGCAACTTAAGGTCTATTCAGAGTTACAAGTGACTGCAAATAATAGGAAATGCAGTCGCAGGCAGTGAGGAAGCAAATTTGGCGTGTTAAGCCCATGTTTCCCTGTGGTCCGCAAATGCATTCGTTACAAGTTCCGACGCCGTATAAGCCGGGTATGAGAGAAGCACCCGCCTGAAGTTCTTTGTTTCTCTCTTTTTCTTTTTGAAACTGCGACTTTGGCATCATTTTCGCGCATATTTTCCCACCGTTTCACAAGAGTAGCGCATTATGGCGCAAGATTGGTGGAAACGACGAAAAAGACAACTTGGCTGTAGTAAGCCTTGTTCGTGGGAGAGAGATAAAGATGACATACGGGTTATCGGTTGGGAAAGGAAGCGAAGCGATGTTCTGATTGGTCTAAAGAGAGAGAGAGAGAGAGAGAGAAAAGAGAAAACAAAGAATCAGTTTCTTTCCTAACAAAATTATTGGTCACTACCGATGTTGAAGAAAGATAATTTACATTTTCTACGCATCACAAGCGGCGCACGCGTTTCCTGTTTCCTAATATTTTGTTTTCCAATAAAGTATTCCAGAGTGGTGTCAGATGGCGGCAAGGCCACAATCCTTTGGCGTTTTTTTTTCCGCAAACTGCACTTAGTACATACCCATATTGTCTCGAGAGAAATATGTTGAACCCGTGCCACGCGACCAAATGGCTTCGTTGGCGCGCGATGATGTCACTTCGTATAAATTTAATCTCATTTCAATCTCTCACCGTGGCATAAGCCTATAAAGAGACGTGCGATGGCCATGCCATTACATCACGTGCGCTAGGCTTTGGCGTTCTCCAGCCAAAGCGATATCTGTGGCGGGAATCTCGCACGCTTTTTTTTATGCGATATCTCTGGTGGCTGTCTGCCTCAGCTTCACACGTGTTGAAAGGTGGCGTCTTGGATTCATCACACCTTCTACTCACGGACGTCCTGACCTTGGGTCCATCTGTGGTTGTTATATACCGCTTTGCTGCTTCACGGAAGCAACAGAATTGCCTAAACCTACACCTGATCATCACGTGCTCCAGCTCTATAGCACCGCATGGTTGAGTTTTAGAACGTTTTTCGGCGGAATATTGCAAGGTTCACCACTGAGGAGTCGCTGGCTGCGTAGGGGTGGAGGCGGAACTGCGATTCTCAAGCACCTTTACTAATGTGCTAAGGGAGGGAAATAATATTGTACAAAAAAGTCTAGAGATGGCCAAAAAAAAGAACGACATTCGCTAAAAGATTTCTTAACACGCTTCCTGTTTCGCAGGAGTTAAACTTTTATTTTCGTTGCCATCGTTTTGTCGATTTGGTAGCGCCATTCGCACTCGTCTATGGGGACATACTTTCCATCGCGGGTAACGCCCAACTTCCCTGTTAGCTTCTTTTGCGACAAACTGTGACGAGCGAGGCGTCTTCCAGAGCTCCCTGACGCGATGTGGTGTTGAAGTCGTCAGAAACGGAAGACGTTTCAACACCTGTGTTTTTTTTTTTTGTCTTTCATGAAAATGTCGAGTTTCTTCTTGCACGAGGCCGGATGCCTTGCGCAGCCTATATCACATCCGTCTCGAACAGAAATAAGAAAACTAAAGTGTTAAGATCAGTCCTTGTTAACATGTCAAGGATGGTAATCACGTGCTCAAGTCGAAACGTCCTTTGACGCGCGAAGAGGCACCGCGCCGTACACTGCGGTGACGCCCTGCACTTAAAGCTCGCAGGAAATAACGCCCAGGCCCCTACAGTATCTACATATACATTCTTCAAGGACAACTTCGCATCAGTAATTCAAGATTAGGTTCTCTCCCTCGCCCTCCATGTGGCGTTCACAGTACTCTGCAGGCATTTCAGAATTGACGTCTCTTAGCGTCGAGCGTAATACGATGTGGTTACTGCCGGAAACTCCCGTCGAGAGATTCTGTGTGCTTTAAGAAAGAGAAGAAAAAGAGAGTCTCATACTCTTTTCGGTTAGCGCTCGCTTCTCACATATGACTTTTTTTTAACAGACACGTTTACTCCCAGCGTGTCTCCCATGCTCTACGAGGGGAGTATAATTATTTTCAAGGTAAGTTCCTGTGCCTCTTCGAAGAGTGTCATACATGTGGAAAGTGAACACTAACAAAAAAAATTCGGGAAATCCTACCTTAGGAATCGATCTTATGCGAGGCCATGTTGTAAATTTCCATCGGACGACACGTTATGAAATGACGCTAAATATATGTACAGATGTTGCACGCACAGACATGTCTTCAACAGTCACAAATGTTCGTATAAACAGTTGTTTGTACTTGTGCAATGATGCCAACAGCAACGTGACTGTTAGAAACACCAGAAGTGATCAGCTGATATGAAGCGCTGGGTGCTCACGAGAATGGTAAACCTGGACACTGCTACATAAAACAACACGAGCGGAGTGCACCTAACGACAGTTAACGTTAAGCCAACATGACGGCTGTATTATGAGAGTACTTATCTGATTTTTTTTTATTAAATTGGATAGCCCGCACTGCAACCTAATTGACGTTTTAAGAACATTACGGTCTATTTGAAGAGTAGTTCCGAGACCTGGTGTAGCTCTGCGGCAAAATGCTTCATTGCCACGCAGAATGCCTGGGTTCGATTCCTGCTGGGGCCCTAATACTTCTTCGCATTTGTGTGGTCAGTGCAGCCGATTTCAGCTTTTTCTTAGCGCTCACGTGTGGAAAAACCCCACGTATGTTTTCACCGTTCCGGGTAGACCCAGTGAATTAATCACATGTGGTACATACCCACATACCAGTGGCACAAGGCCGGCCGCGAGTATGTGGCACTTTCTGGCGGACAGTTTTGACGACGTACACGATGGGATTGTAACGTTATTCATGTCTAGACCAGCGCATAATATTCGTCAAACCACCTTACTCTCCTGTACTAACTTTGATGCCGACCAAGTTAAGGGAGTGGTCGCATAAGCGAATAGATAGATAGATAGATAGATAGATAGATAGATAGATAGATAGATAGATAGATAGATAGATACGCCAGAAGCACTTGGTGTACGCAAATAAATGTTTCGCATTTAAAATCCCGGCATATCCACAAGCCAATCAGAACGAGTGGGCGAAGCAGTGGTATAGTTCGTTGTTGCCACAAATCACGCTTAACATTATTAACCACTCACGCACGCAAGTAAGTGACAAAGCGGTGCACAGTTATATACGATAAGAATAGGTCATCAACGGTAGATTGCGTTGAGTTGGGGAATTTCGTTTTGCCTTCATAATTGCTGTTTATGGTGTCGGACCTAGCCTGAACTTGGCAAAGCTGAGGCCTAGGCACGTTTTCCTATTGTTGTTGATTGCTTACAGTCATGCGAAATGCATCGCAGAGCACATCGAGACTTCACATTCTGCACAAGTAAGACATTGCCTCTGAGTAATATCGTGGCTATCTTCATAGACATCAGGGCCATCGTCATCGTCGGGCGTAAAGCTGGTACCTTGCATGTGCTGTGGCTTGATCGCAGATAGAGAGTGTTTGGTTTTTCGTTATGAATATCACCGTCATTGTCATTAGTGATGGCTATGACACACAACGCCAACGCCAACGGACAAGCCTCGACTATTAGGGGCTTCGCCCTTAAAAGAGCCAATGGACTTTCTTTTTTTTTTAAGCCTGGCATAACCTTGCAATTTCCACTGGCGATGCTCAGAGGACCAATAACGTTCTTGAAAGCACTTCATTTGAATGCCATTCAACCTTGGCATTAAAACATTGCTGCTTTGCAAATAAACTGTTTAGAAAGGGTTGAAAGCGGAATTACGCCATAGGGATTGTAAATTTTTGTACACTCAGTTCTGAATCTGGTTTCAATTATCATAGCTGCTGGGAAGCTTCGTCATCTGGCACGTAGCGTCTGTCTGATGGAGGGGGAACATCCCAAGCCTAAGACGTGCGAGACTCCACCGCCCAAGTTCTTCGCTAGAACTCCAATCTCTATCCTGGTTTCTTCGACGTGAAGCTTCGCTTCTTTGTCTGCTTTGTCTGCTTTAACACAACTAGGCAGTTATATAAAATGGTCCACCGTATTCAACGCTAGTGCTGCTTCCTTTACTTCGGAAGATAGTGTTACACGCAGTGCGCTATCACCACCTGTTCCGCACTGAAGCCAATGACAACTGTCTACACAAACGCCAGCCTTGAAGTGCCACATGGCAGGTGCCTGAGCATCTTGAGAGAGGGTGTGATTGCATCGCTCGGCTCGGCCGTGCTCGCTTTGAACGCAAAAGCCTAGACGTGGCCAGCATTGAATCTCCCTGTCTGCAAAGCGCTTGGCGGCCCGCTCAAGGTCGACCAGCCCCGCAGTGCGCGACGAAAGAGATCGCTTTGAGAGCACTGACAAGCGCCGCCTTGTGTCCGCTGTTT